>BPLQ01007853.1:0-83039 GCA_021605075.1 Caerostris darwini
TATATATATATATATATAAGTAATTAAATAAAAAAAAATAAAAGTTAAGTTCTAAAAGAAAGAAATATTGATAATAACATAGAAAAATAAATAAAGTATAAAAGTAAAATTTAAAAACAGAATAAAGTAATTACAGCGAGTAGAAAAAAGGCGATGAAATAAATTTGGAAGAATAAATAAAGAGTTTCTGAAAAAAAAAAGTGGTCTTATTTTATGGGCACAGTATTATGCTGTCATTATTTTTAGAATATTCAATAAATTTAAAGCCTAAAGCAGGGAGACACAATGAAGGTGTAAAGGCAGATCATTAAAAATAATGGTATGTTTTTAAAGGGTTCCAATTAATATGTTTTAATATGTATTCTAATTAAATGTAAAGGTTTGCTACATCAATTGTCATAATTCCCCTGTAAATTTCTTCTTCGTCCGCAAATGCAATTTTTTACTTTTATGTTTACTTAATGATTTTAAGTTTGGTTGCCGCAGCTTTGGTGCATGTCTGATCTTGAACAAGTTCTTCCTTTTTTTCGAGATTTAGTATTATCGTATGCTATAATGGTTTTGCGTGTAAAATGCTCTTGTTTTTAATTTATTCCTTGTTTATAAATTCATTACTCCCTGTTTATAATTATTAATAAATCATTCTGTTTATAATTTATAATTCACTCTTTGTTCATATATATATTGGTTAATAAAAATAGTTAAGTTATTAGTTAAATATTATAGTTAGACAATAGTTCAAATGTTGTTAAGGAAAATAGAAAATGAACATGAAACAGCCATGACTGCATTTGAGAGCAATATTTAACTACCACGACGTAATCGAGTACTTGAATCAATCCTATAAATGAAGTTTCTAATCGATAATATCAGTGGTGAATGCAGTTTAATCGTTTTAAAATATTTCACATTCCTAATCTCAATTAATTGCTCTTTTTTCAGACTCCATGCTCTGTTCCTGTTGTGCACGTCCTCAACAGAGGCTCGGAAGCAAGCTATTCGAACGGCAGCGGAACTCCTGGCCCTCCTTTCCAGCGTAAGTAGGGAATGCTTGCCTTGCATGAGAGTATATAAGATTGCATAAGATTAGTAAAGGAAAAATGCTAGTTGGAGCAAATTAAGTTCGAGTCTTTCATAACAGTGCACGTGATTGCACTCCACTTATAAATATGTCTCCCAGCGTGATTCTGCTACAATATCAGGCTTTAAATTCTGTTTCCTGTCAATTCATTAAGAATGCGTTTTGCTTTCTTTTTTAATTATTTGCAGGTAATAAAAAGTAAGATAATAGTTAGTAAAGAATAAAAAAAAAAGTATCTGCTATTAGGTCAGGATTAGCAAGAGTATTACATCTCGAGGACAAAATCCATATACCATCAGATCAACGAACGCTATCAAGTGAGATTAAGTGCTCTCATTTTTAAGCCGAATCCCACAAAACTTTTGAAAGAACAGCTATAATTAAAACCCACGCATTTAAATTTTACAATACATAAATGTTGTTATTAAGCAAATATTGGAGTGTTCGATCTTATAACCTCATATTGTTTATGCATCAAACGTTTCCTCCTAGTCTAGAAAAAGTGTGCTGTCCATCTAAATAAAAATGCATAAACTCAGACCTACTGATAATTTCAGCTAAAAAAATCAGTCAGTATACTAATAATTGCAAAGTTATGTTAAACTATGGAAATTCATTTTAAAAACATTTTTGTTTTATTTCAATTTCAGATAATTTCAACTAAAAAAATCAGTCAGTATACTGATAATTGCAAAATGATGTGAACCAATGGAAAGTCGTTTTAAAACAATTATATGCTATGTCAATTTCAGATAATTTCTACTAAAAAAATTGAGCTCAAATATTCTGAGTGACACATAGAAAACAGGTTCTCTTCAATCTGAACATAACTATATACATAAAAAAAAAACATGAAGTAGTACTCTCCTTGGAATCGGTTTCTGTTTGGCATCAAATGATTTAAAACATGCCCAAATGACGGCCGATCGCTCGCTTACAGAAATAGATAATTGGGCTTATTTTTCTGAGTTGAAAATGCAACGCTTGAAATTGTCAAGTGCTCGGCCTCATTGCTTATTTGTGGTCACGACTTTGCACACTCCTTTCCCCGTATAAATCAAATTGTAACCGTTCAATCGTATGTTGAAATTGTAATCGTATTCTATCGCCTAGTAACTTTTTCTCTTACTCCCTCGTATGAATCGACAGGCGTTACCATCGGTTATCTTTCTCGACCTATATAAGTCATTATTTATTATTTGTTAAATAAAACTAAAAAAGCATTATAGTATTTTAATTTGAACGCTACAAACACATTGGAAGTATTAAATGTCTAGAAATATAATTTGATTGTCTAACTTGACCTATGGAAATACGTTCTGTTCATTTTGTGCAACTAAAAATAATAATAAGTAAGTAAATTTCTAATACGAATTTATTAGTAATGTAACATTAATAATATATATATTTTTTTCTAATACAGCTGGCAATATAGGCGGTTATCTTTATGCCATAATTAAGGGCTTCACTCATTTAGTACTACTCAGGAGGTGCGTGAAGCTTGAAGATATGCTACGGATGCGAGTAACACTACCCCCACAACGCTCTACGATTCTATTAGACCGGAACCTACGGTTTAAAGTGGACTCTGAACCACTATAAACATCCATGGCACCGTCGGGATTCGAACCCGAAACCTATGGTACTGAGCGGCAGAGCGCTAGTCACTCGGCCGCCAGGCCCCTTCATTCCTAATATATGCAACTCAAACAATTAGGAGATAATATGATTTTGATAAAACTTCAAATGAAAAAAATTGGGTTGACATTAGGATTCCAAGGTAATATGAGGAAAATAAACTACCCACAGGACAATGAATAATTGAATTTTATAAACATTATTGTACATTACACAAATAATGCACATCAGCGCGTATCATAAAAATGAGCACAAATGTGATTTTTCGAATAAAAATAAGGTTATGGGTTTTCTCTGGATAAGGGGTACCTTATTTCTTATCTTATCTCTTAAACAGTCTCCCTAAAATTCTCCAAATATGTACGATTGGAATCATGTCTAGGGAATATGCTGGCTAATCTATTTCAAAGATTTCCTAGGTCGGAAAGGATATCGGCCATCAGCTGACCACAATGTCACTTGACATTGTTTCTCATGACAAGGAAATCATCTCCGACTGCTGCAGCGTAACGAATCAAACTAGATCTGAAGATTTCTCCCCAATATCGCTGAACAATAAGTAATTCCTTTCTGAAGATGTACAGATCTTTAAGTACCAGCCATATCATCAGATGTCTCAAAAAACCCTTCCATGCATAAATACAGGAACATTGAATATTATTTTTCCTCAATAATGTAAGTCACAAAGTATTAATTTATGCAGTTAAACGAAACTTTTTCAAGAAGAGAACGTCTCTTCACCAAGTGAATCAATTCTTCTCGCCTTACTGCTGTGAAAACACAAGCTGTAAATATGCGATCATGAAATCCAACATGACTGAGTCGAATTCGTAGTTAAGCCAAACTTGGAGCCAATAACTTTCTGAAGATGCAGTTACAGCGAAGTGCAATTCATGTATTGTTTCCTTCTAACTGAAATCGTTCAATACCGATCTTCATTTTGCCTACTTTACACGTTTACGAGCTTGTTCTGATCTTCAAGTAATATTTCCAATTTCGAAATACCGATTCCATAGTCTGGTAACTAGGCACTACAAAGCCCTTCGTCACATTACACAAATTTAATTGTGATAGGTAATTTGCATAATGAGTGGATTTTTTTAAGAAATATTAATATATATATTTGTAATAAGACGTGTAACAATAATCATAATGAAATAATAAAATTTTTTTATTAAAACGAATTAATAATCATAAAAAAACAGCACAAACAAGCACACAATCAAGATAAGGATCAGTATCTTTTATAGTCGACAATTATATTAGATAGTAAAATTCAAATTGTGAATAATTGGTCAATCAGAAAAATTTATAGCTAACTTTGAGATTCAGGTAAAACATATTCGTCAAAAAATTCGATTTGTATTTTATCAGTTTGCTAATAGGTTTTTATTAATATTCCTTTGGTTTCACATTTTGTAAACCACTGCTGTATCCATGTGTATTTTTGCTGTTGATTTTGATGAAAGAAATATCATATGTATTTTTTTCCCAGGATTTGGATCTAGTAATGTCAGATGTCGTTGCTGGGCTGTTGGTTTATCGTCAGAAATGTTTTATTGTTTATGAATACGAAGAAATAGCCTTAGCCCAGGCGCCTTCTATAGCATCAGAAGGTATTTATGACTAACACTTTATTTTTAAAAAAAATAGAAATAGCACACTTTAGAATACCAGATTTTATGAAATACTGTTTCGGAAAATTATATCGCTTTTAGAATTTGATTGTCAAAGCTGAAGTTAAACTGGCAAATGAATTAAAAACTCGAGATCAATATTCTACTGGATTTTCTTTTGAGTGGATAACAGCAGTATTTACGTTTAGGCATAGAGTCTACAGGGTTCTAGATTGCATTTAAATATGTAAAATACCCTACATTAGATTTTTATAACTTAAGATTCTGTGATTAAAAACGATTGCTCTGAGATGGCTTTTCCAACATGCTTCAAAATTACTCTCCCTTTTTTTTAAGATACGGGCTTTGCATTGGCCAAGGAAAATGAGGAAGTTAGTTTAATGTGCATTGAACCATTCTCAAACCCAGGACGTACGATAAATAGTTGCATATCGTCCACAGAAAGTGTAACATTTTCAGAGTAAAAATGTAGGGTCTTGTCAGGATGTTCAAGTGTTTCATGGCTGACTGCTTACTATCCGTTCGGCAGAAAACTAGATATGGAGCGGTATGGCATAATGACATCCATTTTATCCAATTCTCAGATGTCAAGTTATAACTTTCTTCTGCGATACAATTCGTGTGTCAGGATTCCGATCTTAGTTATTTTGTATATTGTTTCACAGTTATTTTTTTTAAAAAAAGACTACTAAAGCGAAGCTTTCGTAAACATAAGGAATTATTCCGTCTTGGCTATCGCGGCTTCTGCTAAATGGGCAATAACAATAAATATTTGTCAAATGACATGAAAAATTTGTCACTTTGTCTCTTTTATTTTGTTTCATAAGAAACGAACATGTGCAAAATACTGCCTTATCTGATATAGCGTAAAAAATTCGTAAGGGCCAAGTCAGATGGATTTAAACATATCAGTATAACAAAGGAGAAAGATAATTTCGAACTTGTTTTGACACCAATAAAAATAATTTTAATTTTTTCATAGAACTCTAAGTTACATAATATCAAAAGAAAATTACACGAAGAAATTCCACAAAATTTACTAAATATTTTTCTTTCACAATTTCTTTGCACCGCCTAGCTCTGACTTCACCCCTAAAAAGTAATCGATTCATCCGTTTTCCACCTTTAAACCGGATGTTTAATTTTCCACTGACTAGAATTGGATACGACATTTTAATTGCATATTAAAATATTGGCATAGGAAGATATGATATAACCACAGCGCTCATCAATACTTAATTAAATATTGAAGGATATGTAATTCATCCAATTCTTCGGGCATTTATAACTGTATTTTATAAGGCTAATAAAAACATAATGTTTCATTACATAATCGGTTTGGTTTCACTTTATCAACATCGCATTGCACTCTATTTAACGACTGTGGGTTTCTACCGCAAAGAATATACATAATATAAAAACATTTCGGTTTTTGTGCATGTGTGTGTGTATATATATACGAAAAAAAATTTTTTTTTTTCGTTATGCTTGTTTGGCAAAAAAAAAAAGAATTTAATTGCTCTGCCTCTTTTGCTCAGACGGTGCGTCGCTGGAACAGTTTCCTCCCCTCTCCTTTCCGCCGTGGATGAATCTCCAGTTGGCCAACAAATATCTCAACTTGGGTCTGGGCGTGCTCGGCTGGCCCTGGGTCTTGTACAGAAATTTTACTTGTGGATGCTGCCTTCTGTTCAAAAAAATTAGGTGAGTAAGAATTTGTCTCCTAGTATTAAAAGAAAAACATCCTTGAATATGTTTGTTAATATATTTTTTAAAATCTTACCTGAAAGATGATTTTTTTTCTTAAATTTTATCTAACTTAAAAAAGATTAGCATAAAATAATTTGACTATTTCCTTCTGCAGAGGCATCTTTAGCGTCGTTTTATGTCGCTTCGAAGCAAGTTCGAAAACCTTCCATATCGTACATATAATAATTCAGTATCAACAGCAATTATTTGGAAAATTATTAAAAATTATTTTAGTCATTTTAAATTCTATTGTGGAATTTTTCACCTGAAAAGAAATTATTTCAAAATTTACGTAGCAAAAAACCTCATCAATTAATTTCGTGACACTCTCTATATAGTCTATTGTTGAGGATAAATATATACCAAAATTTAGACGCCAAAAGAAGACTGCTATTTGAAGTAATAACATTTAGTGGTAAATACTTATAACTCCGTTTCTTAAACAACATCCCCCCCCTCCCAAATAAAAGACCCGTTCCTTATAAATTCTAAATGATAACATCTGGTTAAATCGCGTTAGCGCAGTAGCCTATATTTTTAGAATATTAGCATTGTCTATTTTCATGCGATATCGAGATACAATGTTGTTGTTACTAATCCCCCTAGTGCAGGGGGGTTAGTAATGGCGTCGGATTAGGCGTCTGATCCATGGCTAAGAGTAATAAGCAGCTTCACTTTCAGCGAGGAAGTGAATATATAACGAAGACAACGCTCTACAATCCTATTAGACCGGGACCCACGGTTTAAAGTGGATACCGAACCACTACAAATGGCACTACCGGCATTCGAACCCGAAAACCTGTGATACCGAGCGCCACAGCGCTTGATACAAAATTCCATCAATTTGTTTTATCCCTTCAAAAATAAATTATGGACATTTGCTTGTTATTTATGGACAATGAATAGCGAGTGAAGGAAATATACAGCAATGGTACAATTGCCCGACTGACCAGACGATTCAAAATTCTCTGTAGAACTTGTTTCGCCACACCTTTACTGTTCCGCTCTTGCACTTATTGACGTTTTCTTTTACCTGAAGACGGGGCTTGTTGTGTAATGTTTTACGGAGAGTGGAATGTTAAAATCATGAGTGTTTCACTGTTTGAACACTCATGCGTCAGAAAATTCTATATATATATAAGATATAAAAAAGCTCGCCCTGCGGTAAATAAAATGCTACAGTATTAATAAAATATTGTTTATATCATTTTATTTATTTTTAATACCAAACGACTCTTTTGTTTGAACAATGCTTGATGATAATTACATTAAAATCCATTGAGTTTGTCTTAGATTTTATGCTGTCAATTAGAAAATGTCATTTTCTTGATCATCTAGGTGTTGCTTCCTGTGCCGAAAACGCTTCAATATAGTGGATGGTGATAACTGTTGCGGTTGCAATTTGGCAGGTCTCCAGGTGACAACAGGTATCAAGTTTGAAGACTTAGTTCTTATTAACTTTGCGGATAAAGTGTTTGATGTACCCTTCTTTGTCACCTATGACCACGAAACGAAAGCTCTTCTCGTCGTGGCCAGAGGAACATTGTCAACAGATGACATTCTCACGGACGTCACTGCAACTTTTGCCACAATGGACGATCCTGGATGTCCTCCTGGTATCTTGTGTCACCAAGGCATGTTAATTGCGTCCAGAGAAATCAAGCGTAAGCTCGAAAGTAAACATATCTTTGAAGATGCTTTCCTAGAATATCCGGATTATGAACTGGTCATAACGGGCCACAGTTTAGGTAAGTTTCTGAAATATTTTTAACTCTTTTACTTGTTGCCGAGGGGTAGGTTTCATTCAAGTGAATAGGGGCAAGCTTCATCACCACCGTTGAGAGTACGTTGGAGTGTAATGGAAAAAGTCTCGGCAAGAAAAAAAAGCGCTTTGGGATAGTCTATAAAGGAGTGTTACACTTTTATTGTCTTGGGGCCATATCTTACATAATTAGTGGCAAAATTCATCAATTTTTTTGCTAGTCGCGTGAATTCATACATTTTTTCTATGAGTATGTTACAAATGCATGAGGGAAGGGGAATGTGAATTCTTCCTAAATCTAATATGTATGCAGGGCTAAAAAAAGAAAATTCCAAAAGAAAATAATTCAAATCTTTAATCTACACATTTGGTAAAACTTTTAAATTTTTATTGTGGAAGGTTTCATATAGATATAGATTTAAAAAAATTCTATGTAAGAATATGTACTCAAAGTTGTAGTCACCTTGTATTACAACTAAATATCGTATAAAGTATAGTATGAAAATAATTTGCGTTGTCTCCCTGCAATATCTTATTATTCCTACTATTTTGTATATTGAAAATTCTAACCAATCCTAACTATAGTATTTCTTCTTCTATCATCTACACTGGTGTACAAAACTTGGGCTACCACTGTTTTTTTCTCCGTAACTCCATAAGCCTTACTTGAGAGGCATGCAATTCAAAATATAGAGACATAATAAAGAATGAAGAGAGCATAAGGACGTAAAAAGGAATAAAATGTCCACAATATGAAATAAAAATTAAAAGTAGAGTTGGTACGAAGGTTTGTCTGCCCAAGGAAAACAACAAACAGATGTCCCCTAATAAAGGATGTTAAGCCTCCTAATGCATCTTTTTCCAATATACAACACCAGATTGCCCAATTTTATTTAAGAGAAGAGTGTCCATTTCTTGCTAACTGAAGAATACCTGAAGGAAACTCTCGAAAAACTGTAACCTATATTATCAGATTGTGATCAGCTGGATATAATCTTTACGCAGGACGTCTCCCCAAGACCTAATAACCACCCATTCTTTATGAAATTTAAATCAAGATAGTATGCTGGGTAATCCATTCTAATATATTCACTTTCTAGAAGATCCCCACCAGCGCAAGTCAGAAATAACCCGCCGCAATTGCAAAAAAAGAAGTCTGCACCAATAACACGTAGGAAGAGACGCTCTTAAGATCCCAATCTGATAACATACGATCCTGGTAATAGTATTTTCATCGAAGATTTGAAGCTGAATGCGCTCATTCATCATAACGCCTCCCCAGATGATTCGTTGGGACCACAGTAACTGTTCCTCAAAGCCTCCCTTTATATTAAATGGCCTAAAGAATCGCTTGTGACCCTGAAACGGCTCTCATCTGTAAACAGGCCATGATTCTATAGATGAAGTATATAGCCTTTGTGTTTCTTACATAGGTCTAAACCAGGGATGGCCAGCCTTGAAAATTTTTTCGGCCCGTGAGATTTATCACACTTTTACAAAATATCTTTATTTTATGATGGCCAACGTAATGAAAACCAATGTATTTAAAAAATACATTATAGGTGCATCCCTAAATTCAAAAACTAACTGTCGAAAGGATGAGAAAAAAATTGATTTTAAAAACTTTGATTTTAAACTCATATTCTTGCGAATATAGGATAGATAGTGCCTGTTTTATTGATGAGTTTACAGAGTTCGCAGAATAATTAAATTTTATTCTGCGAACTCATGACGAACGCGCATCTTGGAACACCTAATATAACATGTTTCACATTAAGTGACCTCAGTGACCATCCCTAGATACGCACAGTTGATCATCACATCAGAATCAAAATTAATTTATCACTTACGTCTCAAAAGAGAAATTTTTCAATTTGTGACTTTCTGGCACAAAAGGTTGTTACCACTTTTGGTTCAACTTACTCCTGCGAATCTTTATTTTCTAAAATGAAATTGACCAAACACAAAGCACGTTCAAACATAATGGACGCTGACATGCAACACCCATTACGATGTGTAAATAAAATTGAGATCGATTTGCAGAAGCTAAGTGAGAACGTGCAGAAACAAATATCTCACTAATAAAATAAATACTTTCTAATAATTTCATTTTTTTATTTCATTATTTATATATTTTTTATATTTCATATATACATCCAAAAAGTAATATCTATTTTCAATGTACAATTCACAGGGCTTATGGAATTTCAATTTTTTTTCTTTTTTAAGTTTACTTGCACTGTTCTAGACACACATCAGTGTTCACATTAGTGTTTGAGTGATGTTTGGCTTTGTGAGACGCTAAAATTGATTCCGGCGATTTTTGAAATGTCCGAATTAATTGAGCAAAGATTTTGATTGTAGTGATTTTGTAGTGATTGGTATTTTTCGATTTTGTATAGATTTTGCGGAAACGTATAGCATGTTGCAGAAGGCATTCGGTGAGCATTCCAATATCAGAAAGAAATGTTTACGAGAGATATAAACAGTTAAAAATAGGCAGATAAATGAAGAGCCATCAACCTCAACCGATGAGGCTCACGTCCAAAAAAATTAAAGATTTGGTGCTTGCAAACCGTCGATTTACAATTAGACCTTGCTGATGATGTTGGAATTTCAAAAGGATCGGTCTATTACGTTTTGGGCCTCAAACGAGTCAAATCTCGAGTACTAACGAAAACACTGAATGCGCCAGCTCACACTGCATTGATTCTTCGTGTACCCATATCTGTCCACAACCAATGTATTCCCACCGTATGACTTCTGCTATTCCCTAAACTGAAAAAGACCACTCCGGGGACACCGTTTTGAGGCTACGTGAGTATAAAACTACTACGTATGAGTATAAAAGTCTACGTGAGTATCACCGTTTTGAGTCTGAGATTCCACGTGAATCGCCGCGCGTTTTGAAGGCCAGCCCTTTCGATGACTTTTTAGCATGCATTGAGGATTGGGGAACAAGTTGGCATAAGTGCATTGTGTCCGGAAGGGATTACCTTGAAGGCGATAAAATAAATTTGGAAAAATAAAGAAAGAATATAAAAAAAAAATTGGGCTTACTTTTTGGGCATAGTAGTATAACACTAAAAAGGAAATTACAATGTTCTCAATTCCTTATTTAAAATGTACGTTTAGTATCATTATTATTATATTATCTATGTTGACATGTAAGAATAATAGTAAACACAATAATATTTCAATTTTTCATTCCAAAAATAAATGTCTATAGTGGATCTAAATTTTATATGGGAGTATATAATTTTATATGCGGCCCGAGAAGTTAGGATACATTTCCAAAGTGGCCCTGAAGATAATTTGGGTTGGCCGCCCCTGGTCTAAACAGTGCTATGGACAGGGAATTGTGAATAGGATGCAATTTTCAGGACGCCATTGGTTTAGTTTTTTTGGTGCCACTAAGCTCCACTTTGGTTTGAAGGCTTTCCAGGCTCGTTGAAGAACACATTTATGGATGATTCGAAACACTTTGGATATGATTGATTATACTGCAATTTTCCTCCTAGACCTGTCAACCATTCTGTTACGTTGAAAGTCATCCAGATGGCTCCTTATATCCATAATTGTCGGATGATCTCACTTGAACTTTGGGGAAATGTCTTTTCTTTTTATTTAGTCCTGCACTGCGTGTGTTTTGAGTGTGCGCACTTCCCCTGTGACGTCTGGTTCCTGAAATTTGCCTACGATTCACCTTTCTATTAATTTAAGCTTTCGTTGTACCGATTGCAGCAAAGCATGATCTGCAATTTCTTTCTTGAAAATTTCATTGTTGCTTAAGTTTTACACGCCAATGTAGGAGCAACGGTTTCATTACAAAAAATTGAATTACAACAAATATTAGTCCAAGAAATTACACTGAAAGATGATACATAAACATTCGTATAAATTTTGAATCTCTGCAAAAATATCACGCAATAAATGCCAATTTAAAATAAAAACATATAGGGTAGCGCTGGTTTAGATTAAACGGTTTTTGAAAATTCAATGTATTATCAATAAAGCATCTCTAAATTTCTTAGAATTTTGTTTTCTTCATTTGCGGCTTATAGCAGGCAAAGCAAAGAACCCAATGGTGCAAAAATTCATTGCGAAAAGTATCAGAAATTTTTATTAATTAAAAATATTTATTATTGACAAGTAAATTAAAAATTCATGATAATTAAAACCTATGTCTATCAAAAAAAAAAAAAAAATGTTCCCCCAATTTCATTTTTATAATGTATTTAGATTAAATTGGAATAGTTTAGTTAAATCTGTAGGAAATACTTGGGTCACAATCTTCTTGGGATGTCACGCATTTCCTCTTTTGGATATACTTTTTAACATGCTCTCTGTATGTTCCTCCAAAACTGAATCTTCTACAAATGTGTTATTTTAAAGGTAAATTACGTCAAGTATTGTACCCAATATTATTCAAAACTAATATTAATATTTGGTGTTGGTGTTTTAGTGGTCAATACAAATTTTTGAGCTATATTACCAGCGGTAAATATTGTGTTTTCAAATGTCAGTATTGATCATGAGTTGTTTGAAGCCCTAAATATTTTTTTTCTTCTCAGGTGCTTCAGTTGCCGCAATACTGGCAATGCTGTATAAAGAGAAATACCCGGACATCCGATGCTTCTCATTTGGTCCCCCCCCCGTATTTAACGAGTCGGCCTTGAAGTACACTTACGAAAACATCTTCACCGTCATTTACGGAAACGACGCCGTGTGCTACCTGAACTATGAAAACATCAAGCAGATGGTGGTCGAAATGGTACGAGGCTTGGAGGACTGCAATCTACCAAAGGTACTATTTATTCAGTGTTACCAGGTGTTATTTATTTGCGGTTGCTCTTATGTTGCGACTGCTGATTTTCTTAGATTCTTGCAGAGGTGGCCGTCGACGTATGACCTTTCGCATTTATTATTGCCAAACATTATGTGTTGGAATTAATGAAAAATTGGGGCGTTGGAAGAGATCGCAGAGTTTAACATTACCGACAGAGAAGAATTAGTTCACTGTTATGCCGATAGAGGGCGAACTATCGGATCGGTTCTTAATTAATTTCTAAATAGAATTATGGAAAATTATGCAGTTTATGGGAAAGGTATTTGTACATTTCTTTGATTAAAGTGATATGGTGAGGAAGTTTGGTTAAAAGCACTTTCTATTTTAAGAAAAAATATTTTCTCTTCGTTGATAAAAAAACTACATGGCTTTATATTTCCATAGAAACAAATATATATACATATATTATCCAATTCAGATTGTTTTTCATTTTACTAGATTAGTACGGCTTATAGTGAGGAGATTTATAGTTTTTTTTCTAATGCAGCTGGAAATGCAGACTGTTGTTTTCATGCCACAAGCAAGGACTGCACCGCTGCTACTCATTTAGCACTAGTCAGGGGGCAAGTGTGGCTTGAAGATAGGCTACGGACACGAGTCACACTACCCCCACAACGCTCTACGATCACATTAGATCGGGACCTACGGCTTAAAGTGGATTCCGAACCACTCAAAAACACCAAATATTAATTCATTCCTTAAATTTAATTAATTAATTTTAGTTTTTTTTAGGTTTAAGTTGCATATATCTACCAATAGATGGCGCCCGATAAACTTAAAAAAAATGAATGAAAATTACTTATAAAGGACTTTCTCTCTCTGAAATAGAAGGACTCTGCAATAGAGTGGAAAAAAAAGTAGGAATTGACTTAAATTTTTTTTTTTTTATATTACTTGTTTTATCTTCCTTCAACATATACCAGTGGTTTAGAATTGAATTAAATAGTAATTTATATAAAAATTCAATTATTTAAATTTAAAGAACTCAGGACAATTGTAACAGTTTACGAATGCAGAGAAAACGATTTACGCCTGATGTACTGCATAGCTGATGGGTTTGGTAGAAAGGTACTAAGATTATCCTATGTATCGACTGCTATGCCAACTACTGAGAATGTTCCTGCCGCCATTTTCACTCGCTTGTCTCTACCTAGGGTGGGGCTTGCTTAAGCATAAACTTGCATCAGCAATATTATTTGCTGCCATTTTTTTGGAACCGATGGATAAATTAGTTCCCGTCCCATTCACCTCTTTGCCCTGTTCATATCTTTTTTAAGAAGTGTCGTGTACGAGAATTTTGTTAAGTCCTTGGAGATTCGTTCGGCTGACCTAGTTATCCACGGTAATCGTCCCTTTTGACAATCCTAGTATTTACGACAAAGCATACAGATTGCTAGTTATCTGTTGCGCTGTCTGTATGCGCCTTAACGCGTGGAAATGCGAATATTTGTTGTAATGACATCGAGTAATAACTCTGGTAATAATGGTATGTAATGGGTACCTTCCATCATTGAGCTTGCGATTACATATTTTATTATGATTATCGATGGATTCAATGTTCATTACTTTGTCACCTTTGAGTCATGATTTCTGGGACAACTCGCATATAAAATCATTTATCTTTTTTTGCAGTAGAAAATTGCTACGGGAATTAAAATAAAAAGTTGAGTAATAATGCAAGTTGAAAAATTGCTGATATATATCATAATTTTATAAAATGACAATTTCTTTTCGGACTAATTGTATATTGTTATAAAAAAAATTTGGATAAAATTATTTTTTTTCATATATTTAGAATGATTTATTGAATGATAATGAATAAATACAAAATATACATAAATAAAATGAATATTTACAACAAATACAAAAAAGAACGCAATTTTTTAAAGATAATAATTTGTAATATTTCTCACTCTCTTACTTTAGCATAAAGTATTTATGACGAACCAGTCAACAATTGACGTAGAAAGCAATTTATGCGCATCCGAAATATTTCCAAAACGTCAAGGCGCAACTTCCATGCCTAATGAAGGCCCTAATGTAAGTAAATATATTTATTTCAATATTTCCATATATTTACTTATAACTTTAAAAAAATTGCATTGTTTTATTCACAATAGTTGTTTAAACTTCAATCTCAGGTCGAGAAATAAAGATGTATGATTTTTTTTATAAAAACATTCAAATAAATGTAGAGTAGTTTTATTGTTTTACAATCATGCAGCCACACTTTAAAATTATCTTTAAATTTCATTTCAGGACGCGGACTGTGTAAATAGGGAAAGAGAAGGAAACATATCAAGTTTTTCGACTGAAAACCTGTACGTTGCAGGTAGGATCTTGCACATATATCAAACAGACGGGAGATTAGTATACTTTTGCATTTGCTTGAATTTTACAATAAAACACTTTAAAAATATGTTTTTATAGATATTCATTGCTAAAGTGTTTCCTATTATTACTTCCATAGTAATGATATAAACTGTCATGTGATATTATGTTATATACTTCATGTGATGCTATGAACTGTCTACACGAAATGAAGAAATAGATGTTTAAAGATTTCTGTGTGAGTTAAAGAGCATCGCAAATACATTTCGCATACAACAAGAGTTCTTGTTGAGTAATGTTCGGTTTTTATTTCAATTAAAAGCGAGAAGACAGAAGCAAAGGTGACACATAAAAAGTGTAATCGTGCAAAGAATTAGTTTTCTTTGATGCTGTTATTTTCTGAGTAAGAGTTTCTATTACGCGCTTTCAAGTAATATATGCAATTAAAAAGACGCAGAGAATGGCAGTCAATATGGGAAATGAGGTTTTCCCTCAGAATTTTACAGTACGTCGATGGGTGATTTGACAAGCAGAACGGAAAGCACCAACAGATAATTATGTATAACATATATGAATGAGTTTAATGTATCAAGCTACATTTACATGCAGCTCTTTATATATAAATTAAAAATGTCTTTTAAAAAATACAGTTTTATTTAAAAATCAAATCCCACTTTAAAATAACTTCAACCCCCCCCCAACCCCGTATTTTCCTGTATTTTAACCGTATTTTCCTTAATCGTATTTTCCTGTTTTTTTATAGGTATAAATTAAAAATAAATACAGCATTCAACTACAAACCTCTTTTGCTCCGTCCTAAGTACATCAAGGACCATTTCCCGCAGTTCACCCAAAAGGCACTCAATGTGTTGGGCACATCTTCAGTGCTCACAGAATCTGATGTATTGTCTCTACCAGCGCAAAAGGTAAAGGCGTTGTAATTTAATAAAATTCATGCCATTACCAATAGATGTTCACCTTATACGAGGCTCATTTCTAACACAGAGGCAGATTAGTTATAAAAATAAACATTTCATTAATTGCTCCAGCTTTTTTCCAGCTTTAAAAGCGATGTTTATCTTTCCACACGATCAATGGTTGAATTATGCATTTGTTAGTAAAATTCCATCTCATTTCATGGTCAGAAAAATCTTAGGGAGCAAACCAGAACTTCAGGTTAAGAAAACAGTGAAAGTCAGTGGTTGCAAAATCGTGGTTGTAATGCGGGGATGATCAAGCAGCTCTAATTAGAAATTTTAAATCACCTGAACAGTAATAGGAGTAATACTATTGTCATACCTTCACGTATTATTACAAGTCTGTTATTCATGTATTAATATAGCTCAAATGAAATAGCACACATAGCTCTATAACCTCATATTTGATTGGTTTTGTGTGTGTCATATACACTGAAGTGACAAAAGTCATGGGATAGCAATTTGCAAATTTTCAGATGGCAGTAGCATCGCGTAGCACAGGTATAAATGCGCAGTGCTTTCGCAGAGCTTTCATTTCTGTTCAAGTTATTCATGTGAAAAGGTTTTGACGTGATGATGACCGCACGACGGGAATTAACAGACTTTGAACGCGGAATGTTAGTTGGAGCTAGACGCATGGGTCATGCCATTTCGGAAATCATTAGGGAATTCAACATTCCCAGATCCACTGTGTCAAGAGTGTGCCGCGAGTATGAAATTTCAGGCATAATATCCCACCATGGACAGCGCAGTGGTCGACCGCCTGCACTTAACGACCGAGACCGGCGACGTCTGCAAAGAGTCGTAAATTCTAACAGACAAGCAACACTGCGTCAAATAACCGCAGAAATCAATGTGGGACGTACAAGGGACTTGTCTGTTAGAACTGTGCGGAGAAATTTGGCTTTCTTGGGCTTTTTCCAGCAGAAGACCGACTCGAGTGCCTTTACTGACAGAACGGCATCGCTTGCAGCGACTCTCGTGGGCACGTGAGCATATCGGTTGGTCCCTAGATGAATGGAAAACCGTGGCCTGGTCCGATGAGTCACGATTTCAGTTGGTAAGAGCTGATGGTAGGGTTCGAGTGTGGCGCAGACCCCACGAAGCCATGGACCCAAACTGTCAGCAAGGCACTGTTCAAGCTGGTGGTGGCTCCGTAATGGTGTGGGCTGTTTTTTCATGGCATGGACTTGGTCCTCTGGTGCGACTGGACCGAACATTGACTGGAAATGCTTATGTTCAGCTACTTGGAGATCACTTGCAGCCATTCATGGACTTCATGTACCCAAACAACGATGGGATTTTTATGGATGACAATGCGCCATGTCACCGGGCCACAACTGTTCGCGATTGGTTTGAAGAACATTCTGGACAATTCCAACGAATGATCTGGCCACCTAGATCGCCCGACATGAATCCCATCGAGCATTTATGGGACATCATGGAGAGGTCTGTTCATGCCCAAAATCCTGCACCATCAACGCTTTCACAATTATGGACGTCTATCGAGGCAGCATGGCTCAATATTCCTACAGAAGACTTCCAACGACTTGTTGAGTGCATGCCACGTCGAGTTGCTGCACTTCGCCGGGCGAAAGGAGAGCCAATACGATATTAAGAGGTATCCCATGACTTTTGTCACTTCAGTGTATATTGGCCTCATCTACAGTCATTCTAATAACTTTGTGTTTGAAAAAATAATATTCATTTTTTCGGTTAAATGGCTTTTTCATCATACTTTTCTTAAATGTTCAAAAAAATTTTTGTGGTTTTTATTTTTTATTTTTATTTTATTATTATTAAATCTACTAGTTGAATACGTAAATTTAAAGAGGAATAAATATAGCTGTATCTTTAAAAATCTATCCTAATTAATCTAATGGCAAAAATTATTTTAATAAATAAAAATAAAACGACATTCAATTCAGTCATGGGACTGCATTTGACAACATTCAAAATCGTTGAAGGTTACCTTGAAATTGTACTTTCTCTGACATTTTTTTTTTCGAATTTGTTCTTAAATGAAATTATAAATAACGTTTTTGAGTTAAAAATAACATAATTGTTGATAACAGACTGATAATTATAAAGTAAAAAACTCTTCATTATTGGCAGTTTGTGTTTTAATCTATATATATATATATTATTTCTGGGTGGATTTATTTCCTTCATTAGGATTTATCTTCATAAAAGAGACTAACTTTTTGCAGATATTTGTAAAAAAAAAAGCATCAAGTATAATGTTGCATTAATTATAATTACATATAAATATGATATTATTGTCATTTAAGGCCACGATATGATATTATTGTCATTTATGCCATTATAATAATGTAAAATGTGTATTTTGACCAGTTTTTTCTTTATGTATTTAAGTGGTGCTAACAGAAAGTTTATAAAAATCTATTTTTTTAATTGGAATGGAAATATTGGTTATTAAAATATTCAAACAAAAATCAAATGATTTCATCTTTAAAAAAAAAAAAAAGAAGAATCTCATCGAAATCCTACCGTTACTGTTGACGACTAACTGTATTTGATTAACTTAATTATTTATGCTGAATAGATAAGATTTAGAATATTCAAATAGATGTCCTAATTATATTGTTTTCAATATTTCTAGGTTTAAACTTCCGAAACTGGAAAAATAACATCCTGCAAGGTCCATCTTCAATTTTTCCTCCCCCCTGTTGGTTTCTGCAAAACGTGTTCGCTGTTAAATGCTCAAGCTAAGCTGCAAAATATAATAGTGTTATGACTTTTGAATTGTAGATACGTCATATCACTTCCAGTAGAACTTGATCATATATTGATATGTATAGTTGTGAAAATAATTTTATTGTTAAAACCTTTGGTAACTTATACCGAAGAAATCATAACTGTGTGTGTTTAGTTAAAAATATCAAGATGCCAAAATATGCTTTACAGATTAATTTTCACTGATGTGCACTAATATTAACCAGTAGTTGTATATAAGTAGGAATATAAGATTAATTATTCGTATGTTTAATTATTATTATTTATTCATTATTTTTAATTTCAATGCAATTAAATACTATGTTTATGTCTGAAATGTTTAGAAATTAAAATATATCATTGTTGATAAAATGTCTTTAAAATTTTAAATAAAAGTTGATAAATTATACTGTACATATTGTTTAATGTTTGAAATTATATGCAAGTTACTGTTTAAAAATAAATTTAAGTTTAAAAACATGTTATTAATGTAATGATAGTCTATATCAATATTTTAAAAATGAAGTTAAACCATTATTTAAGATGCGTTTAACTTCAAAGCTTGTATATGAACTACTTCTAAATAATATAATATTTTTGCTGCTGTGGAGATCAAAAGTAAAAGTTTTATCAAAATTTGAAATGCAAGGGTCCTAAGCTTGAAGAAGAATTGAAGGGTCCTAAGCTTAGATAAAAACAATAAAGTGTAAAACGTTTTAATTTATGCATATCTGATCAATAACCAGAAATTAGCATTATGTTAAATGCCTAAATAGTATATAAGAGAAACGCTCATGCTCTAATGCATATATTTTTTGAAGTACAAGATCCTTAATTCAAGCCATTATATGTAATAGCCTGTAAAATTGTTCGGTAGATAAGTATGAATAGCATTATAGGTAAATTCCTAAGATGCTTATTCATTAAAATTTTGACATATTACATCTTCTATATATATATATACATTCAGATATGTCAACTACTAAAGGTTAGTTCCCACCGAGGCATGACGTGTTTAAGCGTGAAGCGTTGACCAACCACTAGCCTCACCGCGTTCGCCTGAAACCGGTTTGAAATCCACCGCTTCGAGTTGACCCACTTTCAACTCGAAGCGGAACTTCACTAGGCGTAATGCTATCTATTTCTGGCGTTTCGCTGTGAACGGGTCGAAAAAAAATTCTTCCCTGCCGCATATCGCGTCGCCGCCTCTCGCCTCGGTGGGAACGATCCTTTCGGATTAATTGTAATTTCTCCGGAAATTAACAAAACATTTTGGATTATCTATGAACTATGGGAAATTTAATAAAGTAATCTACAGTCTTATTCAACAATATGAACAAATAAATACAGTGTTAGTATTGTTATCAGAAAGAATTTTCAGATAACTCTTTCTGATAACAATAGTGACACTGTACTATTGAGTGGGGTTTTTACTTAAAAGAACGTAGTGTTTATTGGCATAGTTCAATATTGATATGCGGAAAAGTTATCTGAGATACTATTGAAAAGTCTCGTTTCAAGATTGACATCTCTGAATAAAATATACATAAATAAAACATGTAAATGTATATGTAATTGATGTATATATCAATCAAAATTTATTTTCATCTCAAAGAAAATATAAAATAAATAATATTTTCATTATTGTACAAAAGATTGAATGATATATTTATACAGCAGACTCTCTTATGATGTCTGTAAATTGACAAAGTTATTGCAAACTGTTTTCATCTAACGGAATTCTTTGCACAATTAACAAACAAATTATGGTATTATTCCTTATTAAAAATTAAATCTAATTTTCAATTCAGCCAGCATTGCCTCTCTCTCTTTTACAACTTCCTTGATTTGTTTTACATGGCAATGCATCAGTGCTAAATGAACTGAAAAATCAGTAATGTATCCGGTTATCTGTATTCAGAAAGCCTAAACTTAAAAAATTAATACCAAAGTCCACCGAAAAGATGTTGCAAAGTAGTTAAAAAGTTTATAATATTTATCCTTAGTGAAATATTTTCGACTCGTTTTTTTTTAAATTTATGATAAAAACATAAAAAAATATTAAATTTTTATGAAAATATATAAAAATAAACATCAATAGTAATAAAAAACATTAATGCGTGTTCAATATCACACATGTCATTCATTTTTAAAATTGTGTTCTATTTTTTAAAACAATGCAAGCTGCAGTGATATTTTAAACATATCACTTTAGATAAATAGCTTTTTACGAGAAAAATTCCAATACAGGTTTTCTTATTAAGCAAATTCATATATATTACATAGTAATGTTATACGGAGTTTACTGTACTCAAAAATTTTAAATAATCGCTGTACAAAAATTTATACATATCAAGAGTATTATATATTTATAACAAAAACAAGATATTCCACCCGTAAAATGATGTCTTATTCAAAATCCATTTTTAAATCAAAGCTTATGGAAATGAAACGTATTTAATTATTTATAATCTCTTTTAAACAAGTAAACATTTGTTTATCATTTTATAAATAAATTTCGGTTCAAATTAATGAACCGTTTTCTCCTTAATTGCAAAATTCTCTGTTTTTATATCGATTCGAGAATTATACTTACTTACCATATGATTTATTTGTTCTTAAGTATATTATGGAAAATAAATTTGCACTTTTTAGAATCGAAATTTGTTTTTAAATTTATAATTGGATCATTAGGTTTCTTTTGATTAATAGCACATAAATTTAACTACACGAAAAAAATTAGTTGATATCATCCTTCCCTTCAATTGTTTATACACATTTTTCCATTTACCTTCTACGTGCGATTAAGCGTCTTTTATTATTATTTTTATTAATCTACTGTTTTAGATTCTACACTTTTTAATTCATATATTTTGAACTTATTTACGGTGATGGAATAATTAATTTCATCTCAAATCATGTTTCTTTAGAAACTAAAGTATTAAAGTATCCATTAGAATGTGTGTTAGAAAATAATAAATGGTGCTTATTATAAGTAGTTTGTAGAACATAATAAATGTAAATAAATATAAATGTTATTGTATTTTCTGCGTACATGTCAATGTGCACAAAGTTCTGTAAATTATATTTGAATTTCAACTGTATTTGCAAAAAACATTTCTGCGTATTGTCCGATTTTTTTCTTTCTCATAACAAGGCTATTTACCTGAACGCTGTTCCTGCTGCATACATTCCGCTACCGAATAAGCGTCATTGTGATGTAAATTAAATGAATAAATGCCAAATGATTCCTATAATCGTTTAGAATAGAAAAATATACAGTGATGAAATTTTCAAATGTTGACTATGCATGTGACTGTATTATAATACTAATAAGTATATAATATACTAAGAATACTGATATAAATGTTAGTTTGTGGTAGTTGATGTGTATTCTTAAAACCCTTTTGGTGAGATTATTATCTACTCGCCTTTCTATGATCAACATTTTGTTTTTATTTTATTACTGATGTAAGGTTATTCGAATGCCAGTTGAGTGTTTCAGAGGATTTTCGTCTATATACTTTTTTTTTGGTTTTATACAAAATAAATTAGTAAATAATAATGTTAGTCCTTAAATGCAATTTGTTTTAAACTATTCGATGTTGCATTCCATTGTTGTAAATACAAAAAAAAATTTGAAAATTTTATTTATTTAATTGTAAAAAATATATTTTTTGAATAGGCTATTTGTTTAAATATTTGTAACTTTTCAGTTTTTTAGTCTGTGTGACATTTTTGAAACTGGTTTGTATGTTACGTAAATTATTGTAAAAATATTTAAATGAGAATAAAGAATCTATTTTAATTTTAAAGCTATTTGTCATTTAATATTTTTAGAGTATGTTTAGTGGGATGACTTTCTAGGAATATGTATTACTTCCCTTTTATTTTAAACATTTGTTCTTGGTTTTACTACTCGCACAGTAATGTAAATATTTTCGTGTATACGCCGAGAATTTTCAAAAATGTTTTCAAATTTAAAAAGTACAGGGGATAGGTTTACATACGGATCTACTAAATCACCAAATCTATCTAAATAAAGCACTTTTTTTTTTCTTTAGTGCATTTTTTTTCATAAACATAAAAAATATAATTTTAAATGAAATGAGTTGTTTTATTTTCGAAATTGTTTATATTGCTGGTTTGTTGTCATAGCCAAAATTAAAAATCTGATGTTGCAGAAATTTATGCCTTATCAGAAAAGTACTAAAGCATACGCTAGAAATAATAGAGAGTTTTTGCATACCGTGCGTTAGTTACCGTAGGACGTCCGTTAGCCTTTTCTCCCTAGCGCGCATGCTCACTTTCCTATGAGCATGCGCGCTAGGGAGAAAAAGCTAACGGACGTCCTACGGTAACTAACGTACGGTATGCAAAAACTCTCTAATAATAAAATACCGTAAATAATGAATATGATTTTTTTTTTCATTTTCGACTTATATACTGGTTTTTGACTTAGGTAAATGTTTTGAAGAAGATATACACTCTCGGCTTATATTCGGAAATATGCAATATTTGATCTTTGATGAAGATTTGCTTGTAAAAGTTGGCAACAGGAAATATTCGTCTGATAAATAAAATGTAAAAAGCGTTTAGTTAAGGTCATAAAGAATGAAATGCAAAAATTAGAAAAAAAATACACGAGCGGTGAATTGTAGGTATTTTATTGAATATTATTTACTGTTTCTACAATGCATTGTTGAACAATTATGATGCAAAAGAGAGAGAGAGAGAGAATGAACAACACTATGAACTAGAGCATTCTATGAAGAGTGTTTTCATAAAAACTTTTTAATTTTTTGTTCATATTGCCAAAGCATTTTAACTTTTTCTATAATTTTTTTGCATCATATTTTAAGTAAATGATCTTATTTCTAATTTAATTTTGTTTTTGGGATACTTAGATGGAGCGAAGAACTTCTGAGTTTTTACAAAAATAATTTTTAGAATTTTTTCCTGTTAACAATTTATTAATTTAGCACCATATAAACATTTTCAAAAACGAATTTGAATAATGTTCTTAACCTCATATTTTATGTGATTTTTACTTATTGTTGTCTTTTGTATATTTTTAAATGTATATTGCTCTCCAACTGAGAGATAATGCAAAGGTTGTATGATTTATATTTTGAATGATAAAATGTGCTGTGATAATTTGCTTGAGAGCATAATTTCTAAGGACAATGAACAAGTGTAATTAGTTGTAGACTTCGTAAGACAAGAGTTTGTATACGGGAGAATTGTTTACTTTCGTTTTGTTATAACTTTAAAAATGTATAGAATGTGAATCTTTTATAATAAAATGATAAAAAGGCATATTCGTTTCTTTTCTTTTTCAAAATTTTGTTTATACATTTTGTGAGATTTAATTTTAATATCATGTGAAAAAAAAGAAAAATTAATTGCAGAGAATACTACAATTAATTTAGAATTGCAATTACTTTAATTTTCATCGCAATTACTGCAATTTTGAACAGTGACTGCTAATTAATTTAATACTGCAATTAGTTTGAATATCTAATTGTTTGTACACCACAGGGTGTGCAAACAATTAGATATTCTTTTTGGTACCTAAAACTGATTTCAAAAAGAAAATCAAAAGGCTATATTCTTAAAAAATGTCCAAGTGTTATTAAATCTTTGTGTGAATGTGCCATGAATGTGCTTTAAGGAAACGTACCCCTTTCTAAAAAACAACAGAATCAATTAGTCTCTTTTAAAAAAATTTTAAGAAAACTTTCTGATAAAAAAGTACCACTTTATAAAAAGAGAAATATATTGGTTTGACGGGGAGAAGGATTTTTATCCTTGCTATTACCAGCTGTGATTTCAGTAATTACATCCTTCATCCATGGAGTACAGTAGAAAATTGATTTTGGTACCAGAAGATCGCGTTGAGGTAGCTGACCAATTAACTGACTTATATAATAAAATGCAAGAAATAATTCGGACAATAGGTTTACCCGAGAGGGAAAAGATGAATCAGTATTTACAAGTTTTACAAAAATTTGTTAAATTACATCATGTCCGACAAGAACGAACAGAAGAAAATTCAGAAAAGAAAGAAGACGTAAAATCTGATTCTGAAAAAGAAGTTTCCATTACAACCAAAATTTTAAAAGCTGCTCCTGTTCGACACTTGAATACTGCAAGGAATATTTTTGACTTTATAAAAGAGAAGCCTTCCATATTATCTTGGACACCCGATGGAGAAATCGTTTATAAAGGAAAAC
Source organism: Caerostris darwini (assembly GCA_021605075.1). Lineage (NCBI taxonomy): Eukaryota > Metazoa > Arthropoda > Arachnida > Araneae > Araneidae > Caerostris > Caerostris darwini. The sequence goes on from BPLQ01007853.1 coordinate 24,994, forward strand.
ATTTACCTCGAACTAATATTGTAAAATTAGTTGTAGATTTACTTCGAAATCGGAAACAATCTCCAGCAGGCTCGAAAGAGTTTCATTTAGCATTGAAAGAAATGAATGTACCTGCAAGTTACATCATGAATAAAAAACTTTTTCCGAATGATTCAATATTAGAACATAAAAAATCTAAACGAATGTATGCAAAACGAGATGATTCGATTTCGCTTTGATAAAAATAAAAGAATATTTATATTAATTTTGAGTGTGTGTTCATTTACCAGAAAACAAAAAATACATATAATTTGTTTAATATCTTTAATATTATTTATAATATCTTTAGTAAAAAATATGTTATTTAGTAATAATTTTATAATTTTTATTTTTCTTCATCTAAAATTACACTACAAATGGATAAATGGTTTGTTGATTAATTAAATTAAAATTAAAAAATATGCATAGCTAAACTGATAGGCATTCCAGTGCTATCAATATTTGAAAGCAATACTATCTTATCTGAAATTGGCAAGAAGTACATGTTATCCGCATTCTTTAAAAAAAAAGGTTATATACTAGAATTTGAGTTGAGTGTTCGAAAAGAACATACGTACAGATTTTTCTTTAATGATAAAAGATTTTGAGTAAGAAAATTCAATGCATGTTAAAATTTAAATATCAATGAAAATATTGTTTTATAAAACAATTGGATAAAAAAAATATATACAAATTAATTTTATAAATATAATACTGTAATGTGGGTCTTTAAATAGAATGTAATCAATCGGCGTTTTTTCCCAGGTAAGAAGAATGTGAGAAAATCTCTCAAAAATAATAAGATACATAACTTTAACATGCTTATAGAAGTAGATTTTGTAAGAAAGTTTTTTGTTGAAATTTGTGTGTGTGTATTTTATGCTTTTCATGTTATACAAATTCTTTAGGTTAGTATAGTAATATTTATTAGTATTGAACATTTATTTGTGGGAAAATTTAACAAATGCATCTCCGAGTAAGGACAAGATTTTGTGTATTACAGTAAAGAAAATAATAACGTAGGTGAAAGTTATTGGTGAGATAATTAAAAGTATGCAATATTTTTGAAATAAAATAGGATAAGCAATAAATTAGTGTAAGTTCCTTATAAAAATAATATTTTAATTATTTTGTCTTTAAAATCATAGTCTGTGTTTATTTCTAAATAATTGAAAAAAAAAATCATGCTGAGACAGTTTATTTATTTTTGTATCAGCAAGAAGTTATAGGGTTTATCAAAATAGAATCGAGTATGAAAGAAAAAAATATTGGAAAAATAAGTGAGTTGAAAGAAAATTTCATGCCTATTTTAATTAAAGTACATTTATGTTAAAAAAAAATTCTGCATTTCATTAATTAGCTAAATATATAAATTCGTAACATTTTCCTCGGAGTTTTAACTATTCTGGTATATGATCTTCAAAAAGTTAACATATTAAATCTTTCTATTCGAATGCTGTGTAGTATTTAACATTGGGTAGAAAATTTGAAATTAATATCGTATTTAAAAAGAAGCGTGAGAGATTTTTAAGGAAAACTTTAAATGCCAAACAAAGTTTCGGATAATTAAATTTCTAATGATGTGATAAAAAAATGTAGCAACACACTAGGGAAAAATTATAAATTAAAAAAATAAATAAATTTCTTTACGAAAAAAATTTTTTTTAAATATAACATATGCAATCGAACTAAAAAAAAAATGGAATTAAAAATTAAAAATTTATAAAAAAGAAAAATTAATTTTGCGAAAAAATAAAAATAAATTCTTTTACGAAAATAAGTTTTGTAAATTAAAACAAATTTGAAAGTAGCAATAATAAAAATAAAATCAAAATCCTTTATGAAAAAGAGTTTCGTAAAATTAAGTCAAATTGAAATAAATATAAACAATTTAAAAAATATATATACATTTTTCAGAATGAATAAATAAAATAATAAAAATTATAAAAAAAATTTGCAAACAGAAAATAATTTTCTGTATAATAATATAAATTTGTAAAATATTCCAATAAAAAAAGCAAAAATAATCTAATTTAATACAAATAAATTCCTTTACTAAACACATCTTATAAAATAATCTAATTAAAAATTAAGAAAAAATCCAATTAAAATAGTTTCATAATCAGCTTATCTTATCAGTACAGTCATCACGTAAATTCCTATCCCTCCCTCTTATAGCACAACATTCCGCCGTTGCCACAGGGGAAAACGTTTCTAGCCTTATCTATCAAAAATACCGACCTCTAACACGTTGACTCTCGTCACTTCCGGTTGCGCGCGCTTCTCTGAAGACGTACTTCCGTCGCGTGGAAACCCGCACCTACTGCCAACTAATACGCAGGGTTGTCTAAATATACTTCCTCTCGGGGTGTGAGACTGTGAGCTAAACGTCTCTCAACAGTAGCATGTGGTTGCGCTGTACTTCATTTTGGATGAGAGTCTCCAGGTCTACTGATAATTTCTCTTGAACGCCACAGACGGAGCTCTTTCCAGTGCGTAGGAGGAAGCACGGTTACAAGATAAAATTGTGAACCTTTTTTTATTTCTTTCTGCCTTTCAATTCACATCTAAAGAACAAATTTTAACACAAAGACATTTGAAAATATAAGGAAAAGAGGTTGTAGAGAAATCAAATTTTGAGCTTAAAATTTTAACTCACACTTAAAACATTAACTTTTATGAAAAAAGAGAAATTCTTGGAAAGAATACTAACATTTAAAATAATTTTTTTCTCTTACATTTTCGCAAATTTTCAAAATTATTTTTAGTGTATTAATTTATTTTTATAACAACAATAAATGTTTCATCCTTCTCATTATTTTTATGCACTATTAATAATTTTTTTTAAAGATTCAAATAAAAAACTAAAAATTTCTAGAATTTGTTCTTTATAATCGTTAGACAGTTAAAAAATTCTTCAAGAATTATTAAGTTTCTTCTTTTTAAAAAGATTTTTTTTATTCCGAAAGATCGGCTGAAGGGATATTTTCAGTCCAAACCTTTAGAAAAATGAAATGTACGTCTGGTTCGTCTTTTTATACTAAAACTGTATATTGCAAAAAATTCATATTTGTAATAGTGATAGTTATTTTTGTACATTTAATATTTTTATAAATTGAATGATACTGAATACTATAAACTGAATTGAATAATCATTGCTGAAACTAAAGGTTGTTGACAAAAACATTTCACTGGACATTCTGCAGAAAATAAAAACATTTTGAAATTTTTACCACATAAATGTCGTTTTTATTTATATTTTATTGTTTATCAGGTTTGAGGAAATACAGTAATATATTTTAAATTGAAGAAAAAAAATTATCTTTCAGTTACAAAATTAATTAATGCAAAAATATTATCAAAACATAATTGTTTTGTATTTACATTGAATGTTTTTATGCCTCATTTCAGCAATATTTTGTTTGCTTTGGTAAAGAGAAATTAGGATTTAAAAGTTTTGATTGATATTTCCATGATAAACTGATGAGGTTTAATAAGTTTTATTATTATATAAAAATTATCCTTTCAAATTTTATTTTATTCTTACAAAGTTTATTATGATAATTATAAATTATTTATGTTTATATATGTAACATGGTCCTGAATTTTGACTACGATGAATAAAACGATGTTGATGATTTGAATAGAACGATGATTTGAGTAGTAAAACACTCCAGACAAACAATTTTTTGTTGTGGAGCAAATAATTATTTAATCAGCAAAATGAATTGAATAATTATTAATCATTTAATCAGCGAAATGAATTAAATAATTATTAATAATTTAATCAGCAAAATGAATTGAATAATTATTAATCATTTAATCAGCAAAATGAATTGAATAATTATTAATAATTTAATCAGCACAATGAATTGAATAATTATTAATAATCAAATTATTTAATCAGCAAAACGAAACATTGAATGTTATTTACAATGTTGTTGCAAACATGATTCAGCAATATTTTGTTTGTTTGGTAAAAAAAAAATTAGGATTAAAAATTTTGGTGAATGTTTCTACAATAAGCTGAAATTGTTTAATAATTTTTTAGAATCGGCGGAATCGGATCTCGGCGGTGCCACGAATGTTTCTAATGGTTCGGAATGCACTTTCAGCCGTAAGTCCCGGTCTCATATGGCTGTAAGAGCATCATAGTGCCTAGTCGTACTTCTCTCACCCACATTATGACCAAACTGTATAGGGGCACACAGCTCTAAGCACAGTGATGGCGTGCGATGTAGTAGTAGTAGTAATGATTCGGAATCCACGTTAAACTATAGGTCCCGTTCAAATTAGCCTAAAGTGTGCACACAATGACCGTAGAGCGACAAACCAAACCTAGTGTGCAGTTAATTTTGTCTAAAGAAACGATCATTTTTACTTTCCAGATGTCTTTAGATGTTTGTGTGGTGCATTAATGCTTTCAGGCCTCTCCAGAAGAAAAAGTTTAGGAGATTAAACTATCTCCCCTTAAAGCGTGGAGGTGAAATCCGATGTCTTCAATACACTATCCGGGGTAAATAAGAAAATTTTACTTTAATAGATGCTGGGATACCAATAAACAGCATTTCCATCAGCTTAGAGATAGAAAAATGCTTTACAACATATCGGCTAAATCAGTTATTTTTCACTAACATCACTCACTTCTGCATGTTGGCCATTTTTCGATTTCGTTATTTTATTAACAAAAAAAAAATAATATTTAAAAAAAAAATTTTTAATACTGCAAATAACATAAAATAATATGAAATATTATTCAAATGTAAAAGGGAAGTAAAATATAACCAAAACTAATAATTGTCTAGAATGTTTTATTACTATTATTATTTTTTTAACATCAGTAGGCTTTGTTTTGCACATATGTGAGTCACAAACAGTTCACAGACTGGAGATAATTTTTTTTTCTTTTTTCACTTGCTAGACAACAACATCTAGATCAAGTCCAAAAACCCGTGTGGTCTCATGGATGGAGGGAAAGGGGAAAGCTTCTGTTGTGATGGAGCACTCGTATGTAGAAGTCTGACTGGGCTCCATGACGCTAAAGAAGAAGTGCAGTGCCTTCTGGGAGGACTTTTAGGCGGAACTTCCCCATATGGGAGAAAACCCGGAAAACCCCCACAAGATAGTCCGACCAACGAGCTGTGAAGTTGAATATCAGAAACGCTATCAAGACACCTCGTTATTTGAAACAGTTGCCGGCTACCCTACAACAAAGCCGCCAGCGGATTGAACCTCCGCCCTAATGCTAACCAGAGGCGTGCTTTGCCACTGAGCCACGAGTCGGACCGATAATTTTTAAATATAATCCGGGAAATTTTCATCAAGCAACCTGACTATAGACATATGACACTTAATAGATGAAGGATCTGTTTTTTCCTGCAATTTATTTTACTATTTTAAATAAAACTTGATAACACACAAAATCACAACGAAGTATAACTTTGAAGTCTATGATAAAACGAATTGCTCCCAAATAGATGACGTCTGGGATCTGATCTATTGACGTCTTCATACGACCCATGATATTGCTGATTTAAAAGAGGTTTCTACCGTGGAACACCAGATAAAACAGAATAGGCAGAATATCAGGCTTCTGATTGTCTGGCCTTCTATGGCATGAGATTTTATAACCTGGTGGAAATTCACTTTAAGTCAAAAATTTTTAAAAAAAATCTAGGGTAGAAATCCTGTCAATTCTGTGAATCCGGATAACACTTCTGGTATTTATGCAAAATACCAGAATTTTCCAATGCCTTATTGATTGGTTGACATATCCTTAAAAAAGCATTCGATTTTTCTGAAATTTTAATCGTTCCTTTTTCTTTACATTACAACTACCAATTTTTGTCTCATTCAGATGACTTTTTAGTACAGTTTTCTGAAGAGAAAATTTCTCGTTTCCATCTCTAGGAGATTTGCACTTAACTCATGCGAGCACTCACTTGAGAGCATTCCGTGGGGATTACCGTGGATTCCGAGTGGATTACCGTATGCGTCTCTGACATATACTTCATTATTTTTGTGTCAGTTGTTTGTCAATTGCTCTACGATAACATTATAGAAAATTTCTGTCGATCCCTAGTGTTTTAATATTTAATGTTATTTCCTGAATAGCCAAACAACACCGTATTTATACGTGATGAAAAAGAAAACAATTTTCTGAAAGGAATACTAGATTCTTATGTGCAGTTCATGATTAACTAGAAACTTATATGTCACTTGATTAATATTATTTAGTTCATTATTTTCAGTACGTTTTCAGATATTTTTTTTCTAAAAACATTGTTTGAAAGATTCTTTGAAGAACTTTATCTGCTGAAGAAGCCTACAGCAATGGGCAGCCTATGATTTCTAATGCCCAGCGGTCTAGTACTTTCTCAGACATAAACACTTCAAACTCAATCAAAAATAGTTCTATTTGGATTGGATCACATGATAAACATTATCTAACATTCTTCTTTATATCTCTTCAGATAACTAGAAAAGTCTATCCAATAGATAAGTAAATGATATATATTTGTTCTTTACAAAATGTCACTTCAGAAGAAATAAATGTTTGACTTCCAAAAATATCTTTTAAAATTTCGGAAGATACCTTTAGATGCTTCCAAAAGGATGGGCTAAACTTTAATGGGTTTATAGTATATAACAAAACAAGCATTTTTCTTCGTAGTTACAGGGTCCGAAATGAAATTTCCAGATATTCGAGGACACTTGATGGTGAAACACAGGCGGTAATATCCTCTTCAAGAAAGCATAGGAAGCCACTACAAAAACATAAATATGTCTTTTAAGTTCAAAATCAACTCATCGGTAAAGTTAAAAGCATGGAATTTTCAAAAAGATCTCATCTTGGAAATTTCTTAAAAAAACTTTTTTCCTCTTTTTATACGTACACGTCTAAACCAATATTTTATGAGCCCGTAATGCTCATATCTATTTTTCAGAGTAAGGGAAAAAACATGTTTTTCTGCAGTGAATCTTGGAAAAAACAATGTCTATCTGAAATTGAACTTTAAATTCAGAGATTATATTCGACTATATTATAGATTTTCGAAATTTATTGAGACCATCTAGCACATGCAACCTGACCAAGTATTTGATATCTATCAGAAAGATGAGGGGAAAGGGTATTTTCTTGCTAATGCGCTGTCGCAGAAGAATTTATATAAAATTCATCACTTTCGCAACTTGTTGAAGGTTTTTGTTGAAAAATTATTAGTATGTGATTTAAAATATGTTTTAATTCCTACTTTTGATAATAAACAAGGACATTACTATGATAATGTTCTGATTGGCAGCCAGTAAAAATATAAAAGGGCCTGATAATCTCGTGACTAGCGATCTGGAGCTCGGTCCCACTTGTTTCCGGTTCGGGTCCCGGCGGTAACATGGATGCTTGTAGTGGTTCGGAATCCACCTGAAACCGTAGGTCTCGGTCTAATATAACAGTAGGGCTAAAGGCTGACAACCCTCCTAGTAAAAAGCAAACATCTCCTGTCCCGAAATCTGCTAGTAAGTTTGGTTTCATTTGGTTTGTCGCACTACGGTCATCTTGTGCACACGAGGGTTAAACAGGCCGTGACCTACAATTTACAGTGGATTCCGAACCTCTGACAAACATTCATGCTATGGCCAGGATTCGAACCTGACGTCTGTGGTACCAAAGACTGCAGCTCTAGCCACTTGGCTACTAGGCCGCTCTGCCAGTACGAAGACGGTATTGGTCCGCCATGGTGCTGTTACGCCAATGAAGAAGAGAAGAAATATAAAACTTTTGCATTTGTTTGTACAAAGAGACCATTCTTTTAACGACTGTGACGGATAACAAAATCAAGAGGGTATCGCTTATCCACTCACCAACTTAGCGTCGTGTCGACATATTGTCGGGATATAAATTTATTATTTAAATTAAGTTTTTACATTGTTACATAATATTTTTTGTTTGGAATTGTATCAATTTGTAATGTGTTTTAATTCGTAATTTATCCTTATTTAATAAAAGAAATAAAATATAAAATTGCCGTTAAATATTCGTCACTGGGAAAAGTAATCAAAAATTCTACGAAGATATCGATCTAGGTGTCACAAAAAGGAAAAAGCGCAACTCAGGGACTCAGGATTCCAACCTCTGGGGACTTTAGGGACCCAATAATCTAATCAGCATTGTCCACTCCAATTCCTCTTTCTGGATAAAAAGGTGTGTCACAATGGTCACAGCTTTAAAAGTAATAAAAGTCAGCACTCATTAATGACTTAATGTCTTAACTGTCCAAAATTGGAACTTCACAGCATGCCAACCATAAAATGCAGCACCTTACCACCAAATAGGTGACCAGCCTTAATAGACACCTTGTACTTGCACCGACGAAAATTTCAAATAAAAATTGAGATCCCCACAACCAATAGTCCCTCTGTCTACAAAGAATTGATTGCCCAGTTGAAAGTAAAGCACAGTAAATGGTGTCATCAATGAACTGGTCAAAAAGGAATTGACATAAAGAAGAACATTTTGTCTGTTGGAACATTTGTTCCCTAGTGTTAAAATTGTCAAAAGAATGAAATAAGGATCTATTTATATGAATGATAATATATAAAGTGAAATAACGAATATTAATGAATAATAAATGGAGTGAAAAATCTAATTTGATATTTAGGGATTGTCATTACAGCGGATGAATTGTCTTGTAGATTGTAACATGCATAGATAGATATTTATTCGTAAAATTTATTTGCATTATCTATTTATTTTTATTTCTGAATTTATTTTATTTCTATTGATGATTAACTTTTAACATGATTAATTGATATTTGAATTAACTGCTTCAAGCCCGACAGTACACTTACTCAGTGTTATTTAGATTTTCTGTAACTAATATTTTTTGCATACTCCGGATTACATTTATATACATTTGCATTTCAATCTTTATTGTGTTCTTTATTTTATTTATATGTGAAGTAATTTCTTATTTCACAAGATTCTGGAATAAACGAGCCTGCTGTTTTATATATAATGCTGTGGTATTTACTTGATATGGGATTTGTATCATTTGTTTGATGGCACTAGTTTGATAGGATATCGCAAAATGGGTTATTGCGGATCCTATTGGCAAATGTTATATTAGTTAAAAAGTTTATTGGTTGATATTAATTTAGTTGTATTATATAAATTTGATTAATAGTGCAGAAGATGATTTATTTAAGATTTTTTAAATCAACAACACCATATTAACAGCAGAAAGAATGAGATATTGAAAGTTTAACGTGAAAATTATCAGATATTCCAACATTACAGACATAAAAGCGCGATTAAAAAATTCATTATCGGAAAAATACTAAGGGAAAATTCTAATGAAAAATAATATAGTTTCCTATCTAACGTCGCAAGTTCTTTTAGTTTATCTTTTACCCTTATAAGCCAAGGGAGGTCTTATGCCATCCCTTCATTAGCAACGGGTTTCCTGTCAAAAACAAAAGGTTGTTGAGTAAGCATTCCTATCTCTGATGAATTTCCAATCTAATCGTCAAAAATACTAAACACCCTTTTAAAAATGTACGACATATAACTATTAAAACAATATACACTGACAGAGTTCGAAATCTTTAACGAAGACATTTTATTAAAGACCTTCTGCAACAGCAGTACACTGAAAGACATTGAAGAACAGAAAAAAAATTTTGTTCTTCCATAATAAGTATCATAATAATTTTGTAAATTCCAAAGAAGACAATTACAAAATAATAAAAATTTTCTTTAATGAAAAAGATTTTTTAATCATACCGCTTTATTATTGTGTTGTTCCTCAAGAAATGAATTTTTAGCAATGGCTGATGCTCTATAACATATATATCTACAGTATTAAGTTAAATAAGATTGTTATATAACATTTTATTGCTTATTCTAAGATATGTCTACATGAGTAATTTGTTCGCAAAAAGGTAGAGGAAATTTTAAAAAGATCTTGAAATCTTCCAAGATATACATCTGTAAAAAGGGCCTGATGGCCGAGTGGTTAGCGCTCTGGCGCTCGGTACCACAGGTATCGAGTTCGAGTCCCGGCGGTGCCATGGGTGTTTGTAGTAGTTCGGAATCCACTTCAAACTGTAGGTCCCGGTCCTAATAGGATCGTAGAGCGCTGCGGGGGCATTGTTACTCCACGTCCGTGGCTTATCTTCAAGTTACACTCACCCCCTGGGTAGTGCAAAGTGAGTAACGTCGGTGCACCGGTCTATCTTGCCAGCTGCATTAGAAAAAAAATCTGAAAAAATAGAAGCATGGAATCCCACACACTTTTTATCATTTTCCAGTATGAATATAAACTTAGACATTATGCTATTGAAACAAGAAGAAACATAAATACTGCATTTGGGGATGATACAGCTAATGTACCAAAGTGAGACGATGGTTTGACAATTCTGAGCAAGGAAAATGAACCCCATGAAGGACCCGAAAACGTTCTCTGCAGTGATGTTCTGAAAGAAATAATTGAAACTAACCCTACTTTGCACGGTGCTAAATCAGGTAAATACGGTGGTTGTGGAGCGATATGGGTTTCATTTTTTGCGGAAACGCAGTGTGAGCTTCAGCATTCAGTGTTTTTGCTATAAAACGATATTTGACGCGTTTGAGACTCAAAATCGAATTGATCAATTCTTTTGAAATTACAACATCATCAGCAAGATCTGTAATTGTAAATTTACGATTGCAAGCACCAAATCTGAAATTTTTTTGACGTGAACTTCGTCGGTTGAGGTGGATGGTCAACCAGAGGGTTCTTCGTCTTCAATGCATTTTCTGCCTTCTTTGAACTGTTTATACCACTTCTAAACATTTCTTTCTGATATAGGAATGCTCACCGAATGCCTTCTGCAATATTCTATACGTTTCTCCAAACAGAATTGAATGCCAGTTCTTTGCTCAATTAAAATCAGACATTTAAAAAATCGCCGGAATTAATTTTAGCATCTCACAAAGCCAAGCGTAACTCAAAGACTAATGAATATTTTGACGTCAAATTTCACACAGATGTCAAGGACAGTGCCAGCAACCAAAAAAAGAAACAAATTGAAATTCCATAAGCCCCGGGAATTTTAAATTGAAAATTGGTCTTACTTTACGGACACAGTAGTATGGTCATCAGAAAACGTTTTAAAATTAGTGAACAAAAAGACTGTTTTTTGCTAAGGTACTTATTAAAAGTAATTTTTCTTTCTTGGATTTTAATACCTGAGGTCAGTATTTTGAAATCTTTCATGGTATTTATTTTTATTTTATTCAACTACGTTAATTAATTGGATCTAAAATGTTCAATTCTTTTCAAAAATTTCATATATGTTTGATAAAATGGAGTGGAAAAGGGAATTTTAGCAAAGTTGTAAATTAAATTCCTGTTCATATTTTGTAAATTTTAGTAATGATAACATTGCTTTGGTATTAATTTTTTTAAGATAATAAATTTTATATGATTTACGAATAGTACTAAAATTGGAAATTTCTTTTTGATTCTGATGCAAAAGAATTTTTTCTGAGTAGAAAACATAAGCTTCACAGCCAGAGAAACATTAAAATGATGATAAAATAATGAAAAATAACTTTTCATATAATAATTTAAGTAGTAAATCTGACAAATTGATCAATTTCGATAAAATAGAAATTTTCTTAAAAAAACTAGAAGATAACTATAGAAGATTAGTAAGCTATAAACTAATAGAAGATAAATAATAGAAGATTTCTTAATGATTTATTTTTAGAAATACGTAATAGAAGATTTCTTAAAAAAATATTTTAAGAAATTTTATTCACAAAAAGGTACGTTTTGTATACTAAAAGGCATTAACTTCTTAGTTAGAAGTAATCCCTTTTTTCTCCAAATATAAAGAAAGAATGGAATTATTGGAAAAAAAAAGATTTGGTTAAATACAATCATTTTACTTGTTGTTAAGAAAGAATTTCCCCATCATTCAAGAACAAATTTGATGCTAGTATGGATTATATCAAATGGTTTAAAAGAACAATATACTACAAGAAAAGAAATTGGAACTGCTGGAATTTCTGTTGAAAAATAAATGAATGTAAGATCTCCTGGTGAAATTAATGGAAAAATGTACACTACTATTATCACTATACCTAGTAGCTATATCATCGGCTCTGCCATTACTTTCATAAACTATTTGCTGACTAAAAACTAAACTGATTGCCAAAGAACTGATTAAAAACTATGCATGGTATGTGATGCCCGCTGCAGTGCACAAATCATCAATACATGAAACAGAAATAAATTGCTACTTAATGGGAGACTATTTGAAGAGGCTTAAGATGCAATGTTTAAGTATTTTAGAAGATACTGTGAAAAATGTTTTAGAAAGTGCTCTAGTGAGAAATAATGAAAATATTTTTCATACGCTCCTGATATTTTTTGATTCATTTATAAGCCTCAGAAAACTGCATTTAACATAAAAAAAAGAAAAAATAAATGTTCGTCACCTTTTAAAAAGGAAGTTTCAAAATATTCGAAAGAAGAAAATGAACTGAATTCATAAGCCGATTAAAAAAAATTGGAGTTTGGCTACTGATTATAGATTGTATATTTTGTTTTCAGACAATATTTATTAATTACATTTAATTTTGAATTTTATGATCAAGATATTTTTATCTAAGTTTTGTTTATAGTTATAATACGCTATTGTGATATGCAATAATGAATTTCATAAATGTAAAAAGCCCAACTCGTGGCTCAGCGGCAACGAGCGCCCCTCTGAGCGTTAGGGCGGGTGTTCAATAGGTTGGCGCCTTTGTTATAGACACTATTTCAAAAAGCGAGGAGACTTGAGGGCGTTTATGATTCTCAGCATTTGCCTCGTTAGTCTGACAATCGGGTGGGTGTTTTGCGGTTTATTTCCCATTCGATACGCAAATGTGGTGTAATTTTCCCTAATAGTCCTCCCGGAAGTCATCGCCTTCCTTCTTTAGCGTCACGGGGCGTAGTCAGAATTCTACCTACTGGTGTTCCATCACAGCAAAAATTCCTGCCCCCTTTCTCTCCTTCTATGACGACACACGGATTCATGGACTTGGTCTAAATGTTGCTGTCTACCAAGTGGGATAAGAAAAAAATAAATAAATGCAAAGTATAAACTAAGAAAATTTGTTAATAACCCAAATTACTTTGTTTCATTAAACTTCAAATATTTATGTATTTAAATTATCTTTCATTTTTGGTAAAAACATAAATTAAATAAAATAACGAATTTTATAGAATAAATTTTTGAATCAATAATAATTTATGGATTAATAATTATTATTAATAATGGGTTAACATTTGAAAGATAATTTTAATAACCTTAATATAACATACGAAATCTTAATAGTAATACAAATTAGACCTAAAATTATATTTTTGTCATTATTTAATTCAATACATTAATGCTGTTGTTTTCGTTTAATAAAACATTTGACGAAAAAATACATTGAAGTAAATAAACCTCGTATAACCATAATATGATATTTGAACTTTCCCGAAAAATTTGATGTAGAGTTAAATTAACAATTTTGAGGTCTATGAATATATTAAATTTGAATTATCTGTCCTTATAACCTCTATCAAGATTGGATCAAAAGCTGTTTTTTTTTCTTCAGAAATCAGGGTGTTTTGCTCCACTGTTTGTTGATGGGTTAGAATCTGTTGATACTGTAAGGATTTCCTGGGTCATAATAGTGAGACAACATAACCTCGAGACTTTGTTACAACAGTAAATGACACAACATAAATCCTGTGTACATCAATATTATGGGTTATGGGTAGTACATCTACCACATCGAGAGTATATCCCCCTCCCCCGGAGTCCTCCCTCCCTTCCTATGGATTCCCTCTCAGACTCATTACCAGTACAATCAACAATAATCAAATAAGTTTGAATATCTGAATTCTGTTGTTCTAACTTATTTCCTGAGCTTTCTTGAAAATATTTGAACAACTAGATTCGAGACTTTATGGGGTATGCAATGTTCAGAAAAATTTTACTCTGCACGATTTTTTTATATCCATTGCTTTCCTTTCACGAATATAGTCGTTAATTATACATGTCTATTAAATTATCTTCCTCGTATGCTCACAGCAGATTAACCGTGGTATTCTAAAGGATCTTTGGTGCTACTACTACTACACACCACATCACTGTGCCTAGAGCTGAGTTGCCCTTTACAGTTTGGGAATGATGTGGGTTTGAAGAAGTTTGATTGGGCTCTGTGATGCTCTACGGTTATGCTAGACCGGGACCTACCGCTTAAAGTGAATTCCAAACCACTTCAAACATTCATGGCACAGTCGGGACTCAAATCAGAAGCGTATGGTACCGATCGCTAGACACTCGGCTATTCAGGTCCCGAATGATCTTTGGTAGCATGTCGTGAGATTAGTTGGTCAGTGTTATTTTTATGTCATAAAATAGCACTGACCAACAAATCCCACCACAAGGACAGTATTGACCATGCTTCCCTAAATTGATTGTCCAATATAGAGTTATTAAAACCGAACACTTAAATGAATGGGAAATATCATTATCGGTTTGAGTAAAAAGCAACAAAGCGGGGCTTCAAAACAAACTTTGGAGATTTGACAAAAAAGATTTGCATAGGGAATGCCATCGAATAAGCCAGTTAAGAGAGGATGATCAGCACCAAAATGGCTGAACCTGGTTCTATTTTATCTAGATAGTTACACAAATATATGCTTGATAGACGAAACGCTGTAATATTCAGAACAAATTAAAAGTGTTTCAAGTGAAGCAGATGCGAGTATGCTGAGTAATTATGGCCCGTATAAAGTGGTGTCAGCTTAACGTTAAATCGACAATTTTAAATCATTTGTTTAAAACCTTTACTGTATTCTGTATTCGATAAGGTTTATTACTTAACTTTTCATTATATACAATTTGGCAGAGAAAGGAGAAAATTCTACGTAGAACAAGATCCATATACGTACCGAGATGGAACAAGATACTTAAGCAAGAAAAGGCTTAAGCAATTTTTTCAGTGGTGAAGTATGGACCTATATTGGAGGTAATGCAGGAGGTAGAATAGGAGCTAATAGATTATGAATAAATGCACAAATCTTCCTTAATTAAGAGGTGGCACGTGCAAAGGAGCATATTATAGTTCATTTCTGCTATATAAAATAAAATGTTTGTAAAACATAAATTTATAACTATACTGAAATTTCTATAAAATTATTACTTATACTTAAAATCTGTGAATGAATAGTAGTTGAACGAAACAATTTTACCAAAATAACAATTTTATTTTTTATTTAAATTAAATTGAGTTAAATTTAAAATGCTTCCATTGTTATAATAGGTGAAAGGAAGAAATTTTGTATCATAAAATGATAAAATCGTAACGCACATGATGAAATCTGGTTAAATACATTTCCAAGCCATTGCTGGTAAGTTATTTCTATAGCAACAGATGCGAGGTTATGGAAATTTCTTATTAAATTGGGGTTGCATTTCTTTAATAATAGAGTTTTATTGTGTTTCAACAAATAACCGAAGACCTGAAGGAGAAAAGAATATATTTTTATTGTTAATCAGACGAGTAATTCTTAAACCAAAAATAATTTATTGCTAGACTTAGATGCATTTTTCTTATAGTTAACATGTGGGATTTTAACATAATATCTCAAATATAGTTTATTTAATATTAGATACCATTTTAAGATAATACGATAATAAAACTAAAAAAAAATTATTTAATACAAAATTGCAATGCTGTATAAAAATATATACACTTTATCATACCGGTGAATTTATTTTGAAAATAACAAATTATAAATGATATACAACCACAATAAAACTGATAATTGGAAATATTTGATACATATTGATCTATCGTTATCTACAAATTTGCATGACTCATTCTTTATTATATTTCATTGCAAGTGAAATATGTGAAAAAAAGTAGTCAATTTCTCTTATTCTAAATCTTTAAAACTTCATGAAAGGCGAAAAAATAATTCAAGTAAAAGTAATCTGAAATTGCTTCATTTGAACGAAATTAAACAACAGTGTTTCAATTGAACGAACTACGATAATTATATTTTCTTGATATATATATATCAAAGTTCTATAATAAATAATATAATACTTTAGAATGTTTTATTTAAAATGTTATTTTCAAAACGTTTTAGAAGTAATAACGTTACATTATTTTAAAATTGGTAAAATTTCTTGAAAATATTTTCTTTAAATGAAAAGATTTCATTTTAAAAGCGAATTTATAAGGCAAAATCCGCCAGCGCGATTCGCGGTTTAGTGACACTGTGCACCGCTAGGGAGTATATTAGGGAGGTTCCATCTGCTGGCGGCTTTGTTGTAGACACTGCTCCAAAAAACGGAGACACTCGAGGGCATTTGTGATGTTCACCATCTTGCCTCGGGAGTCGGACTACCTGAAAGGAGTTTTGCAGGTTTTCCTCACATACGATACACAGATACGTATCAGTTCCCCCTAAAGGTCGCCCCGAAAGTCATTTTCCTCCTTCTTTAGCGTCACGGAGGCTAGTCAGACTTCTACTTCCGTGTGTTCCATCACAACAGAAGCTGCTCACTCTCCTTTCCCTCCTTCCATGACACCACAGAAATTCTTGTACTTAATTTAGAAGTTGTTGTCAACCATGTGGGACAACTATGTCAACAAGAACAAAATTGGCCAACTTGTTTATATTTTAGATTCTTTTTGTGCAGTAAAAAATTACTATAACCTATATTAGACAGGAAAAATAAATTAATTTCTAGTTTATTAATAATTCCCACCGTTTTGAAAAGAGAGCTAAAAAAATTACACATAATTAATGCGAAATAACATTTATATATATTTATCAAATATTTTTGCAAAATAAATTAATTTTTAAGTCAGTATTCGTTGATTAGATACTTAGCATTAAGTTTCATATAAAGCTGTTTATATTTCAAATAATGTTTTTTCAATAATTTCGATTTATTTCATAGCTGACTTTTTACGTTCCCTTTTTATTATTATTATTATTTTGAGTCCGTAATTCGAAGTGTACTTTAGTGTTGAAAATGTCTTTCTCTTATTACTGTTTGTATTTTCAAGACGGATAAGTGATTGAAAATCTTTTTTTTTTCTTTTTTCCTACATCAAACTGTAGCGATATCCGCCATAACAACTCTAGCAGCCCAATAAAATTTAGCCTTGGTAAAGTTGTCAGAATTAAAAGTCATGAAATCAAGCGCAGTGCATGTTGTCAAATGTAAAAAGACCATGGTTTCACCCACCGAGTACAGAGGACATACATCATGAGTAGCAACGGACATCATTAATGCGGTGCAACCATGCGAAAACCATGTCCTGTTGAGAGTCGGAAATTTGCTGTAAACACTGCACGGGACAAGTCCTTTGGGATGGGTGATGAAACAAGTATATTTCACGTTTTATCAGTTGAAAGGAGTTTGTTTTAAGGGTCTGTCTATTTTCTTCTTTACCTCAGAACAAAATGGATGAAAGGATAAAGGAAATTGCGGCTGTGGTAACTTACAACTATTTTTGACCAAGAGATCGGCCTTTTCATTTCCAGACGCCCCGCAATGGCTGGGAATCCACCGAAAAACAATCTCCCAGCCAGATGCAATTGCAGATTTATCTTAGCCTCTTCAACAAGGAAGCAATCAGTGGGTGTACAGGAGACAGTTGTCAAGATAGCAGTTTGGGATTCAATAAAGATAACTGCTTTATTAAGATGAGTAGTGAGTCCAAGAAAGTTTAAAATTACATTCCTTTTTTCAAAAATCAGAGCATCAAAATTGGAAGCATTAATACCAACTAAATATTATTCCTCAAAAATTCCGTTTACAATAGAGACCGGCACCAGTAATACCACCACCCGAGAAGCCATAGGTGTAAATGGGGATCCATTTAGAACCAGGGTAATTTGTAGTAATAACCTCTAAGGAAAAGGCCTAAAGAGCATTAGGAACTGTGTCCTATTTCTTTTCAGTGATTGTAAACCAGTACTGTTAAACCATCTGCAAATATCTTTGAAATTCAAACCTTTGAATCGTAAGCTGCAAGCAACTTGAAGCAGTCTGATGGCGTTTAAAATACAAAATAAAAAAAGTCTATAGTGTTTCAATAGTTTCAATAATTTACTCTCTAAACTTAGAATACATTTTTTTTCTTTTCGCTTAGTGTGTTGTGTGTGGAAAGAGGGTTATAGAACGAAAAAGGTTAGTCATAAATGGAAATTTTTATCAAACAGTTTGGGAAAGAAAAAAGTTTCGAACTCGTTGCTCTTGGATAAAGTTGTATAGAGCAAACCTCATACAGTTTAAGTAAAAGACAATGACAGCTATTTTTCTTTAAAATTTATGAAAGTTATCATTTGAGATCCACTAACAACTACTTTGCGATCAAATTAGGGTTCATTATTCATAGACACTGTGTCAAAATATGATTATTTAAATATTATTTACATCAAAATTCTCCCCGATATATAAAATTAATGAAAAAATAATAATAAGCCGTTAAATAAGCAAGCATAACGAACGGGTTGAGTTTTCTCCCTTAAATTGCTGTCCGCAAGAATCCATGGTAAGGTGTCATTTGAAGAGAAAAGTGATGTTTCTCCTGAAGCTGAAGTCATTTGTTTTCGATCCAGCAGAGTTCCCTTTTAAGAAGCGTTGCTTCCTTTTTTTTTTTTTTTTTCCAATATCCTGCTTTTTTGGCGTTCAATTTTTTGGTTGCTTTCAGGATTTTTGGCAAGTAATACATGGCGCGGATATTTTAGGATATAAAAATTTTATTTTGGTCAGATCAAACAGTTTCCCTTACAGGCAGACAGATGGGGAAAATATGGAGTTGAAAGTGAATTTTGAAGCAATGGGAATTTTAACATGCTATTAAAATAAGCAAAATCGACTGCAAAGACAGAATAAAAAAAAACTTTGGATTTATAAGTCTTCTTATACTGGAACAGTAAAGATATTTCTTGAACATGAAATTTAGGAATGTGAGAATAAAATGAAGTAATATTATATAGTTCTAAAAGGATTCTAGTATATTAATAGTTCTAAAAGGATTGTAGAGCGTTTTGGGGGTAGTGTTATTCCGCATCTATCTTCGAACTACCTGTGTCCCCTGGGTGGTGCTAAATGAGTACCAGCGGTGCAGCCCTTGCTTGTGGCATAAAGATTAACAGTCTCTGTATTACCAGATGCATTAGAACAACATAACGGAACACATAGTGAAATAATTATTTTAATATGAAATTTGAATAACAAATTGTTTTTTGGTTACATAATCTCAAGAATCAGTTTAAAAAGTAATTACAAAATTATGCTATTAATATGAAAGTTGAAGTAACATAGACATATTATGACAGCAATTATACGAAAATATAAAGCAATAGCATAAAAGGGTTCCCCCCGGAATCTCAAGTGATAGATCAACAGTATATCTGAAACATATTCTCCTTAACTTGCTCTATCACATTTCCGACTACAAGAATACGAGAACTAACCAGTCAGCCTCAAGAAATCAATTATAAACCAGCTTGAGTCAATGTGGACAGAACCCTCCTTGTGAGTTATCTGTCTCGGTTCCTCTCCGACCGGAGTCGAATTTTTCCGCCTATCAAAGAGATTCTCACTGCCAGTATTTTCAGTCAACTGTCCCTCACAGCCACTCCTTTTGATCACCAGCAACAGCCAGATAAAGCATATCGTATTGCTCGATCGGAGACACTCGTAATCAGATTGACACATTTTAAATTAAAAATTTTTTTTTAAGGAATAAACATATTTTTTATATTTAATAAATTGATATTATAATGTATATTTGTCTGAAATTTAACATTTGTATTATGTTTTTAAAAAAAATAATTAATTGTGTCGATTGTTTTGCAAAAAATAAGAGTGATTATAAAGTCCCACATTCAAAATGCTGTAAAAAAAATTTCCATTCGTCACAATGAGTTCAAATTTGAACTGAAGATACTTGAAGAAGGGAGAAACGGTATAAAAAAAAATTCAAAATGCATTTATAGACGGCGCTGTAAGAGCCATAAGGAAATTTATTTCGGCTGCCAGTGATATTTTGAAATGAAATGACAACGTATTTGGCATGACTTTCCCATTAAACCAACTGCAGTGTTCAATGTGCTCGATTCTTTCGGTTTTTTGACGGATAAAAGGACTTCCAAGTCATTCAACAGTTGTGACACTGTGAGTTGAAAGCCCATCCACTACGGTAAGGATGCTCTGTACTTTAGGCACTCTTACTAAGGTACTTTTTTTGGAACATTTTTTTATAGTGTACCTTTTCCCCCTTCTTCAAGTATCTTCAGCTCAAATTTGAACTCATTGTGACGAGGGGTTCTTTTTTAAAACATTTTGAAAGTGGTGCTTTAGTTATAATCACTCTGTATATATATAATTCATAAAATCAATACAAAGAATAAATTTTATTTTTGTTCCGCTTTGCTTTTATTCCTTTATGAGTTCTTTAATAGGTTTCAAACTTTTTGTGGCAATCGAACCAATAGGATTATTTATTACAAAATCATAGCACAAAAGAAAAAAGATATGATAAAAGATTAAACTTTTTTTCTCCCTAAAAAGTGATAAAAGTGTAAAATGATTTCTGTTAAAAATAGGGTTTTTCTTCAGCGAACCGAATAAAAGGCGAGAATAACAATCAAACCAGTTTCTTTAAAGAATAACTAGATATTCCTATTTTCATACTCTGTAAGGCATTAACTTTCCATCTGAAATAGTATATTTTAAGGAGTCCAGATATTGAATCTGTTTATTTGTCCAACAATAATCATCCTTTTTCCTAATGGTAGCATCATCTTTACAGAATTCGTGCTTATTAGAAACTATTGAATTTCTTTGGTATACTTAATAAATTGTAAGAATTCAGCATATTATAGGTATGTGTTAAATTTTTGGATTTGTAACGATGCTTTACTGAAATTCGAAATTAACAAAAGTTTACCCTTATTTTAACACAAGTAACCAATGTTATATTGATAAATGTATGTTTAGTAATTTGAAGTCGTACATTTTAGGTATTCATCTGTATTTTTCATGCTTCAAAGAAGTATTGTTGAAAACTTGAAAGTATTTGTTTTCCGGAGATTTTGTTTTTCATAACAACTCATCGTGCTTTATTTAAATATTAAAAAGCAAACATTTTCAATAAAATAAATTTCTTACTTAACAAGATGGAATATATTCATGGAGTAAGTATTGCAACATATACGATTATATTAATTATTTTTATTTAAAATTCAAGTCACCAGATCCTTAAATATTTTGCATTTAATGGTTACAAATTTATTTTTTGAAAAGGGGTTATGTACGCGACAGTTACGTATTAGCAAACTTTTTATTTTATTTTATTTCCAATGGCAAGGCAATACAAAAATGGGAAAAACACAAAATAAAGAAGGAAATGAATACAAAAGAGTTTAACAACGTTGACTGAAGGCATTCTCTCAAGAGTTCTCTAGCTTGCCGGTATCTCGTCGACTCGCATTCGCCATGAAGTGCCAAGCAACGATGTAAATGAGCTCGGTTCATGAGCAAACTTTATTAATTTTTAAAAATTAAATTTTCTTTTCTTTAGAAATTTTTTTTTTACAATCGAAATCCCTGAACTTTTATTTTGATTATTAATTTGCGTAATATTTTTATAATATAATAAAAAACCCTGACAATAAATTGGGAAATACTATTACATAAAGAGATTTTTCAGTCAATGCATAATTATAAAACTCCAATAAATGGAAACAAAAATATTATATTAACATAATACTTTTATGAAGGATTCTGAATCTGCTATAGAACTATCTTTTGATGACGATTGACATTAAGTCAAAGAGCCTAATAATATAAAAAAACATCTTTTTAAAGGATCTATTTAAAACTGTTTGTGACTTTCTAGTTGTTCTAATATGTACTAAAATATAGTTACTGAATATTTTGCAACATTGTGATAGTTTTATTTTTGAAGAAATATCGCTTCATATCTAAATTGATTTATACTCGTAAATAGTTTTTATAGACTTTAAAAGGAATTCAATAATGTTGCATCTCACATTAAAGTAGAGTGTTTAAACAGTTTTAACGTGGAAAGTTTATTATATTTTAACATAACAGTTTCCAAGATAAAAGTTATTCTAAAAATATGGATTGCTTTAAACATAACCTTTTCTAATAATTTAATCATGCTTGATCTTACCCACTGGAAAGAGCGCCCCCTGTGGCGTTCAGGAGAAATGCTAAGTTTAAAAAGCGCGTAGCTGAAGTTTTGGGTTTTCAGCTTAGAAGGGGTGTCCTTCCACGAATCTATAATTATCGGTCTTCAAATGTCTTAAATATTGTCTGATTATGTGTCTAATTGTATGTGTATGTGGTGCTAGTGTAGGAGTAAATAAAGTTATGATTTTTCCAACCTGTGCCTCCAGTATCTCAATCCAACCACACCCAATTACAATCTGGTTGCCCGTACTCACACCACTACAATTACACATATTTTGATGCGATTTTACAAAAATTAAATAACACTGTTTATTTTTATGTTTGATACTGCTACACTTTAAAATCTTTACAAATACAAAAAAAAATTCTTTAGTATCTTTAACAACGCAATTTTAATAAACTAATTGAATCTGTAAGATTATTAATTGGACCTTTATAGCGTAACAAAATACAAGATGTGAGACAAGATTAAACATTTTTCTTCTTAGATTGTGATAAAAGTAAAAAGGCCTAATTCTCATAATAACATTCTTTTCAGTGAACTGAATAAAATACAAAAATTGCAATGTTTTTCTTTCAGAAGAAATATCACTTCACATTAATAGTTTTTACAGATTTTAAAACGATACCAATAATGTAATATTTTATAATAAACCAAGAGTGTCTAACGGGTTTTTACGTGGGACATTTATTACGTTTTAACATGACAGTTTTCAAGAAAACTTTTTCTTTTCAAATTATTGATTATTTTAATATTCTGTGATAAGACGCACTTTAAAGAAAATTCTTCAAGAATCTAATTAAAACCTGAACCATTGCTTTCAAAACGAACTATCGAACTTTTCATTTTATATTTGTTTTGCTTTGTCCACTTTGTCGACTACTAGTTAGCTAGGTCTTATTATTCAACTAGGAAGTTGCTACTTTATTTTTAATTATGCACTCGAATGGTGTGCTTGTCACTCCTTATTAGCATTGAATAAAGGTGTCCCAAAACAACATCAGACTTTTAAATAAATTTAAAACAAATAAGTTTTAAACAAGTAATATAAAAAAAAAAAATTCCTACTTTTTTTCCCACTATATTGCAGAAAGTCTTTTATAAATGAATTTCATTCATTTTTTAAAATTTATCTGGCGCCATCTATTGGTAGATATATGCAACTTAAATCTAAAAAAAAAACTAAAATGAATTAATCAAATTTAATTACTCAATTAATATTTGAAAAAACTGTATTAACATCAAGTGTCATCCACTAAAAGTTGAAAAAAATGTATTTGAACTTGAGTGGATGAATAAAATGTATTTTATGAACGATTGAAAATTTGAACATGATATCTATAGGGAGAGCGTGAGCTAATAAAATTGAATAATTGAATATAATTGCTAATAATTGAATAATTGCTAATAATTGAGAAAATAATAATCAAGCAAAAGGAATAAATACACAAAGTGTCCATCGTAATAGATTTTTAAGATCAGATTACACAATTGTGAAATGATCACACAATCTTAGTTTTTAATTTAATCGTGGTACTAACTTGGCTATTGAGTTAAATTTATAAAGGCTTTTAGAATACTACTGTGTCCAAAAAGTAAGAACAATTTTCAATTTAAAATTCCCGGGGCATATAAAATTTCAATTTTGTTTTAGGTTGCTGGTACTGTCCTTGACATCTATGTGAAATTTGACGCTAAAATATTCATTAGTGTTTGAGTTACGCTTGGCTTTGTGAGACACTGAAACTGATTCCAGCGATTTTTGAAATGTCTGAATTAATTGATCAAAGAACTTGAATTAAATTTTGTTTCCGGAAACGTATAGAATATTGCAGACGGCATTCAGTGAGCATTCCTATATCAGAAAGAAATGTTTAGAAGTAGTATAAATAGTTCAAAGAAGGCAGAGAACGCTTTGAAGATGAAGAGCCCTCTGATTGAACGTCAACCTCAACCGACTAAGCCCACGTCCAAAAAATTAAAGGTTTGGTTCTTTCAAACCATCGATTTACAATCAGAGACCTTACTGATGATGTTAGAATTTCAAAAGGATGTGCCAATTTCATTTTAAAAGATGTTTTGGGCCTCAAATGCTTCAAATCTCGATTAGTACCGAAAAAACTGAATTTTTTAGAAAAACTTAGGCTTGTTGAAGTGCGTGAAACAATGATTTCTGGCTATCAGGACAAGTTGAAATGCATCATCACTGGAGATGAGTCTTGAATTTATGCTTAGTTCCCGGAAACAACCGACCAATTGAGCGAATATTGTGACAAACCTGACACAAGACCGAAAAGAGCACGCGAAAGTCGCTCAAAAATCAAGGTCATGTTGACTGTTTTCTTTGATTACCGTGGTGACGAAAGATTCGGTCAATTCTATTTTGGGAATCAAACGCATCAAATCTCGATTGGTACCGACAACACTGAATATGCCAGCTCACACTGCACTGCTTCTTCGTGACGTTTTCGCCAAAAATTAAACCCATATCGTTCCACAACCACCGTATTCACACCGTGCGACTTCCGACTTCCTAAACTCAAAAGACCAATCCGGGGGACAGCGTTTTGAGTCGATTGAAGATATTCAATGTGAATCACCGCGCGCTTTGAAAGCCATCCCTGCCGATGACTTTTTTAGCATGCATTGAGGACTCTTCGTCTTCAACGCGTTTTCTGGCTTCTTTGAACTGTTGAAACCACTTCTAAACATTTCTTTCCGAGATAGGAATGCTCTCCGAATGCCTTCTGCGACATTCTATACGTTTCCGCAAACAAAATTGAATGCAGAGATGGATGTTCTTTGCTCAATGAATTCAGACATTTCAAAAATCGCCGAAATCATTTTTAGCGTCTCACAAAGCCAAGCGTAACTCAAACATTAATGCATATTTTGACGTCAAATTTCACACAGATGCCAAGAACAGTGTCAGCAACCTAAAAAAGAAAAAAAATTGAAATTCCATGAGCCCCTGGATTTTTAAATTGAAAATTGATCTTAATTTTTGGATACAGTATTAATTCGTTTTGATGATCAGTGGTAAATCAACAATTGTGCATAATAAAATTCCTAGAAACTTTTATTAGAGAGAATAAAAATTATTTTATTTAGAAAAGATGGAATACACATTTATTAAAATTATATGAATCACATATGGAATAAGGATGTTTTCAAATACATACACAATACATAATACATTTTTAAACATGTAAGAAGGAGCAAACATAAAGGTATAAGAGAAAACGTAAGAGGATATAAAATAAAATTATCTAATCAAACATGAAAACAAACATTAGAAATTCGTTTATCTTTGAAAGTTAATATGCTTAATGGGAAAGTGAAAAATTCCAAAGAAAAAAAATTGATTTTCAATAATAATGGTTCCTTAAGGTGATTATTTTGTCAATAAAGTTGAAAAACAAATTAATGTTTTTTTTTCTTTTTAATGAATAAAATATGATGTATATTATTTTATGAGTCAGAAGTTGTGTTGCAAAAAATTAGGAAAGTCAAGTTTCTATTATAAGATAAACTAGAATAATTATTAATTATTCTACTGTATTTCCATAGAAACAGAAGATTAAATTATAATCTGTAATTCTCCGTAATTTCCGCTTTGATATGTGTCAAATTTAAGATATCAAAGATATGTGTCAAATTTAAAGCAAAATGTAATTTTTCAGAATCAATAAAATTTCAAATTTCTTTAATATTTTGTATTTTGATAAATTTATTTTTACTTTTGAGGCAATATGATGCACTATAAATAAGAGTTTTCTTTATATATCATCACACAACCCATTTTTTTCAGTACATAGTAAATGAGATTTGAAAATTTTAAATTTATATTAAACGGAAGTTTTTGTCTTTGTCAAAAACTGTTATTGGAGTATTGTAATCAAAGAAATCAAGTGAATATTTCCATTTTTTTCAGTTCTTTACATAGCAGAATTATTTTAAACTTAAGGCTAGGAATTAAAATTTAAACAATTAAAATTTTAAACTAGATAAAATTAAATTAGCATTATCTCAGTGTTTGAAACAACATTCTGTTTCGACATTAAGAAGAAAAAATTAAAAGTATTTCTTTAAAATAAAGATTTGAATGTTTAGCTACTCGAATATGTAAAAATAAATATTTAAATTTCTGTAAAGAAACATAGATAATTTAGTTGCATCATTTCATTCTTTCCCTTAGAAAATAATATATATATATTCTGATTGCAAAATGCATACACTTCTAAAGGCATCTTAAATATATCTAAAGGAAACAAAAATTATTTTAAAATGTATTGAAGTAAATTCTTATGTTGTTAAGAAAAAGTTGATTCTTTTTACTTCAAATTAAAATTTCCCAGAAATATTTCTTCAACAAAGCTTTCTTTGCCGCTCACTACGAGAGCAAAATCTATTTTACTATACCTTTGGTTCACCAACACACAGATATCTCCCCAAAGAAACACGGAGTCTTTATAACAAAAGGACATTCTCCAAAGTAACACAGGCAGTTGTTATAGAACAACTAAACAAGTATCAGATATTCTTTCAATTCCCTGAATGGCAAGAAGCTGAGGCAAGAGAAATGGGGGGCAATCTTCCAAAACAGAAAATAAAGGTATTTTTGGAGCATATCTTCCGACAGCTCTTAAGAAAAGAAAATGTTTAGACGGAATTCGAATAAAGGCACTTCAGATGAACTCGGAATTTACAAGTTGAAAACGGTACAGCATTCCAATTGTCGTCGCAGAAAATACATCTATACCGAAATTTTCTAAAAGGCAGGTTTTTTTAACAATGGAACCCTACTCCTCATTTTCTCAATCTTCTTTCAGAAAAGCGCTCCTTCTGAAAAACAAGATTTTTAAACAGAAGCGTATATTTCGCAGTATTCCAGCGCTTTCAAATATAGGAATAACGTCCTTTGTCGTCTAAAATAAGAATTTTAATACGATATTTTTCCATTTGTACGAGATAGTATTCATAGTACATAAAAAGTAAAATGCATTAAGTGAAAAAATGAATAAACTTCTTTCGAAGCATTATAAAAAGCATTAAGCGAATTCATATTTTCAAAAAGCAAGTTTTACAGCAAGTTTTAAAAGTACTTCCATTAAAAATATTAATAATATTAATTAAAAATATTAATTATTAATTATTTATTATTAAATAATATTAAAAAAAATATTATTATTAAAAAATATTAATAAAAATATTAAAACGGATTCAGTTGATCCTGAAATTCTGAAAAGAAATGATTGAAGAAAATCAGTTTAAAAGTAACTACGATAAAATTACCCGCTTATAAATATATAGATATAGATATGTACAAATTGCAAGTTCAGAAATATTTTCCATAATAAAGTAAGAGGATCTTAAGAGAGTGGGTTGAATTTGAACAATAAGACCAAAACCAGCAATAAATAAATACATAAATGAAAAAAATAATAAATAAATAAACTACAAGAAATCAGTATTGAAATGCGAAATGTTTTGATGGTGGAAAATGATATCTCTATAAGCATTCTTTAACTGCATCATTTAAATTAAAAATATGACCATCAGCAAACTACTTATATAATCAAAGAGAGATGTAAATATCCATAGATTGAAGTTAAGACAAAAATCTTATTATTTAGGGAAGTAAAGGCGAAACTAATATCAAGTTTTGACAAAATATTCAATTATATAATGATGTCGCTTGCTAGCTATTTACAATATTAACAACATTTTAGGTGCAATTCTTCTATACACATGGCTCCCTGTGCCTCTTCTACAGTAACAATTCTATTGTATACTTAAAAATCGTAAACGCATCACATTCTTCACATGCGGTCCCTGGCCGTCTTTCTCCCTTGACCGCTCCTAATCTAAACGCTCGTACTTACCAATTCACACAGTACTCGTCACAGTGGCGATCTCTCGCGACAATCTAATTATAGTTAGACCTTACAATAATATTATAGTCTTGTCGGCCTTGTTTAAAATCATTTCAAAAAAAAAATCAGGTTTATTAGAACGTTACGAATCAATACAACACAGCAAGAACTTCATGAACACAATTTCGCAATTTGATCATATTTGAATTTTTAACAATACTGACGCAAAGTATATAATATTTTGCAATCGATTGTAAGTGATTTCAGTATTGATAATCAGTATTGAAAGGAAAAATATTTTGATGGTGGAAACATGATATGTCTATAAGCATTGCTTAACTGTACCGTTTAAATTAAAAAATATGCGCATCAGCAAACTCCTTGTATAATCAAAGAAAGACAGAAATATCCATAGGAGGAAATTAAAACAAAATCGTTATAGTTTAGTGAAGTAGAGACGAAACTAACACCAAGTTTTGACAAAATATTCAAATATACACAGTCCAGTCACATTAATGTGATCACCACTTACTTTCAAAGTCAACGTGAAATAACCAATCACAAAAGGCAGGTGGCAGCACATTGCAGTGGAGTGTATGATTATTGGATTTCGGGCCAAGGGTCGGAAACGGCTCGGCTAAACGGCTAATTTTGTGAACTGTTCGCTTGCCGCCCTGATAAAAGTATATCGTGCATGGCAAAATGGCACTATCCAAAATCAGCGGCGTGGCATATGTGGTGCAACACGGGCTATAGATGACAGAGGCTATGGATATGCGTTCGTGCGAATAGACGTGCAACTGTTGAGCAACTGACCCCCCAGATGAACCAAGGGGCTATCAAGAGTGTATCCTCAACAACGGATCAGCGAACGTTGCTGCGCATGGGCCTCCGCAGCAGACGCCTGGTTAATGCACCTATGCTGACTACTGTTCATCGGCGACGAAGGCTTGAATTTGCACGCCAGTTCCGAAACTGGACGTCCACAGAGTGGAGACAGGTGGCTTTTTCCGATGAATCACGTTTCATGCTCCATCCGACAGATGGACGTTGGCGTATACGTCGTGAAACGTCTGAAAACAAACACCCTGCAACAATTGCCGGAAGGATCCAAGCTGGAAGGGGAGCATTATGGTTTGGGGAATGTTTACCTGGCATTTACTGGGTGCACTCATCATTGTGGAAGGCACGATGGATCAGCACAAGTACGCCCACCCCTACAAGCAAATTATTTTTCCTCAGAATGATGGCATCTACCAGCAGGACAATACGAGGTGTCATATAGCTCGCAGTGTATGTGCGTAGTTCGAAGAAATTTACCGTACTCCCCTGGCCAGCAAACTCACCGGATTTAAACACAATCGAGTATCTGTAGGACCACCTCGATCGGGTTGTTCGCGCCATGGATCCTCAACCGCGTATTCTTGCCCTGCTGGCCACAGCAGTGGAGTCGGCATGGCTCAACATCCCAGTGAACACCTTCAGAAACCTAATAGACTCTCTTCCTGCACGTCTCGCAGCGGTCCGCTCTGCCAAAGGTGGTCATTCTGGCTTTTGACAGGTGGTCACATTAATGGGACTGAACTGTGTATAATATTCTTCTTCTGTCCGTCTCGTTTAAAATTCAAATTGTCGTTTCAAAAATAAAAAAAAAAATTAGTGTTAATAGTACGTCATGAACCAATAAAGCAAAGCACAAACTTCCTTGAACACAATTCCACAGCTTGATTGTATTTCAGTTTTTAACAACACTGAAGATAAGTATCATTGAATCGATGTATGCTGGATAATCTTGAATATTTTGCAATCGATTGTAAGTTTAAAATATGTTACTTTATATAAATTCTATTGCAAGAGATTGACATTTTTTTTTTGAATTATTCATTCGAATCCAATCGATCATGTTCGAATTTATAATATACTAATAACTTATGAATGGCTTACAATAACTGCGTTTAAATGTAACCTCATAACGAACGATGTTGATGTGTAACGGTATCGCAAGAACAGTATCATATTATTTCGGTAGTGTAATTTGTCCCATTATGATCAATTATTAAGCCCGTTTATTATTGATCATGAAACAGGACTGCCGTATCATATCAAACAATTTATCGTATATATCATATGAATGTGCGCAAAATGGTTTGAACATTGCAATAAATAGTGGGAAGGAGCATGTGAAATTTTATGGTAGTCAGAAAATAATAGTTAACAATATTTAATATGTTTTATTGGCTGAATGATATAAAGTTTTTTTTTATTGTAGAACTTGTGAACAAGTGTTAAAAAGTGAAAAATCTCATTACTTTTGTAATTAGTGCAATTACTGATACAGAAATTCCGCTGTGACTTCCTGATCTAGAAATGATGATGCCATACCTATACAATAAATGAATGCAAAAAAAAAAATTCCAATTTTCTTTAATGCATTGATATATAAAATGAACAAACATAAAAAAAGTTAAGTATTTTTTTAAAGGCTCAGCTTCTCCCTTCTTCCAGGCTTTAAACATGAGCGATATAACATTTTGAGTTATTTTTAATGCTTAGTTATTTTTGTTCAGGAAGCAAATTTCATGAAATATTACCAGTTGTTTAAAATAATTAGTCAAACACAGTTTATATTTTAAATATCTAACCGGGCCAGCGAGATAAGTCTGGTCCTGGTTCTAATATTCCTTATTCAAGCAATTTGAATTAACTAGAAATAAATGTGTAAAATATAACATACTTTTGAATTTTACAACTATATGCTTGACAATAAAATCTTCGAAATTCAAACGATTCAAAACCGACATAATCAGATTTATTTTGCGAAATTCTCATTTAAAAATATTATAAAATACAGCTAACTAACGCTATTAAATCAAGTACATTAAAAAATTTTCAGCAAAACACATCTATAATAATGATTGTAAATAATTAATTTAAGAAACGAAGCGATTCTTAAATAGTCTATTGTGTTTTAAAATATTTCGAAAAGATAAACACATTTTATGAATGGAAAGTAGGTTATTTAGAATGTAATGAAACAAATAAAAGGAATCGGTTTTGATTTTTCATTTTAAAAAAATTCAAAAATACGGGGGTTCCTTTATACATGCCTCTGGGCTTGGTTTTAATCTTAGGAATACCTTATATAATTATTGCATTATTCATTATATTTATCCATGCCCAAAATTTATATTATTATTCAGGTAATTGGTAGAATTCCGTTCTAACGTCTTCATGCAAATAAAGATTTTAGCTAAATTTTTTATTTACTTGGCTTTACTGTTAATGTTTCCAGACCTATATTTTATTTGAAATTTAACTTAAGTAAAATAAGTAAAGCAAGTTACATAATATACCATGAAATTTAAAGCTGCAACAAATACAATTCACTCTTTTAAATATAATTGCTTTTAATTTGCCACTAAATTGAGTTTAAATTTATTATTTTAATTATCACTAACAATAGACATTTCTTTGTGTTTATCCAATTAAATTGATAAGGGTGTCTAAAAGTTAAGCATAATTGGTTATGCTTAACTTTTAGACAGCAGTATAGATAATAATAATCAATTGAAATTATAATTCTTATTTAATTCTTAAGTCGTGAATATTATTAAATTTTCATATTCTAAAGTGATATTTTATTGTATATATAAAACAAAATTAAAAGTAAAATTAGGAACTTGAACAATGTGTAGTTATTTTAAATTAAATGTAAATGTGGTGTATTCGTACATAAATCTATACGGCTGACTTAAAGTTAACGCATAATTGGTAATTATATGAATAAAGAAGAAAAACAAAGTCGGAATGGCGGGAACCGTAATAGACGAGTGTAAAACGAGTTTAAAATAAGAAAACTATGTAAAAAATGATAATAATCGCTTTTATTATCCAAGTAATTAGTTTTAGGAAAATATAACATAAGAGGAATTCATACGTAAGTGAAGTACAAATGAAATAAAAATAAAAAATGTTGCTGCTATTTAATAAGTTGTGTGGTCATATCTGGTTGCCAGCACGCTGCTCAACGATTTCCCACTTTGTATGACATTGGGGCCTCACGATATTAATTGGGGCACACAATTCCAAGCCTCAGGATGAGCATTTTTCAGTGTCGGAATGGACCTTGTTGGGAGCGGAAGGACTGCTGTTTACCCTGCGCATTTCACATAAACACGTAAGGATTCAGATCAGATGAATAAACAGGTCATGACATGCGCTGGATAGTTAATGTTTAAAGGAAATCCTTAAATAGGTCGCACGGTGACAAAGTTATCATTCATGAATATGAAGTCAAGACCAACAGCACTTCGAACTAACCTAAAGTCTCAGTCAAGATGAGAAGGCATAAAGGACGAATGGGTTTTGCCAACCCGATAAAATCCAGTTTGACAGAAAATCATGTATTGCGAGCTCGCTCCGGCAATAATCTGTTTCCTCTGCACATCAAAGGCACCCCATTTACGACCAGTTGACACTCACAGAAGGGATAACGTGACTGTGCGCCGCGTCTGTGGCATACCTTAAGCCACACGTGCCAAATGAATAATGGCGGATCGGCTACGGTTTCTCGTCGCAGGATGGCACAGGCCGGTTTCGAAGTTCTTCAGTGGAATGCAGGAGGGGTAATCAGGCTCGAATCGAACATCTTTTGAAATGTCCAGGACTGAACGGGGAGGCTCAGCGCCAAGGAGAAGTCTTGCAGTTGTATTGGGTGACCAAGGGCATCATAGACTAAAATAAAGCGTCCACACCCTTTATTTACTCTCACCCCGTTTGACTTTTTGTGGTGTGGGAGCCTGACTTATTGCTGACGTGATGATTGCTGTCTTGCTATATGTTTGCTTTTTTCTGCTTGTTCTTTCTTTTTGTGTGATCCTTTATGTAATGTATTGATTTCCAATAAAGCCATGTGTTACAACAACTACAGACATGGAGATCTGTGGGGTTATCGAATACGATGCCTGCCAAAGCTATGACTGCACTCGATGGAAAACGATGCATTGTTATTATGTTTTCCGGGTGAAAACGTGTTCCACGTTCTATTGTACAATGGCATTCGTCGTTGTCTAACTTCTGATTCGTCACTGAACCTTACATTAGCCCACTATTCCAAATTCCAGTGCGATGATTCGAACTCCAGTTTAAACGGCACAGCCTATTCCCAACCGTGACAGCTCAGCTTGTCCATCTGACATAGAGATCAAACTGATTGAGTCTTTTATACACTATTTGTCCAGAAACTTGTACGCTTGTGAAAACTGAAATCAATACTCAATCCAACACTCCCTCTGATGTCACACAGTTATTGACGGACATCGGCCTTGGTAAACAGCTATGATCTGGTACCAGTCGTCGATAAACATCTCCAGCTAGTTGAAACCTTTGCCGCAATTATGGCATCACATACTGAGACATTCAGAGTTCAAGATATCACTGTATGCTGTTATTGTTCTAATGCAGCTTCCAATACAAAGACAGTTAATCTTTAAGACATAAGAAAATGCTGCACCGCTGTTACTCATTCCGCACTACCCAGGGGCACATGTAACTTGGCTATAGAATGCGGACGCGAGTAACACTACCCCCACAACGCTCTAGGATCCTATGAGATCGGGTTTGGTTTAGTTTGTCGGTTTACGGTCGACCGGGATCTACGGTTCAAAGTGGATTGCTAACCACTACAAACATCCATGACACCACCGGGACTCGAGCATGTAATCGAACAGATCCCAGCTTTGCAAAGATTCTTTGTTTTGCAGTCTTTGTACCATCCCTTTCCCTGTTAAATAACAACCTTCCTTCGCACACTGAATTTCAAGAAACATTCCTTTCAGCATCAATTTCAAACTGTTTATCGCTCGTGAGCTGGCTTCTCCGTGTTTAAACGTGCGCAGGTGTTTTGCACATAACAACATCGATTGAAAGTATAAAGGCAATACTACATTTTAATATGATTTTCCACGAGTGATTTTGAAAAATTTCACCAATATCTTGTTTTTTTTTTTTTTTTTTGGATTTTACTAATTACTTTTGGACACCAGTGTACATTGCTTCATTTTCTCTCTATGCATGTTGTTATAGATGCAATTTAAGATTTTTTCAAAAATCAAAACTGACAAAATTTTATTCTCGCAGGTGAAACATTTCAAAATGTCTGATTAAAAAATAAGTTGTTTTATGACATTTGGTATGATAAATAATGCAGTTAAAGTCTTTCTGAGATTTTTTTTCTTTTTGGAATTAACTCATGTTAAAAGAAGATTAACCTTGGTCAAAAATAAAATTCGTTTTTGGGCGCGGGTTTGTATATAAATCATTCAAACCCATGATCAAATATTTTTGATATAAATCAGTCTTCCGAAAAAGGAAAATAACTGCGTGAGATATTTTCAGGGATCTTACAGTCAAGCGAAAAGGTGATAATGTTTGGTCATCAACCCTCGAGCTAAAAAATATGTGTGGTATATCATTATATATATGGTATATCATTTCAAATCAGTTTCTTGAGCATTGGATAACCATATCCCGAGGGAAAAAATGATGAACACATAATTTCAAAATCGAAATTTTTTTGTTGTGTGTCATATATATTTTTACAGGATGTTTTTTAAGAAAGGACAAATTGTTATAATGCATGTTTTAAGATGACAAACTAATATCAAGTACTAAAAATAAGCAGTGATTAATAATCAAAAGTAACTTACTCAAAAATGTAAAAATGGTTTTTTTTAAGCTGCGCATATTTGAATTAATTCTTTTTTTTTTTTAAGATTAATTGAGCATAAAACAATATATAAGGCATATAATTTATTGGGAATAATTTATGAAATCATAATAATTGTAAAAATACGGGAATTTGAAATCAAGATTAAAGTTTCGAAGCATAATGAGAAGGAGGTAGCAACATGTATATCCTACAAGACAATTACTGTAGTAGTAATTATTCAAGCTCTGAAAAGTTTATTTATTTAAATATATCAGAAACTATTTGATAAAATTAATATATTATGTATATTTTGAAACTACAAATTTAATTTTTTTTATTAGTCTTAATTTATCTCATTCGAGAAATGGTTATATCGAACTAGAAGTTTTACTACTAAAAATATGGTGAAGTTTTCTACCTCCAATATGTTCAAATAATAGCCAAATGTAACATTCTAAACATGTAAAATTAAGTATGTTTTTATTCGTTTTAATTCCAAAAATCTGTTCAACCTGTAACCAACAAGTTGAAATGTTGATTAATATATTTTACGTTCAGAAAACTTGCAAACCATATTTTTTATATCTTCAGCTGAATATTTTGGTATTTAGGAATGGAGAAAATAGAGGTAATTTAAAAATCAAAGTGAAATTGAGGTAGATTTTGTGAAATGCGTCTAAGTATTTAATGCTTGGTGTAAAAGAGTTAAGTTTTGATTTTATGAATTTTAGGCAGAAGAGACATACAGTATTTAAACATTTGCAATAAAATAAAATAATGATTTGTTTTTAGAAACCTGTTAAATATTACAAATGTGGGAGTAAGCAACATTTATTAGCAAAGAAATTCAATTGTATTTCGTACAACTTTTATTATTTATTAAATAAAAATGAATGTATACATAGATATATTTCTAAGCGTATTGAATATAAAAGGAAACCAATATCATTATATCGTGTTGTCGCCTGCTAGCGGCTAGTTGTGTCAGATGGTTTTGTGCTGTAGGCGTCTGGTGGACGGAAACACTCTAATCTCTCAATTTATATAATTTATTTACAATATTAACAACACTTTAATACATGGGGCATAATACATAACCCTGTGCCTTTTCTACAATATCAATTCTATTTTATACTTAAAAAATCATAAACTCATCACATACAGTCGCCGACCGTGTTAATTACTCAGACTATCCCAGCGTTCTGCCTCGTCATCTCAAAACATAATCGTTCGTACTTACCAGTTCAACCAGTTTATAGAGTACTGGTCACATTGACGACCTCTCGCGACAATCTAATTATAGTTAGACATTACAATAATATTATAGTATTGTCGGTCTTCTTTAAAATTCAAATTATCATTTAAAAAAAAATCAAGTTTATTAGAATGTTACGAATCAGTACAACACAGCAAGAACTTCATGAACACAATTTCCCAATTTGATCGTATTTGAATTCGACATTCTAGTTATAGTTAAACCTTATAATAGCGAATGCCATATCAATTTAATCATAAGTGATACAAAGTAATTTAATTATTTCAAAGAAAAGCAAATACAAAATAATTCATAAATAGTTTTTTTTTTATATATTTTTAATTTATGAAAGGTAAATTAGAAAGAGAGTACCTAGATAAAACGTTGCACAGCATAGCCCAATTCTGTGTCCAAAAAGTAAGACCAATTTTCGATTCAAAATGGAATTTCAGTTTTTCTTTTTAGGTTGCTGTCACTCTCCTTGACATCTGTGCGAAATTTGACGTCACAATATTCGTAAGTGTTTGAGTTACACTTGGCTTTGTGAGACGCTAAAACTGATTCCGCGGATTTTTGAAATGTCTAAATGAATTGAGTAAAGCACTTGCATTCAATTTTGTTTGCAGGAACGTATAGAATGTTGCAGAAGGCATTCGGTGAGCATTCCTATATAGGAAAGAAATGTTTAGAAGTGGTATAAACAGTTCAAAGAAGGCAGAGAGCGCGTTGAAGACGAAGAGCCCTCTGGTCAACCATGAAACTCAACCGACGAAGCTCACGTCCAAAAAAATTAAAGATTTGATGCTTGCTAACCTTCAATTTACAATTCGAAGCTGATGATGTTGGAACTACAAAAGGATCAGTCAATTCCATTTTGGGCCTGAAACGCGTCAAATCTAGATTGGTACCGAAAACACTGAATGCGCTGGCTCACACTGCATGGATTCCTCGTGACATTTTCGCCAAAAATGAAATCCATATCGTTCCACAACCCCCGTGTTCACACCGCGTGACTTCTGACTCGCTATTCCCTAAATTCAAAAGACCACCTTGGGGACACCGCCTTGAGTCGATTGAAGAGTTTCAACGTGAATAGGCGCTCTTTGAAGGCCATCCCTGCCGATGACTTTTTTAACATGCATTAAGGATTGGAAAAAAAGTTGGCATAAGTGCATTGCGTCCGGAGGGGATTACTTTAAAGGCGATGAAATTAATATGAAAGAATAAATAAAGAATTTTTGAAAAAAATAAAAAAAAATTGGTCTTACTTTTTGGACACAGTAGTATGTTAAAATATTTAATATTGGATAATATTTTTCTGCTGAAATTTTAGAAATAAAACATAATAGTACCATGAAATTATTTATTGTGTTTAAATGTGATTCTAAGTTTAAAGAATTATATATTTATTAATAGAAATAATATCTTTCATTTGATAACTCATGACAAAAGATAATTTATTGAAATATATAGTTAGATATAATCCTATAACAATAGTTTCTATAAAAAGATGGGGTAATACGTATAAATCTAACAATCGAATAGATAAATGCAGCGACATTTTACCTTTGCAAATATTAAATTTGTATCTTATTTCTTGCTCATTATTCGTAAATTTAATTGAAATATTTTAAAGGAAATTTGTATTGCGAAAACTATCACATTTCTGCTTAAAATAAAGCATTGTTTTAAATTTACAATATTAAATATGAATTATAAAATCTATCTCTTAACAATTTTGTAACTCCAAATTAAATTTATTTAAATGAACTTATTATAATTTTCTGTAATAAGTAAAAAAAAATTTTTGTACAGAATATAATATTTTTTTAAATACTGTACAAATTATTTTCTTTATCGTTTGAACATTATTTGTCTAGAAAATATAGCTAATTTTTTTAAAATATGTAACTATGAATTTTGGGTAAAACATGGCTTCGTAATATAGATACTCATTTTCATTAAATTTACATTATTATACTAGAAACTTGTTCGTCATTTTTGTTTCTGTAGTGCGTCGATTCTTTTGTCTTGAAAATTATCAAATTTAATTTAAATAAATGTTTATTTAGCTGTTAAAAACATTTTGTAAATAACGTTTGAAATAGAGCTACACAATTGTAATCATCAAAAGAAAGAATGTGTTAAAAATAAGATTTAATTCAAAAATACTTATTTTAAAGCTACAAAACATGTTTTTGATACACAATTCTTCGAAATATTATTACTGTTACCTGTCTAAATAATGAAAATTAATCGTTTTAAAAACACTTTCAAGAAATCACTTTTTTTACATTTTATTCTGCTATAGATATGTGCTAGAGTGATTATTTGGCTACTTAAAGAGACACATTATCAATTTTTTTTTCCTGTAAAACATTAAGGAAAAGATCAAACGGAGCAGTTTAAAAAGATCCTAATATTTTGATCTTTTAAGTGGAGTTTAAAATTATATTTTATTTTAGTTTCTTAAATGAAGATTCTGTCTTTATAAGTATTTGTTTTAAGTTTTTAGACTCGTAAAAGAAGTTGCGTTAAGTTCACTTTTAAACTCAAATTCATCACTCAGAAAAGCAAACATGAAATGAAAGAACATCTGTAAGAAAAAAAAACAAAAAAAACCAGAAAATTGAATTGAATTGAATTTTAAGAAATGAAATCTATTTAAATTGTTTTTAAATCAAGTGATTTTATTGAAATAATGAATTTTTAATTTTATTTGACACGCAATATCAACACGTTTCATTATATAGTAAGATAATACAATAATACAATAAATAATAAATACAATAAGATTATACAATTTAATTCATTATACAATAAATATTCTATTCAAACAGTTTAAGAGATAAATATTTAATTTTAAAAATAATCCTTTATTAAATTTCTGTAAATATACAATATTTCTCTGGGCTTGATGTGCTATAAAAATATGTTTTAAAATACTTTTAAAAATGGAATTTTTTTTCGAAAAAAATGCAGTTAAAGTAAATCTTACCAAACATTTAAATTAAAAATAAGAATAAATCCTTTAATGAGAACTAGGATTATGGGAAATGATTATATATTTAAGGTACATTTTGTTCGAATCGATTAATTTTAAAAATATTGGTACGAAATGGTATAAAATAATGAATTAAGCCAAATTTAAAGAACTTGTAATTTTAAAAACTCATTAATTTAATATCTAAGTAAGTGAACTTAGAAAAATACTTTTGCCTCTTGCAATTAAGTTCAAAGCAACTTTACTTTTAGGTTTAACATGCATTTTATAATTGTGAATATTGGAGACTAGAACAAGGGAACATATTTTACTTAATAATGAAATTAATTTAAAAGCAATTCATTATAAATTGTTTTTGTCTCTCTCATTAAATTCTACAACAAATGAATTAAATGACGTATTCCTACATAGAAATAAGTTGTAACATTAATTTTTCAATGCATTTTAGTACGGTTCAATATTTAAATTTACGGATTTAATTGCCAAATATGTATGTTTTTTAATTTATCGTCTTGACCCGGCTTTGATGCCGTAAATATAAATTTTTCTGCTTATCTAAAATAAATTCTCACTCTAAAACAAAACCAAAAAAATTACAAACATCTGTTTTACAAAATGTCTGTATACATTTATTTATGTATTCTAGTAGACCTCGCTGAGTGACACAAAAACAATTGCGTGTTTTAATGAAATATATTTAACTTGTGTTGTTTCTCTGTGCCATATCTCATATATTTAACCCTCTTTCAATTTTGTATACATTATTAAAAATATTAAACACAAGTATAGTATTAATTTCCTTTGCAATGAAATAGTATTAATTTCATTGCAAAGGAAATGTTGTTTCAAGATTATTCCTTAACTTAATTTTTTGCATGTGAATTAATTTTTCCTTTTTTTTATAGTAACTTTGATATATGAAATAATTATTAATTTAAATGTGTTCCCATTCAAAATATTCTATACATCAAAAATAAAAATATACTGTTATATGGACTGTTATATATATTATACTGTTACTGGATGCCTGAAAAACATCATACGTTGCAAATGAAAAGCACAGACTGCACATATGTAGAAACCTTTGACAAAACAAGCGCAGGGCAATGCAAGCTTGTTAACTATACCGCATTATGCTGGATATTGAGACCTCTTGTGTCTATGCAACCGCAGTAGGAAATCAATTCTGTCTTATGGCGACAAGAGTTCAATCGACCAGTACCTTAAGTGTTTGCAAGCACAAAGATATCTGATGAGCCTGAACAATGCCATAAGCCATGAACGAACGGTACAAACTCGAGCTTTGCAGAAATCTTTACCGAAACACACACAGGACAATGCAAATTTGTTAACTTTAACTGCACTGCATTATGCTGGATATCCTGATCATCTCTTTTCATTTCTGATCTCTTCTGTGCCCACTACCACTATAGAAAAGCATTTCCAACCTCGTATTTCTACATGATTTCGAGTCTTCTACATTTGTCTTGTCCCTACTAGAAGTTGGTGTTGAGACAATCTCTTTATAGTTATCAATATGTTTCTCTTGTTTGAATGTTAAAATTTATCTGTTGGCTTCGAAATAATTTAATTCATTAATTAATAATAAATAACTTCATTCAAGTTTTTTTATTACTGAATTTATGTTAAAATATTTTCTCACATTATTTTCAAAGAATAATAAAACTGCTCAGAAATCTTATTTCATTGTAGGCACACCTTTAATCATGTCACTGCATGAATTTTTTTAACGAGTTTTCATGAAAAGTCTAACAATGAGTTTAAAGAAGATCAAATCGAAAAAGCTTATAGAAATTTCCCATTTCCTTGAATCTTTCTGGACAATATCTTTTGAAATGATTCTTCATAGGCATGGTAAAATAGAGAGTGTTACAAAAAATAAATAATTGCAGAAACATCTGAATTTGAAACAAGTCTAGATAAATATTTCTAATCACGTCCTTATAAAAAGGGAAAAGAGCAATAGCTCAATCAATTATCCATACACATTATAAAAAGTTACAGAAATATTACATTGTTTTAATTAGAAACTAAAATTTATTTGCTAATTAAGCAGTATAATATTTAATAAATAATTTATTATTACTTAAAATATAACAATACATTTTTATGACAACAATAAAATTAATTAAATGAATAACGTATTATTTATACAATATTAATAAGGTTATCTTTATTTTTAATGCGATTTGTTTCTTTGTTATAAGACATAAATTAATCATTTTATATCAATTAGATGCTTAATTATCTCATATCGAAGTAATCTAGTTATATAATTAACCATAATGAGAAATTAATCTTTCCGATGAGATATCTTTAAAAAAACGAGCTTCTGCTCTTACCACAAAAAGACTTCATCTCATTAAATGAAATTAAAGATATCCTTTGAAATTGGTCTTATTTGAAACAGATTGATACCGAAAAAATTACAGCCAGGCGTGTGACAGATCGGCAGATTTTGATACTAATTTTATGTTGACAAATTCTACAAGTTGTATTTAAATATTCATGCGATATTTAATAATTTTAGGGATTCAATGACTTACACGGTATTATTAAAAAATTAGTCGAACTACTTAGATATCCTAAATATTTTAAGGAAATTGAGAAAAATATTTTTTTTTGATTTACACCTTTAATTTTTTTAAAAATGTGAATCTACTATGGCTCCTTAAAATAAATTAACATCCGTAGTTTTTGTTTCGTTGTAATAATAACAATAAGACAATACATCGAAATACTGGAATAGACCTTTTTCAAATCCCCAAGGGAAATTTAAAGCACTGACCAGCAAATTTCAAGCGCCGGTGGCTTTCACAGTCAGCAGAAAATTTCTGAGTCATAAAGATCATGTTTTACTTATTGTGTTTCTTCGGTTTTTGGCATCTTGGAAATTCTATCCTAGACAGGTAAATAATCTGCAAGTGACAGTTACATGACTGCAGTTTATGATACAAAATAGTTTTTGATGAAATAGAATAAAAGAAAAGTATTTTAATTTTGAAACGTGAAAAAATACCCAACAAATATTTGGTTTACACATAGGTAAGAAATGTTTCTTACTAAAAAGTAAAGGATTACAGATATCAGAAATTTTTTTAACTTAACTAAATTTCAGTTCTTGGAAATTGAACAGTTTTATTTTTATTCAAAAGCAATATTTTTTTAAATATTGATGAAAACCAATGGCATCATGTTTTTTGTATATATCAATTGAAATATGTATTATTTATTTCCACAATTTATGCCCTGAGCATCTGTAAATAACAATTAGCTTTCATTGCCAATTTCAGGTTTTCTTAATCCCCTGAAGAGAAATCGAGTCATCACCCATAGCAATCAAATTACTAAATTACCTATAACAATAATTTATGGAAAACTGACCAATAATTTGCTATACTAATTTAAATTAAATAAATAAAAAAAGTTAGTTTGGCCTACATTATTTACAAAATGGTCATGAATTAGAATGCCATCAAAATAGAATTCGTAACGAATGTAAGCCATTTTTATTGCCAAACAGTTAAGCATAAAACTGGATAAATGGTTCCTATTCAAAATGTGTAATTTGCACGGATTTGTTGTTTTCTTTAGAGCTACTGAAAAAGGTTTCATCGTACAACAATATGATTGTTAATATTCAAAACACTCTTAGTATCTTTACAGAATAAAAAATGACCTTATTTTTGCATTTGTTCACTTACGGGCATTAAAATATAGAAACAGGAAACAGCTACCTGAATTGCGAAAGAAAACACCAGGCGGAGACATTGACTTCCCATATATACTGAATATACTAAAATCATATTTTAAAAAAGATGCTCAAGGACAATAATCTCTGGAATGTATTGTACATAGAATCATCCAATGCGTCTATCACGAAGAAGTACTTTCTCTCTATCTCATAAAGGCTTAGAGCTAATTTTTTTTACTAATTTCAGAATCATTCAGTTTATGGCTGGTTATGACAATTTTAATTCCCATTTAAACAGATTTAAACTATGTTCCAATGATTTTTGCAACTGCATTGAAGATAGAGAACAGAGCATTGATTACATTGTGTTTAGCTGCACCTAGAAAAATTTTAAAGGAAGAATTGCCACTCCAGAAAATCAAATGTAAACTAAACTTTTGTCTATTTTTTTATTGTAGCATTTTATAAATCTTAATTTGATGTTTTGGATATTCATTTTCTATTTTATTTCTCTTCTGCAATGTCATGAATATCTGCCAGTTGACAGACGTCCATGGTTCACCATGGGGCTGTTGCGACAATGAAGAAGAAGAATGTCAATAGTGTTTTTAAAGGATTTCTTGTAAACTCCAATAAATAAAAAAATACATCCCTA
The DNA here is from genome assembly GCA_021605075.1 of Caerostris darwini. Taxonomy (NCBI): domain Eukaryota; kingdom Metazoa; phylum Arthropoda; class Arachnida; order Araneae; family Araneidae; genus Caerostris; species Caerostris darwini. The sequence goes on from BPLQ01007853.1 coordinate 68,508, forward strand.
TATAACATTAAAGAATTTTTAACTGTGTACACACTTACCAAGAAGGAAAATCATTATGTTTGACATAAAAAAAAAAAAAAAAAATTCTATAACACAAATTTATATCTCTGCAAAAAAGAGCAAATTATTTTTGTTCAGAATGTGAATAAAATCTAATTAACTTTTAATTTTTAATATATAAAGTTTATTAGAATATCCAGCAGACCGAAATATCCCGAAGTCCCTTTCCGTACATTCTTATTAATTTCAAATTTTTCATCTTTTTGAATTAAATTAAAATTTACCTTTTAAATAAAATCAATCCTAGAACTTTTTCATTCTGTTTCAATGCATTTATATGTTATGAACTATGTATATAATATAAATACTACAAAATTATAGTAGGAGACATTTGAATAGAATAATTTCAAAATTATACGAAATGAAAAAAAAAAGGTAAACTTTAAATGAAATTTTTATTTTGTCAGAACAAATATTGAACAGTGATTAAATTGAATTAATTATTGTCGTTTAGCGATTACAGTTCTGATACTAGCGATTCATAGTGATGGTGCTAACGACATATTTAGCGATTCAAAGATAGTCAAAAATTATATAAGTATCTAAATTAAATGTTTTTACACAAAAATAAAAAAATAAAATTCAATTAAATAATATAAATAAATAAAATGAAATAATTTTTTTTTATAAAAAAATTAAATTGAATTAATTTGGACTAAAATTATTAAAATCTAGAATCCCTAAAAATTTCCATCTAGAATTTAGGCCAGTTTAGTTAAGATTATAATTACAATTAATTTTTAAGAAACTCTACAAGATTTATTTATTTTAATTCTGAATTCTTATTAACAATAATTAAACTAATAATAATAGTTTAACAAACAATATTTTTAATTGGATTGCTTTAATATATAGAAAAATATCCCATTGCATTAAAACTCACTAGGTAACAAGTTTGTTGAAGCTCTTACGAACAAATAGGGAATATCTGAAATTGTCAGAAGTAATTATACTGATTTTTGACATCAATGTGGAAATCGCTTTTTTTTTCATAGCAAAAATTGGATTCGCCGATCATCTCCGTAGCAGTCCTACCTGTTTTGAAAAATAGGTATGTCGATATTAAACATCGATGTTTCATGTTTTGCAATATCGATGTTAAGGCGGTTTTGATATTCTGTAATCTACATGTTAACTAACGAAAAAACGAGAAACATAACGTCTTAAACATTGTAGAATATGTAACATGAAATCTCGAAACGGAATTTCGTAAACGAATGAATAGCAGGATGTGTTTGTAGACTTAAATCGATATTTCGATTTATATCGATTTATCGGCCATGCCTTAAATATGTATAGGTTAGATTATATTATTATCAATACAAAAGCAAAACAGCAAGATTACGAAAACCTCGTTGTTAAAAAATATTTTATATAGAAGTATGATACATATACAGCTTGACTTTCCTAACGGTGCAAAAACTAATTTTTGAATTGTGGAATTCGTAGATTATTGTAGAATTTTATTGTGAATTGCAAATTATTGTAGAATGAATATTTTTCCTCATGATTCTTGTATTCTAAATTTTTAAAAAAAAAGTTAAATCAAATTGAAAAAAAAAACATTCAACAATATGAGAGACATCTCAAACATCAATAAAAGACAACTTTATTCTTTTGTAATATATTGAATGCCATCTATCACTTACTATTTATTAATAACTAGGAAAAGTAGTAGTATTTATCTAATTGGGGCGAAGAAAATATCGATTTTTCTAACTGTTTATCCATTGATATTTATAATTCTTAACCCTCATGACCTCTACACCAAGTGTGGGGATTCGACCAAACATTTTTCGATTCCCAAATCGAATTTTTTATGCCTATTCCGGACTCCTGATTATTTTCCATAAATTTATGCATTTTCATCTTCACTAATAGATTTAGATGAATTTTTTGAAACAAATTCAATTACATTTATTGAAGTCGTGTATCTAAAAAAATGCATTAAAAAAATATCCATAAAGAAATAGCTGTAAATATTTTTTATAATGGAATTTTTTTTTTTACAATGTAACAGATGGGCTGTTCGTAGGCTGACACATAGATGGTGTTACAAAAATTAAATCCATATGATGTTTAGGTGGCCCTAACCTTCAAAACACACGTGTATAAATTTGACAGCTGTTGCACTATCAGTATGTGAGTTATAGCATTTTTAGTGAAGTTATAGAATTTTTAGTGTTCATCACGTGCAGTCCTCACTGCTGACTGTCGATTGGACTCCGGTGTTAAATGATGGAGCTATGTTTCATCTATTGTCACATGTCGACTCAAAAATTCGGGTTTATTACGATTGATCAGTTCCAAACACTGCTTAGAATCATCAATTCGTTGTTGTTTTTAGTCGATTGTGAGCTCGCGCGGCACCCACTTTGAACAGAGCTTTCGTACATCCAAATATTCATTCACGATATGTCCAACACGTTCCTTTGATATCTTTAGGGTCTCAGCTATCTCAATCAACTTCCCTTTACGGTTATCAGACATTATTATGTGGACTTTTTTGATGTTTTCGTCGGTAACAGCCTCTTTGGGGCGTCCACTGCGTGCATCGTCCTCGGTGCTCATTTCGCCTCGTTTAAATTTAGCAAACCACTTCTCTACGGTTGATTTTCCTGGTGCAAAGTCCGAATAATGTTTAATAATGTCAAATTTATACACGTGTCTTTTGAAGGTTAGGGCTAACTAAAAATCATATGGATTTAATACTACTAGCTGCATCTATGTGTTAGCCTACGCACGTTTCAGCCCACCTGTTATTTGTACTCATTTAAAAGACATCTTTGTACTCTATCGCTTACTAACAGACCTTCTAATATATATCATATTGATTTTATAATATATATATATATATATACAGCGCATCCTCTAGGGTTAATAATATGAATAGTTTCTTCAGATCCTCTTCTGATGCTGAGAAAAATCTCTCAAGCCTTACTTGGTATGCTGTTATAGCAATTACTGTGTTTGTTGCTAGTCGTATTACTGAATGATTCAATTAGATTGCCTACTTATTATGCAATTTCAATATTAATTCCTAGAATTTTTAAAGAATAAAAATTATTTTCATAAACGCTTCGGGAATCGGTTACAACTTCCTTCGGTACTCCAACTTCCCATCCTGTCTGTAGAAAAAAAATCAGATATTTTGAGTTCATTTTCTGGAGCTCTTTAATACAAGAATTTTATAGTTTAAAAAGTAACAAAAAAATAAAATAAATTAAAAAAAGAAAAACATCTAATCAATTTGTTATATAGGGGATAGTATCATTAAAAGCAAAATTTTAAATTTTAAAGATACGCACATGCAATTTGATTTATAATTTGCCTGCCAAGTATCACTTAATTTTAAATGAAACTTTTATTGAAATACATAAACACATAAAATTAATTTTTTTGTAAATTTGTCTTATAAGTATATGTGAATATTTTAAGGAAAAAATTATTTAAAGAAAATTTAGAACTATAAGAACAATAAAATATAGGTACATAATAACCCTTAAACATATTATTAGCCTTTTCGATATTAGCACAATCTTAAATTAATTAACTTCAAATTTTAGATCAAGGGCAGCCAACACAAATGATCTGAGCCACTTTGGAAATGCATCCTAACTCAGCAATAAAATTATTTGTCCCCATATTCGATTTAGACCCACTACAGACATTTTTTGGAGTGAAAAATTGACACATAATGAATTATTATTATTGTGTTTACTTTTATACTTGCATGTAAACATAGATACTATAATAATAATGATACTAAACACGCACTGTAAACAAATAAACACTAAAAATGAAATATAAAATATATATAAATATAAGCGAAATAAAAAAATTATTAAAAAATATGTATTTTACTAGTACGGTATTTGTTTCTCCACTCATCATGAGTTCACAGATTATAATTTAATTATTCTGCAAACTCATCACTGTTAACTTATAAATACAACAGGCAATATCTGTCAAAGAATAGTATTTTTAAATCAAAATTATTTTTTTTTCATCATTTCGACAGTTTGTTTCTGAATATATGGAAGCACACATAATGTGTTTATTTAATACATCGTTTTTCACTACATTGGCCTTATTAAAATAAATATATTTTGTAAAAGTGCGTTAATTCTCATGGGCCGCAAATATATTGAAGGTGGGACGCGGTTTGGCCATCCCTGTTTCAGACCATAAAATCAAAAACACTAATCTTACGAAAACAAAATAGTTCTTATTATTTATGAATTTAAAAATCATACATACTTATTATTTATTTACTCTTAAGGAAACAATAGCAGTTCTGGAGAAATGTGAATTATCTTTAGTTTCACAAAAGGAATTTTTTATTGGAAAGTCTCATTTGAAGTATAGTTCAATCCAATTATTGATAAGTAACTCAAAAGCATACGTATAGGTGAAAGCTATTATCATTAACGTAGTCGTAAAATCAAAGGGAAGATCTAATTCTCTCGGGTTGTTGTGTAGCTTTTCCTTAGAGTATCACCCAAAAAGGTTGAACAAAATGTCATTTGCAGTTTTTTTGTGTTTGCTTCAATGCTTATGCGTTTGTAGGTTTGCGAAACATTGCTTTCTTTTAAAGTTATTTCTTAAAAATAAATTATTTCTTAAGTATTTGTTTGAAATCTTGTTTGATATCTGTCGCATACAGAGGCGATAATTTTATTTTTAATAAAGTATTAGTTTGTATGTTTCCTTTTTCTTCATTTTTTTTATCAGTGAGTCATTCTTTTTCTTTTAATTTTGTTTACAGAATTGGATTTTTTTTACTTATTATTTGTAATGAAGAAATATATGGAGAGAGAATATCAATTTTTATATTGTTCTATGTTTACGAAATATTGTTATTTAAATTATTTCTTAAAAAAAAAATCATTTCGGAAATATTTATTTTGTATTCATTTAACATTTGGAGATAGATGTTAAATATTTCATTTGCAATGATATTGATTATTGTTACAATCTAAAAAAAAATTTAAATTGTATAACCTTAATGGGACTCCATGGCTCGTGACTAGAGCTCTGGTACTCGTTGCTACAAGTTTCGGGTATGAGTCACAGTGGCGCCACGGATGATTGTAGTGGTTCAGAATCCATTTTAAACCGTAGGTCCCTATCTACTACTGCTACAAAACACTACACCTCATCACTGTGCTTACAGCTGAGTTGCCCCTTTAGAGCTTGGGAAGAATATGGGTGAGAAGAAGTCTGATTCAGCTCTGTGACGCTCTAAGGTCACATGAGACTGGGACCTACTGCTTAAAGTGGATTCCGAACCACTACAAAAATTCCACGGCACCGCCGGGATTCGAACCCCATACCTTTGGTGCCAGAGCGCTAGACACTCGGCCATCTTAGCCCATCTAGGCCCCTTAGATCCCGGTATAATATGGCTGTTGAGTGTAGGGCTGAGAATTCTACCCTGTAAAAAAAAATCATCTCTTGTCTCGAAATATGCTAGTAGGCAGACGGCCTTGGACCACCATGGGACTGTTGCGCCACTGAAGAAGATATAATTAATAAAAACTAGAAAATATATATTTAGAATGATAAAACTTAATAAAATAATCAGTTTTTTATTGAATTATAAAAATTGTTACACATTTTTTTTTCTTCCTTAAAATTGTTACTTTTAAACTTTTAAAAGAAAAGGAATTATATTTAACTAACGAAATACAAATGGAATTTAAACAGAATTTACATCAAAACAGTTAGCACAGAAAGTTTTCGCATTCAGAATTTCGTATTTTAACGGAATTTAATTACTCACTACTTCTTTATTTTTAAAAAGTTCCTCCTTTTTCAATACTTTATTTAAATGAATTCCAATTATTGAAATTTCATTCCCTGAAATAGAATTTTACGCATGAGCTGTTGCTAGTTATCACACTACTAAATTTGTCCATTTATAATATTTAATTGCATTACAAGCTGGATGAATTAAAAAGTAATTTGGTAATTAATATTTCTCTTGCATTCAGTTCAGTATGAAGATCAGGAAATGAATACAATACAGTCATATTTTTAAACAACTGTTAGAAAGGCTTCTCTATTTTTTTACTTTTTTGAAGCCAAAAAATAATGACTTCGCTGAAAGGCAATAATACTTTAGAAAGCCGTACATTTATTTATTTGCGACGACCATTAACTAAAAAAAAATGAATAAAACAACAACAAAAAAAAGTCTTCCATACATCCCTATCATCCGTAACAGCTTCCAAGCATCGATTCTTTCCATCAGTAAGTGCTTCTCTGGACCTGTACTAACTCCAGATTTGTTCCAGCACAATTGGGCGCCGTTAACGACCGTACAGATGAAACAGGCACATAACGAACGAAAAGAGGGCCAATGGTTGTTCTCTGAATTCCGGGATTCGGCGCTGTCTGTAACTGCATGTCTTGGCTGAGGGGGAGATTTAAGAAGGAGTTGAAGAGTGTTGTTTGGAGATTTCATCCCATTGAAAAGTACTTTTGTTTCTAAAGTAATTCCGGGAAGCTTTCAAGCAAGCTGGATCATACGATTTTGCAACGCACAACAATGCAGCAAGCGGAATTGATTCTTAAACTGAATCTTTAAGTGTGCTCACCCTTTAAAAGTTCAATTATTCTACAAGTGCCCAGTGTAAAAATCTATTTTAAGTTTAAATATTTCTCAGAAACTTTATCTACTGATTGCTTCGAAACATCTTTGTTCGTAAGTATCTATACCTTCGAATTACTGCAATACCAGTGATATCTTGAGGAATAACTATTCCTATTTGTATTATACTTTAAGAAAAATCACTCAGTCCTTATTCCTTCAATGCATATTCTTTTTGGCTTCTTCAACAGAAACAAGAGTTTTCTTTAATAATTTGCAATCGAGTCGTTATAGATCAAAGAATAGGGTAAAATAAAATTAGAAACTGTTTTAAGTTATATAATATTATTTTCCTTATTTTTTTTCTGAAAACATATAGCAAACAAAAAGAAGTATGATGATTAGATTGAACTATTTTGTCAACATTTAGACGCAGGGGTGGCCAACCCAAACGATCTTGCGGGCCACTTTGGAATTGCATATCCCCCTATTAGATTTAAACACACTATATATATTTTTGTGGAGTGAAAAATTGAAACATACGGAGTTATTATTATTGTGTTTGCAATTATTCTTACATGTAAATATAAATAATATAACAATAATGATACTAAACTCCCATTGTAAAGAAATATAAAAATAGAAACGAAATAAAAAATATGAAATCATTAAAAAATATTTATTTTACTAATGCGATATGTGTTTTTCCTCTCTTTTACTTAACTGTTGCAAGTCGATCTCAATTTAGGTATTTGTACATCGCAATGGGTGTTGCAGGTGAGCGTCCGTTATGTTTGAGCGTGCTTTGTGTTTTGTCCATTTTATTTTAAAAAAACCGATTCGCAGATTCGATCCGAAAAAACGATTCGCTTTGAACCAAAAGCGCTAACAAATTGAACTAAGAGTCTTGTTTGCTCTGCTATCAACAATAAACTGTGCGTATATAGGAATGGCATAGCAAGTGAAAAATTATTAATACAATTTCATGAATTTGAAACTAATTTCCTTTTAAGACTTTTCATATCATATTGTATGAAACTTTCTAGTAATATTAAAAGTAAATTGTAAATAAGTAGGTAATAATAAAAGAAAAACCTTACAGAATAATTACAGTCAATATACAAGATATTTAAGCTAGTTTCAAATCAATAATATATCTCGTCTTTTTGAAAAGGACGATGTTGATGGCTAAGGTCGCATTAAGTTAATTAAAATTACTCACGACAAACGATATCGAATGAATTCTAAATCAAGCTCTGTGGTATTTTTTTCCTTCTGTCTGCTTAAATTTTACGTCAAATGATACCACACTGTTTTAGCTTGAAAATCGTGAATTACATTAAGACATTGTCATCAAATTTCTTCAAATATTTTATTCAATTACCACATATATTAGGTTGGTAATAAATAGGTTCATACTCAGGTTGATATATTAGGTTGGTGATAAATAGGTTCATAATGAGGTTGGTACAGTAGGTTATTGATAAATAGGCTCATACTGAGATTGATATATTAGGATCAGGATTAGTCAGGAATCGAAAGCAATAACATTTGGATTTATTTTCAATTGCGAAAATATATAGTTTTACCTTAAACTGCAGAGTGGCGAACGCTCCTGGCACTCGGTACCACAGGGTTCGAATCTCAGCGATGCAATGATTGCTTGCAGTCGTTCGGAATCCACTTTAAACCGCAGGTTCCAGTGTAACAGGATCATAAAGTGTTGTGGCGATAGTGTTAGCCCCACAACACTCTATCCTAATGTTATCCCCCTCTATACTTATGTTACACCCCCCCGTCCGTAGCATATCTTCCAGCTATACATGTCCCCCCGTTAGTGCTAAATGAGTAACAGCAGTGCAGCCCTTGCTTATAGCATAAGGACTAACTGTTTCTGTATTGCTAGCTGCATTAGAACAACAACCATAAAATTGACTATGGGATATAAAAGAGAAATTCCAAAAACTAGAAAAATGAAACGATATTAGTAATATATTTATGTGCTCTGCTTTTGTTAAGTAAATGAATCAATATATTGATTATTTTTTATTCACACAAAACAATGGTTGGAAAATAAAATTTTAGATTTATTTTTACTATGTTTAAAAAAAATACTTGATTTTTCCAAAATTAATTTGATTTCCATTTTATGTAATGTTTAAATTAATTAATTATCATCAAGGCAGCTTAGAAAATTATGTACATTTCTTTTTCATTATTATTATCAAATAGGTTATTTGCATTTGAAAAACATAAGCTTTTAAAAGAAAGAATTTATATGCAATTCTCAAGATACTTCCATGGCGAAAAGGTCAAAACTAAAACTTGTTTCAGATATGCATATTATGCTGGAAAACTATATCTATAGGAGTTAAATCTAGTCGATAAATAAATATTCATGAGCAATCAAGAAAAATGTTCGTTCGATAATTTGTTCATTTTTTAATTTAAATAAAAAGCCCAAAAAGATCACTATCCGGAAATGATGAAAATTATCCATCCAATAAATTTAAGTCTATGGCTTCTTAACATGTATGGAATAGACAGACACGAAGAGTTAATTTTATCTTTAGTGACTAAGCGATTTAGGTACAGGTAGCTATGCTGCAAGAAGCAGTATATGAAAGTAAAATTATTTCACAGTATATATTCAGGTATACAGAAGATAGGGCAAATTTTAAAAATCAATAATTCGAAAATAAATAAAGACATAAACACATTATTATCAAAAAAAAAAAAAAAAAAATAGAAATGAAATTTGATTATTTTTTCATATTTTTTGCTAGAAAGGGAAAATTATTTATTTTCATACTATTATCTACGCCAGAGGGGGCCAACCCAAATGATCATGCGGGCCGCTTTCGAAATGCATCCTAACTCCGCGGGCCGCCTATAAAATTATGTATCCCCTTATTATATGTATTTAGACCCACTATAGACATTTTTCTGGAGTAAAAAATTGAAACATAATGATTTATTATTTTTGGGTTTACTATTATTCTTACATGTAAGCATAGATAATATAATAATAATAAACGCACATTGTCATGAAGCATAGAACACTAAAAATGATATCATTAAAAATATATATAAATAAAGAAAACGATAAACGAAATAAAAAAAAATGAAATCATTAAAAAATATTTATTTTACTAGTGCGATATTTGTTTCTCCACTCTTTCACTTAACTTTTGCAAATAGACACTAAGAGTCTGGTTTGCTTGGCTATCAACAATCAACTGTGCGTGTCTAGGGATAGTCACTAAGGTCACTTAAAGTCAAATATAGAACCTGGTATAGTTCTGGTATAGATGTTCCAAGATGCGTTCTCCTCTTGAGTTTGAAGAATGTAATTTCATTATTCTGCGAACTCATGACTGTAAACTAATAAATAAAACAGGCAATATCTCTCATATACGTATTAGCAAGAATATTATTTTAAAATCGAAATTAATTTTTTCTCATATATGGATGCACACATAATGTATTTTTTTAATACATTGGTTTTCACTACTTTGCCCATTATAAAATAAATATACTTTGTAAAAGTGTGATAAATCTCATAGGCGGTAAAAATATTCAATTCCGCATGTGGCCCGCGGATTAGCCAGCCCTGATCTACGTTTTTCTTCGAATAGCAGTTTAATTCTAACAAATACTCAATGTGCGATCCGTAATTCAGCAATACACTTTTCAGAAGAGGCAAATGGTTTGTCAAGTTACACTTCGAAAATTAAGTATTACCACCGTCAAAAGTCAGAAGGTGTAAATTTGGGAGATCTGAATGGCCATACAAGAGCAAATGATTGGTTGATAACGCAGTTTTTCCAAAAGTTTAATGAGAATTTCTTTTTATTGGCTATTACAAATATTTGTGAGAGTGCTCAATCAGAAGATTTGTAATGTTGTAACAACAACTGCCAATAATTGTCCCCAGAATAACGCTGCAAATTCTATACAACGCCCGGCAATTAATTTGAATCTTGACAAGACCATCTGTTGGTAAAAAACGAACTATTCGAGTGTCAATTTTTATTAGTCAGAAGGTACAAATTGGAGAAATCTGAATATCCATACATGAAACGATTTGTTGATAACGCAGTTTTTCCGAAAATTTAATGTGAGTTTTTCATAGGCGTGTTGCAGCATATTAGCATATCAGTTGAGAGCATATTAGCATTTTGTGGTAAATTTTCGTCTCTATTTTAATATAATTTCTGTTAGAAGTGTTAATTTGACAACAGGTCCCTAATTGTACCGAATTTAAACTTAAATTCATACAATTAGGTTTCTGATTTTAACTCTAATTTTAATCCTAATTTTTATACTTTTATTTACTTTAAGTATTTTTTAATTTTAGAGTACCAAATATCTAATTTTTTTGAAACTTTATCTTGTATCTAATATTAGCATTTAAGCAGCCAATTATAATTGTAAATTTATATATGAATAAAGATGATGAGGTTAAGGGGTCTGTCCCCTTTGGTACTCCATAATCGGTACGCCAGTTGCCATATTAGTTAAGAGCATATTAGTTTTTGGGTTAATTTCTGCCTTTACTGTGAAATCTTATAATTCTCATTAGTTTTCGAGTTATTGTTTTTAAATTTTGTTTTGAATCACTCTGCATGTATGGAACGCAAGAGAACAAATAAATGTTCTACAAATGAGAAGTTAATTTGACTTTAATTAATTAATTTTTATTTAATCTTAAAGTCACTAAGTCTAAGTTCATCTTTATTTTAATGTTTTAAAAATGCAACTTGAATTGCTGATGTTTAATTTACTGAATGATAGCTAATTATCACTGTTAATTTAAAAGATTTTCTTTTATTCTTTTATAATTTAAAATATTATTTACCTTCTATAGAAAATATTTCAATAATTACTATGCATTAAATATAAACAGAAGCATTTTATAGACTATTTATCTAAGAAATTTTAAAAAGCAACTTTTATTTTACATTAAACTACTGTCATTTTAAAAATTGGTACTTAATCTAATATTTTTTGTGAATTCCCTAAAATAATGTTATCATATGAAACACAGCAAAAATAGCTGCCTTGCAAGAGAATCTTTTGAACTTGCTTCAGGATTTCTTAGATAACATATTTCCTGATTTTATTGAATTAAACTCTTAAATAACTTTTTACACTTCCAAAAATTGCATTTTTCAATGAAAACTTTATTATTTAAAATAAAATGATGAAAATCTTTCAGCTATTTTATCAATTCTGTCGAGAATTTTCTATTTTCATTTAAATTCAGTTAAAAGCACTGCAGTACAAAAAGGAAATATAACAATATTGATTCATTAGTTTGGTTCGTAGAAAGTATTTTACAGTAAATGTAATATTTTAGTACGAAATATACTAGCCTCCAAAAGTCAAGGAACAACATGTTTTTCAAAGCTCACTATAAAAAAATGACAGTAACAATAAAATTTATTGTTTATATAAATGATAAAAACGAACTTTATGCAAACAAATTTATTCAAAAACGATAGCTAAAACTATTATTTTATAGAAAAGAACAGGTTTTTATGAGTGAGAGAAAAATATACTAATATCAGGCTTTCGTAATTAATTTTGTTGGTTTACAACTTTTGTTAGCAACTTTTGTTGACAATAGGCAGTGGGTTCCCGCAATATCTGAGAGAAGCCGTTTGCCTGATTCGTTAAGGTGGCGGTCGGTCGGATGGATGGAAATGGGGTTGTCCCAGGCTGATGTTGCTAGGCGTCTTAATGTGCCTAGCAGTGTGTCCACCGTCTCTGGAATCAATATCAAACCGAAGCTTCTGTGTCCTGGAGACATGTTCCAGAGCGACCACGAGCTACAACCCTTGCAGAAGACCGTTTTATAGCTCTTTCGGCCCGAAGAAGAAGTAGCATTTTTGTGCCACTACTTGTTGCAGACCACTCTGTAGCATCAGGGAGAAGAATATCCGCTAGTACGGTGCGAAGGAATCTTCGCAATTCAGGTCTCTATGCAAGGCGACCGGTTCTGCGTGTCCCCCTCAACGGACGACAGAGAAGGGCCGGCTTATCTTGGGCAAGAGAACACGTTTCCTGGACCAGACAACGATAGGCTCCAGTACTCTTTTCAGACGATTCCAGATTCGCACTGGAGAGAGATACAGGACGTCTGTTGATCTGGAGAGGACAAAGCATCATGTATCCTCAATCCCACACTGTTGAGAGACACAGTTACCGAGGTGGTGGAATAATGGTATGGGCAGGAATCTCACTCGGTGGTCACACTGACCTGCATGTGTTCCAGGAAGGGACTGTGAGTGGTTTGAGATGTCTGGATGAGATCCTTAATCCATATGTCCGCCCATATGCCGGTGCAATTTGCAATTATTTCATTCTGATGGATGATAATGCACGACCTCACCGAGTTGTATTTGTTGAGGAATATCTTGAGGGTCTCAGTTTGGAGCGAATGGAATGGTCAGCTAGATTTCCAGACCTGAATCAGATAGAGCATCTCTGGGACTATCTTGATAGACAAGTTGCTGCTTTAAGTCATCCTCCAAGGTCTTCAGCAGAGTTGGAACAAAGCTTACTCCGCGTCTGGTCTTCGCTTTCGATTTCGGTAACCGACAACTTAATTGACAGCATTGAAAGTCGATTTCCGAAACTTACATTCAAGCTAGGGGTGGGAATATCCCGTATTAAAAGTCATTTTTGTTATGTTTCTATGACATTTTACCACATAAAACTATGATTATTATTTTTTCCAAAAGTGGACTTTTCCAGCGAGATTGCTTTTTTTTTGTTGTAAATCATTTTTATGTTTTTCGTATGTAAACTTCTATATTGCAGTCAATACATAACTGTTTTGTGCACATGTCATCCAAATTTGGTGTTTTTACATTCATTCATTTGCAAATTAGGCGCAAAAAACCGGTTGTTCCTTAACTTTTGGAGGTCAGTATAAATGCGAACACTCGACTTTATTAGAATATGACAAGAACCTTCCTTTTTTTAAATAATAGAACATAATGCTTGAAAGTTTCATCCATTTAAACTTTTTAACTCTTCGATGCCAATAAATTAAGAAATTAATACAATACAATAGATTATTTTCAAATGTATCAGTTATTATTAGAAGTGTTTAAATTGAGAAAGAAATTACAGGCTTAATTTCTTCATGAAGTAGACTTAAATTTTGTTTTAATAATTTAATTATGTGGTTTATAATTTTAATTAATATGCTAAAAGTGCAAATATATGCAGATAATTTTAAAGTGAAATTTTTTAACTCTTCCGTATATGCACTCGAATTTTTACACGTACAGTCGCTTCTAGATTACAGTACAAAAAGATCAAATGACGTATCAAAAGTCGTATCGATTTTCTCCAATGAATGTGGAACTATAAATGTATGTTTACTCGTATCTAGTAAATCCCAATAAATGTCGCTTCATCCGAAATCGGTTTTGTGTTCCGCTTCAAAGTGTTTACACCCTACCGATTTGTTCATTTACATTGTTTTTTTATTTCAAACTACACAATAATGCTTAGCATTATCTTGAACATAGACTAGTTTAATTTAATTCTAGGAATAACGAGTTTCATTTAATTCTAGGAATCCTTATCCATGCACTCTATTTTACCAACTCTATTTTACTAACAGCCTCAGCATAGGCGATCTGGCGCTCGAATCCACAGCTAATGTTCACAATTTCAAAAATAGATGAAGTTAATAGACGTTTTTCTTTATACAAAAGAATATATAAATAAAATTGTTATTTTTAAATGGCTGCACATAAAATTTGAAAAATAGTTCGAAATTATGAGTTAATGAATTTCAAATACTACAAAATTCAGCTATAATTTTTTAATCATTGTGATTTATATGAAAACGAAAA
>BPLQ01007853.1:83439-99434 GCA_021605075.1 Caerostris darwini
ATAAAAAAAATGATTTTATTTGAAATGATATTCATAAGTTATTTATATTGATAATTTAAATTAATATCAGTATGCCAAATGGCTTCGAAATGTAAAATAAGTGTAAAACAAATATAAAGCTTTATAATTGATAAAAGTTAATAAAAGCTGAGACTAAAAGAAGAATGGAAATTTATTAGACAACCTTAATTAGTGGTTTAGATTTGTAATAAAGTATATACTAATATATTTTAGTATTTTATAATTAATATATATATATATATATATATATATATGCATAAGTTAAGTTGTGAATATTAAAGACGTAGCTTAAATCAATGTTTTGAATACCAAAAGTATTATTTAACAAAGGAATAATGAAAAATAACAATGAATAAATGGAAAAATCTGGACGGAATCTCGTAATATTTTTCAAAAAATTTAAGTTATAATTTATTCTCTGCAATACTGATACATAAATTTAATATTTAAATGTTTGTAATATTTCTTAGTTCTCTGACTGTAAACCAATGAATAATTAGTTAAAAATGTTACGATACAAGTTTCGTTTTCGTTACTCTTAAGTATAAGTTTCGTACTTCGTTACTTTTAAGTATTTATTTATATTTATATTTTAATATCAATAAATAAATAATATATTTAAATTTGTTTTGGTTATAAGTCTAATTAAATGCATTATATAGTTGATTTGTCAAATTTCATGTATTATGCCTCCGTAAATAAAAAATACATGTGTGTTACAGTTGTATTAATAAATAATATACTTGGTTTTTTTTTATTAGAAGAGCTTGCGATAAAAAAAAATCTGAAATTAACAAAAGTTGTTCAGGTTTCGAATGCCATATACGTCGAGCTAAGTGCTTTGCTATTAAGTGACTTATATATGGAACATTCAAAGTATATAGGATGTACCACCAGGGTGAATCCTGAGAATCTTTTACACTGCTACTACAATTTTTTACGATCTGGTGCATTTGAATGTTAACATATGCCTCCTTGGAATAACATTCTCTCTTATGGATTTATAATGCCCAGTTCAGGCAAAGACAGGGAGGGGGCAGAGTGTGATTTTCAGTTGAATCAGGTTTCAAATTCGAATTTCTTAATTAGTAGAATTTATACTCAATCTTGTGCACCTTTTTAAAAACATTTCTGAAATTTATAGAAAACGATTATATTACTATTCGGCTTTGATACATTAAAATGTTTTACATTTAAAGCCTGAAAGCTTATACTGAAGAACGCTACTTTTAATAACGGTTTTTCTAATTTAATTATTCCAAAAAAATCTCAAGTTGACAAAATTAAAAATCAGCGAGCATTATAAATCCAGAAACTCTTTCGGTGCATCAACAATTCAAGAAGAACAATGTCGATTTTCAACAATTTCTGTTCGAAATTTATCCACAAAATTAATCCACAATGTGTCCACAAAAAAATCTTTTTCTCCACACCACATTTCATAAAGCTTTTATAGAACGCCATTTTTCAGGTGGAAAACTCTTCATTGTTTTATGAATCAAGTCCGTAACAGTGTTAAAACCACTTTTTTTACCCTTTTATTAATTACATAAGACAACTTCCAACAATGATTGGCATTTAGAGCGTTAAGTGTTCTTCATAGGAAGTGGCAACAGGAATGCGAAACATTAGTAGGTCATATAAGCTCATTCGCCTGAAATTCTTACATTTGTTGACACAAAAATACGATTTTTTTTATTTTTATTTAAATACAGAGATCTTTACGTGAGCAGCACTCAATGTTTTAGTTAAAATCAGAATATGAGGAATGTAAATAAATTATAAATACAAATATAAAATACTTTTAAAAAAGGATGAAGTCTCTGAAAAACTAACTTGATTGCTTAAATCTTATTTAAATTCTTTTTTTCCAAGAGAGATAATGAAATTTGCAATTTTGTGCAACCGACCACATATAAAGCAGTTCACAATTGCGCTCGTGTTTTATGTTACAGTTGCAGTTCCCTGTATTGGTACAGTTTGATTATTATTGATAAACGTTGCAATATAATCGAAAGTTTTTATAAAGATAGGCAGCACTAATTCGAATAGTTTGCATACGTAAATCACATTACTGACAATGTTTAATGATGATTGCATTGATGCAAGCATCAGCCGAAGGTGGATTAAAGATGTCCAATGTGCGTGGCAATGCACCAATGGTATCATTGTTCACTATATAACATATTTCAACTTTTTTCATATCACTCAAAGCAGAGTGATGCTTTCGTCATTTTTAAGATGTCTGCCGTTAACTGTCAGAATCATGTGGAGTAGTGCTAGATGTTTCAACAAAAGTATACAACTTAACGATAAACATCGTTTGCATTAGCAGATGACCTTCGGACCCGTGTATGAGGTACCTGATTAATTGTTTCAATAAACTCCTGTTTTACAATGGCATATATTGATTATTCCTTGTGTGATGGTGAGATGCACTATCTCCTACAATAACAGATGACTTCAAATAGGCTGATAGAGATATGCTGTTGATATCCCATGGACGTTTTTTGCTTGTCATCCCGGAATCATATTCCATCAAGATACATCCTATATTGTACACATGCTGTCACAATTGTTTTAGCTTTTTAAACTATCACTTGATAAGCAAGGTCACCCTTTACTCAACTGAACATGCATGAAAAGCATTAGGTACCAAATTAGGACTATAAGAAATATTAAAAATCTGGAACACTATTTGAAGAATATTTAATGCAAAAGTATTCGGATTTATGTCATCCCTTACTAATCACATATAAACACATCTTATAATTAAAAGAGCTTTACACCAACTACTGATTGTTGCATTTAGTAGATTGTTGATCCCCTGAATTAGAAACTGTAACTATTCCATCTTTTACGTATTTCCTGCACATTTAACTTAAATCAAGGAAACTCCAACTTTATAATGTTTCATTTTTATTTTCATTAAAAGATTCAATAATTTAATACTTTTCTCGGTCTATAGCCTCTTAAAAATGTAAGGAACAGAAAAAATAAAAAAAATATTTATTTCATTAGCTTTTAGTAGAACATTTACTCTTTTAAGTATTGAATTAAATATATTTGGCGTAGAATAAAAATTTTGCTAAAATTAATAAAATTGTTTTATTGTACGACAGGCTGAAAATTGCAACAGTGATGTTAGTATCGCCCCTACAATAGGCTTCAAAGTTTTACCAGCTATGGTATCCATTATTTCAAAACTGTATGTATGTGCTATTGTTAAAAAGTGATTTGATTGAATTTTTCTTTATACAGTAAACGTTCTTTATGGAACATACGGGTGTGCTTGACTTTCGTTCATCAATATAGTTTTAGCGGGAATACCAAATAAAAACCATGCTAGAAAAAAATTTAGACGATTAAAAGGTGCACATATTTAATTTATTTGTGCACATTCTGAAACTATGTAGATGATATCAATATACTGTAAAAGTGTTTCGTCATTCTAGCAAATGGAAAATCACGATTCATACATCGAATATTAATTTAATTTAACAACTGTCTCCAGCAATGATTCCTGCTAAAGTACTCACTCTATCCCATAATGATAACAAGTGAATATTTAAGCAGGAATCATTGCTGGATACAGTTGTAAGTTATGTTATAGTGCAAAATTACGTAGACTTTTTTCAAAATCAATGTTTCATGACATTTGTCATTTGTTTTGCAACATCTTTCAATTGTTAGGTTAACTTCATTATCAGGAATTCAAGTTATTTTTCCACTTTCCTCCGCTGATCGAAATAATATTTTATTTTTTAATACCAACCCATTGTAAAAGTATGATGAAAAAAAGAGAGATTTTCAGCAAAAATCGAGTTACCATTGTCCAGTTATTGATACTATGATGATGATTGAACAATTTAAGTGAAACAGAATGACTCTATCAAGAATTCGTAAACGTGATTCCGAAAATAATTGTCAAAGTGAATCTTACGCTACTGTTGATTATTTAACAAAACAAAACTGTGGACGTAAATGCAAAGATTATGAAAAAAAAATTGAAAATTATGCGTCTATTGTAGTTATGTACAGTACAAGCAAAATAGAATGAGAATGATTTAAAGCATTCGATTGCATAACATTTTTTATTGAATAGAATATGAAATAATTCTTTTTCCAAAAACGTGTTTCGTGATGATGTGCATATTGAGTTAAGATACTCGATTCCAGAATGGCAAACCTGTATCATAACGCATAAAGGAAAGCCCGGCATAACTTATTCACACTATGCCACTCAAGTTATAGCGTCTTCCACAACCTTCTTCCTCAGAACAATTGAAAGATTTGGTCTACATATTTATTGTGTATAGACAGATTTTCAGTTCAGGTCAATATTTATGGTCAACTTTTCGTTGGTTTTGTATTCTATGAAATTGATTGTAGGTAGATCACTATTAGAACGGCAGAGACGTGGTAGATTCAGTATTACACAAGGTTCACCAGGAATGTACTGCATTACATTTAAATTGTTCATTGATAATTTTATAAACATTTTAATAATTTAATGGAGGAATCCGTTTAGGAGGTAAGCGTTGTATCTATGTATACCAGTTGTCAATTTCGGAGTTACATATACTTTTTTGTACATTTCACAGCCAAATGACTTAGCATGAAAATAAATGAATATCATTGGAATTTAGAGATAATAGATTTCCCTTTGAAACATTTCGAGTTTTATGAACCACGGGTAATTTTTTTCAAATGGTTGTAAAATACCGGTGTGCAATGCATCAGTTTCCATGTAATAAATTGAAATCTACTCTATCGAAAGAAAAATATAAATGAGCCTATTTCATTGCTTAAAAAATGCCTGATATCGCTTTGGTTTGTTCTTCGGATATCTTTTTCAAAATATTGTTACGAATTTAAACACAAAATTTATGAATTATTCAGATTTATATGTTTTATGCTGTATTAAAAGTATAACTGTTGCCGGATTAAAGCTTATTGCAGTTCATAAAATTTTATACGTTTTCTAAACGCACCACATAAAATTATGAATTTTGTTGTTCACAGTGAAAAATGGACAATTTTTAGTGGATTGATTTCTTCTTTTTATGCATGTATTCTATACTGGTAAAAAAAATTTCAGATTTCAACGGACACATATAATCTATATGTTTTTACAAGCATTTAAAATATCCAAACTTGTTCAAACTGTTGTATATAATTACTAACGTTCAGACTTTCTTTTTACAACTTTCTTATAGATGAACAATCGTTATCCGTTTTTGAAACGATGAAATTTGAACTGTTATATCCAAACTATCTAGATTTCATTTTTTAATAAGATTAAATAGTTTAAATATTATAATAGAAATCAATACATGGTGCTTACCATAACTATTTTCATCAATCATAAACCATTAGTAATACATTTTAAACCACTTTTATATGTAAAATGTCTTGTAAAATTATCTACATGCAGAAAAAAGAATGATAATAGAAATAAAATGAAACATTAATGCTAATGAAGTGCTTAGTGAAAACATCTTACTTGATATTTTTAATAGAAGATTTGTGAAGCAGTAACCCTAACAAACTTGAGATGAATATTATTGTCATTGAAATGCAAAAACATTATTTGATAATGTTAAAGACCTCGTCGTTTAATAATACAATTCGAAATATCTTCTAAAAATAAAAAATATCGCTGTGTTCAATTATCTTACAGGAATTGTAAAGACTTTCATGTTTGAGTCTTGTATAAGGATTAGTTGCGAAAATATTAATTATTGTAGTTTTTTTTCTTATCCCACTTGGTAGACAGCAACATCTAGACCAAGTCCATGAACCCGTGTGTTCTCATGAAAGAAGGAAGGGGGGGGGGCGAGCTCAGCTTCTGTTGTGATGGAGCACCCGTAGGTAGAAGGCTCTGTGACACTGAAGAAGGAGGGCAGTGCTTTCCGAAAGAACTTTTATGGGGAACTACACAGCATTTGCCTTCGCATGGGGGAAATCCCAGAAAACTCCCACAAGGCAGCCTAACTCACGAGGCAAGATGTCAAACATCTCAAACGCCCTCGAGTCTTTTCGTTTTTTGGAACAATGTTTACAACAAAATATTTTGTTGCAAACGTTTCATTTCGTAATCGTGTTTTGTAACGTTTTTTGTAAATAAAATTGTTTTTTTGTAAAATGCTTTTTTTTATATAGTTCTACATTGTTTGGTTTGGTTTTTGTTATCAAAACCTGAAAAATTATATCCCGTCTATTTTTTTTTTCAAATATATTTTAATTGGATCTTTTTTATATGTTTTATCTTTAATGTTTCTCTCGGAACTAATAGTTTTTCAGATATTTAGAAATTGCTTTTAACAATTTATTTTTATAGCAATTTATCTTCAGTGTGTTGGATTCCTGATTTGAAGGAACTCAATTTAGAAGCATAGAAATAAACCCAACTATAAGTTCATATATGCAAAAGTTCAAGCCATATGTTCACATATGTATGTTCAGCCATATGTAGAGAAATTGCACTGGAGAAGTTTAGCACACGATCCTATGTATGGCAATTTTAAATTTCAAAGCTTTACAACTAAGCAAAGTCGGAAATAAAGCGTACACGAATTTTATCATTGGATTACTTGAATGCTATCCTTAGATAATTAAATAACCAAATAATTACAGATTTATGCTGTAATATATATTTAAATTTTGCTCTGAGGAATTTCTCCGTAAGATAAGTTTTCACCAATCTAGTTTAGTCTAGGGCAGGGTCTAGCACAACTCTGGTACATGCCAATGAGTCTCCAACTACGCGCTGACTTATGCAATATGCATTTACGACAGGAAACACGAAATGGAGCTCATAAATAATGTATGATGGATTTGCATTCCTTCTCCTAAGATGGATATTTGATTTTCATTTCAAATCACTACCTATAGTAGTAGTAGATAGAAGAAGCTTCCACTAAAGCTTCAAAGAAACGAATTTACAATATTTATTAGAAGAGCAATCAAATTTTATTTATAGCAGATGATGAATATAATCAGATTATCATTTTATGTATCATTCTGTTAAATTTCTGTTGATTTCATTTTATGTATCGTTCTGTTTAAATTTAAAAAAACATTTTATTTATTTATCCTTACAAATTGTGGTTGCCCAACTCTAGACCCAGTGGTGACATATAGAAGAGATCAGGTACGTAGCCATTTGTAGCGTCCATTGCAGTCACCGCTTTCAGAGACGAAAAGACTCGATGGCGATTAGAACAAAGATTGCATTGACACTGGTAAGCTAGGTAACTAGCATTGGTAATGACAGTGACTGGTGTTAGTTTCCTTGGTTTTCTTCAATAAAAAACACAAATGTGGGACAATTATCAATAATAAATGTCCTCCTATTATCGTCAATTAATATTCTGTTGGTTGTGTGGATAATTGGAATATAAGACCAGTCAATCTTTAACAAAACTATACATTGTTGTATATTTTATGCTCTTGCTTGAGAAAACTGTTTAAATGAAATCTCTGATGATTCGTGTACCACTCCAGTGTGACAGTTGAGTAAGTATGTACAGCACACAGTAAAATAATTTTTGATGTATTGCGCGGAAAAGAGAAAAAAAGCTGGCAAAAAAGATGAAAGATAATGTGAAACTTTTCCTAAAATACATGTAAAGAAAAGTCAAGACATGACGCAACAGAAATCCAATTTTATAAACTACAGTTTAATCAAACATAACATTTCTTATATATATATCTCCCACATATTCTAATACACTTCAAAATAGTTCAGTACCACAACCACTACCTACTTCCATTCCAAAATTTCCTATAGAAACTGCACAGTATATGGATTTTCTCCCTCTCCAATTAGGAAAATAACTTCAAGCTATCTTTACCGCCTCACCCCCTACTTCTTAACTGTACAAAGAAGATGCAAAACACCAAAGATCTCATTATTAAAATTGGATTACTATTTGAAGCAATGTCCTCTTCTACAACTGATGCTCAATTATGCCTCTAAGATATCAACAAGTTAATGTTATTTCCTGGAATGTAAATAGCATCTAAAATGAACTTAAAGATCTTCAGTATTTCATTAACTCACATGTTCCAGATATTGTGATCATTCAAAAATCACATCTTCTTAACAATAAAAAAATTAGTCTTTCAAACTTGCTTAATTGCTTCTGTAATAATAGAACCATAATTGTTCTTCGCCTTACGTTTAGTTGAACAGCAATTTTTCTCAAACATTCGTTTCTATATCATTGCACCAAAATTTCTGCTTTGCAATTTATTGAATCAACTGTCATCTTCTTGAATATCATTCCTAACAATCTCATTGTAACTGCATATATTACAATCCCGGACATTATCTTTCATCAGAGTTCCCAAGTTATTCTCTTTGGAGGTTTTAACACTCATAATACAAATTCCAACTGCATCAAACCAACTTCGTGGTATCATGCTTAACTATGCTATTCAAAACGATCTTGACATTTTAAACCTTTTTTTCCCACGAGATCTGGTTACAATTCGGCTTCTATAATAGATTTCGGACTTAGCAAAAACATCTTCAATCCTCATGAAATCCATTTGATGACAGAACTTAATTCAAATTACATTCCAGTTAAATTAAAATTGAAATTCGGTTATTTTACCACTGATGCTCTGCAGATACTAATTGTAAACTTCTTAATTATTATGTGAGCAATAAAAATTTCTCACATAAATTTTCCTCCAAAACCTTCAACCCTGATTCGAACAAATGGATCCCTAGGAACTTAGGAACTTTTAAAAACTTTTTAAAAGAACATAATAAGGCGAAGAAAATTTTGCAGAACAATAGAAATCCACTAGATATTTTTATCACGGAAGAAAATCAAGAAAGCTTTATATGAATGTAATCAAAATAATTGGACAGAAAAGTTACAATCCACAAATCCGGAAGATGGTACTTTGTGGAATTTCGACTGAGAGCTCAAGACTAACAGGCCAAAAATTGCACAGCTAAATTTTGGAAATTCTATTTTAAACACTGTTAAAGAAAACAAAAATCTTTGCCCACAGTCTAAAACTACTATTTCTAATCAATAAAATTCACTAACAACAAACTGGGAATACGGATTTTATCATCTATAAAGTCATCATCGATATCAATTCTCCTTTTATTATTGTTCAACATATTTAACTAAGAATCAAGAAAACACCAATAATTGATGAGATTACAAACAGGATAATGAATAATTTATTTTCAGTCTCAGTCATTCTTATCATCAGAAGCGTTAATTTCTTTCTTAAATTTCAATACTTCCAAAAATCTTTTAAAATTACAGCAATCCTTCATGTTCTAAAACCTGGAAAGAATCATGCAAACCCTGAAAATTACTAGCCCATTTCATTACTTTCTATATTTAGCAAAATAACCCAAGGGATTATCCCACTATCTTAATCACCATATTATTCAAAATAACATTCGCATTCCTGAACAATTTGGTTTCAGTTCAAATTTGTCAACAATTCACCAATTATCACGTGTAATGCAAACCATTTCGTCTGGTTTACAAAACGAAGAATACACAGATATCTTTCTTGACGTACAAAAATCCGTCGACAGCGTTTTGATTGAGGGTCTTGTCAATAAAATGATAATGTATAAAGTTCCTACATTTTTCATAACAATCATCTAATCCTATATTACTGAACATTTTTGTACTGTAGAAATAATAAAATTATTTCATCAAAACGAGATACATACTGTTACGACTCAAGATAGTAAGATTTATCCTCTTTTGTTTTCCTTCTTACTTAAAAGTCATCCTGCTAAAAACAAGAATGAAAACTACCTAGCGTTTGCTCTCAATCGACATCTATTTGTACTTGATAATTGACTTTCAAAATAGAAAACTGCCACAAATGTCTTCAAAATAGAAGAGGCTTACTGTTCCAAGGAAATAAAATCAAGAAATCAAATATGTCCTTACGGATCCTGAATACTCTGGTAAAAATAAGAAGTTTTATTTGTGCTGCTCTTTTTCGAGTGTCTGTTAATTAAACTCTAGCGACATATATATATATATATATATATATATATATATATATCAATAGCTCTTCTGGAAATCACATATTCAGTTTATAAACTAAAATTCAGAAACAGCACACTAAACTCTAGCGTTTAGTTAACAGACACTCGAAAAAGAGCAGAACAAATAAAACTTCTTATTTTTACCTCAGTATTCAGACATGTCCTCACACGTCCACTCTGAGCTTATGCATCGTACTACCAAATGAAATCTCTTGAAACGCAACAACATTTAATTCTTCGTAAAATATTAGCAATGTATCTTATGCTCAACAGAGAAATTCATGACGCTATGAAACAGTTCACATTAAAACAATTTTTGAAAAAGCTCTCTACTAGATTAACAATTTCAATTACCACGAAAACTCTTCAATTCAACAAATTGGATTTTATGATCCTAATGATAAAATAAAAGGGTGATAATAATTTTACTAAATATTTTACATTTCTTTGTTCAAAATTATTAAACACTACTTTAAATAGTTTACTCTATAATTTTTATTTTATACAGCTTGTATTTTTTCTTAACGGCGATTATGTCCCTGAGAGGCGAGAATGCTTCAATAAAAAGTTAAATGAAAAACACAGAGCAAGTTTGAGGACAGACGTAGAGGAAGTGTGTTGGGCAGAGTTGCCGATTGAAGGGCGAAGAACCTTGGAGATTGGAGAAGTTTGAAAAGGAGGCAATGATACCTTAGTATTGTAAGGCTTAGGATTTATGTATAAATATATCATTGGACTGTTTGTTTGTTAAATGGTTCTTTACATTGTAAATAAGTTTTATTGCATTGTAGATAAGTCATGTAACAGGTGTGCTGTCTGGAATGGTACAAATTTTGTTATATAGAAAGAAGTTCTATATTTTGTATAGAGAAGTTTCCGTACTATTCCTGAAGATGAAATTTTAAAAAAATTACAATACATTTGCAGGGTTTTTTAAATTCATATTTATGTAGTTTATTATTCATAATTCAAAATAAGGCAAAATTAGTAAAGTAGAATGATTTTTATTTTTCATAAATTCAAAAAAAAGTAAGCAGAATTAAAATAAAATATTTTTGTAAAATTATATATATATATATATATATATATATATATATACAAGAGGAATTTTTTTTAATGACATACACATTAATTAAGAAAAGAAATTAGTCCAATATTTGTACCTGCTACAAATATAAACATTTTTAAATAAACAATAAAATTAAAATACTAAAGCCTATGTTGAATATATGTCAAACATCACATTATACTAGAGTTATTCCGTTTAATAATATTTATTTCTCTCAACATACAAGCTGCACAAACATTTTGTCGTAGTTTATTCTTAAATTAGTGACATTATAAGCATGTATACGATATCAATGCAAGCAAGAAATAAACATTTTAATGTCTTGAATATTAAATTATATAAAAAGGTTTACTAAAAATAAATATTTTTGTGTTCGTTTATGAGGGCACAGTTTATATTTTCTGTCCTGCCTGACTCGAGGCTTAGTGGTAGGCGGCTCGATGGCGTTTGTATGTTCAGATTCTTGCCTCTTTAGTTGGACTCCCCGGATGAGAGTTTTCCGGGTTTCCTCCCATGTGATGCGCAATGATATATGTATGCGAAATTCAATCTAATTTGGCATTTGGTTAAGATATGAACTCTTCAATCAATATAACCAAATAAAGAATATTTCTTACGGTCTGTAGAGGTTATACTACTAAGCATAATCCTTGCGTTACTTATCAGAATTTTCAGAACCAGCAAAACACTTAGAAAAGCCTTTGAGATTAATGCTCAGATTAAATTTCCATTATAAATTTTAAATAAGCTATAATATTGATTATATTTAAAAATATGCTTAATTTAACATTACGCTTATGCTTAATATGCTTAATTTAACATTACGCTTATGCTTAATATGCTTAATTTAACATTACGCTTATGCTTAATATGCTTAATTTAACATGCTAGATTTAACATTCCGACATGAATCGACATGATTTGTTTCAACTGTACTATCATAATAAATGCATATGAGAAACAATAAACATGTAACAGAAAACATAAAGCCATCCGATATTTAAAATAAATTAGTATATTGTACACCATCAGTGCGATTCAAACTCTCTGGTTCAAACCTAATAATTGCTGCCTACAACTATTAGGCAAGGAGTAAGCTCATGGTATTTTATACGCTTAAAATTCCGACATGAATCGGCATGATTCGTTTCAAGTGTAGTATCATAATAAATGTAACTGAGAACATAATGCCATCCGATATTGAAAATAAATTATTATACTGTATACCATCAGCGCTATTCAAACCCTCTAGTTGTTGCCTACAACTATTAGGCAACGAGTAAGCTCATGATATTTTCTAGGTTCAACATTCCGACATGAATCGACATGATTTGTGGCAACTGTAGTATCATAATACATGTATTATGATACTACAGTAACCACCGTAAAAAGTAAATACCGAGTTCCTCGGTATTTACTTTTTATTTTCAACATCAGAATATTTTCTATGGGTGATGTTCCCATAAGTTTGTCTCGTGGTTCTTAGATAGGATGCATTTTCTGACCATATTTCCAAGTAACATTTTCATAACAAAAAAAAAAAAAAACGGTTTTATTATTATTATTTAATCTTATTTTAATATAAATGAAAGATATATTTTTATTTTGATATTTTTTCATTTCGTTAATTTTTTCTTTGGGTGATAGATTTGAAAAATTAAAATAAATGAACGAAAAGATGTTCTTTTAATGCAATGAATCTAATATTATTTCATTAGAAAAAAAATATCAATGGTATTAAAAAATCATTTTTTTTTTTAAAAGAAAACATTTTTAAGTTAAAATTGTTCAAGAAATAAAATTAATCGTGATAAATTTAGAATGTTATTATCTTGTCGTTGTAGTTCTAATGCAGCTGGCAATACTGAGACAGATAATCTTTATGACATAAGCAAGGGTCTCACTGCTGTCACTCATTTAGCACTACCCAGGGGGCACGTTTGGCTTGAAGATAGGCTACGGACGCGAGTAACACTACACCCACAACGCTCTACGATCCTATTAGACAGTGACCTACGGCTTAAAGTGGATTCCGAACCACTACAGACATCCATGGCACCGCCGGAACTCGAACCCGCCCGAGTGGCTAGCGCCACAGCGCTAGCCACTCGGCCACCAGGTCGCATGCAATTACTATAAAACAGTAATATGCCTAAATAAATAAGAAAAAATGAGTATTCCTTTATTTGTTTCTTAAATTCGATAATAATTGTTTTTGTTTTACGACTATAAATTTTCAAACGTAAATTTTAAAACTTCTATTAAAACTTATTGCTTATTATTACTGCGATTAGAAGAGAGAAAAAATTATTGGTGTTTAGTTATAGAAAATATGCGAATGGCATGTTGGTGACTAATCAGTATATTACATTCACGTTTCCTATTCAACTTAGTTATATTTGATATTAAACATAATTTATATAATCCTAATACATTATTTGCACTGTATTCTGAACTATTATCCATTGTTCACTGAAAGCAGTTCTCAATATGTATCTGTAAAATAAACATGCAGGACTTTAATTCCATGATGGCCTCTATGTTTTGAAAAGCTTTGATATCATTGCGATATAGTTGCTTCAAAACTTGACTTAAGATCTTTTGCAAAGACTTTCTTTAAGTAGTGTGGCCTTTTGCATGTCAAATAGGATTATGAATGAATTGTCCTCACATTCATTCCTAGATAAGTTAAATAAGTTAAACACAGCCAGCTTATACTTATAATAAGTTCTTAAAAATTAGGAGCTGTCAATGAAGAATCTTTTACAAGATTTGACAGAGAATTCGCTAGGAATTTCAACTGCTAATAACTTCCAAAAGCTTGCCACAGCAGAATGTATTAATGTATGCTGGTCATAGTTTCATGCCAACTCTGAGATATAGATATCGCGTGAAATAATCTGATTAGGTTCTTCTTTGATGTTACTCCAAGGAATTGAAGACAGACTTTTATAAATTTCAATGATGTTTGATTTTCACAGTTATAATGTAGGGCATTGGTATAATTAAATCTAAATTTGAATTTAACTGGCACTCAAACATGTAAATTTAACTGGCGGTCTTTTAAAACGTCAAAGTCAATAGATATTCTGCTGATTCAACTAAAGAGAATTTAATTAGATTCTCGTTTACTTTTGACGAAGGCTTATTAATACAATGAAGTCTTTCATTTAGCACAGGCATCTTCGACCTAAAATGGGAGGTGTATTTGAGCAGTTAAGTATATATTCAATCTAACCATATCAGAAATATAAAATAGATCTGAAGTTTTATAAAAATACCTATAACTATTTGGAAGTATTGAAAAAAAATATTATATTACTAATAAAATTATAAAGAAAAATATCTTATATAAGCTGTTTAAGTAATCTACGATTCATTCTTTTTTTTAACTATAAATTAAATTCAAATTATTTCTAATCCGTAATAGTAATAGTTGTATAAAGAACTGACTTAAATATAATTTGCGTACAATACAATAGTTTATTTTTCTAATGCAGCTGGCAGATACTTAGGTAGTTATCTTTTACGCCTTAAGCAAAGGGCTGCACCGACGTTATTCACTTAGCACTATTCAGGCGGTGCGTGTAACTTGAAGATAAGCTACGGATGCGAGTAACACAACACTTTATGACCCTATTAGACCGGGACCTACGGTTTAAAGTGAATTCCGAACGACTACAAATACCCATGTCACCGCCGGGACTCGAACCCGATGCCTGTGATATCAAGCACCAGAGCTTATAAAAACCTCTATTTTTGCCTAAATATGTTTTTAAAGCAATATGCTGGATCAAAGAGAAATGCATTTAAGAATCACACATAATTGCTTTAATAATTGTTGATAATTTTGATAACAATAATTGTTTATTTTTATAAAAATAACTATAACTATTCGGCAGCATTGTATCTTAATTTTAGTAAAAAAATTGTATTACTGATAATATTAATAAAGAACAATATATTATATAAGCTGTCTAAGTAATCTAAGATTCTTTATTTTTTTTGCCATCAATGAAATTCAAATTATTTGTAGTCCGTAATAATCAAATTTTTATAAAGAATTGACAACAAATAATATAAAAAATCTAAAAATAATTTGCGTATAATATATTGCATAATAGTATATAATATATCATATACTAAAGAATATAATAAATTTATAATAGTTTATTGTGATAATTTGTATGCATATTCTCATAACTTTATCAATACCTACGTAAAATAGAAACTGTAGTCTATTGTAAATATTCCAGGAATCACATGAGCTATTGTGTAGAATAGAAATATTTATAAAGGACCTTTATAGTTACCCAAAGATGTTTCTAAGTAAATATGAGGAGTCAAAAGGAAATGCATTTAGGAATCACACATAACTGTTTCAACAAGACGTAATAAAATAAAAATACAATGATACTGCGAATTTATAAAAAATATATCTCATGTTTATTATGCAGATGACAGCAAAAAATCAATGAGAAGCCGCTGTCTGTTCATCTTTTTGTTCAGAGGAACTGGTTATCAAAACTTGAAAACTTGTTTATTTAATCCCTTACAAACATTTTCAGTTACGTAACTCAATTAAAAAATAATTCTATTATCATGTGTGTTGTTATGTAACACTTCTATATCTTCTTGTATTATTTGTCATTAAATTCCCTTTTTGTACTTTTATCAAACTTGTTTATTTAATCCCTTACAAACATTTTCAGTTACGTAACTCAATTAAAAAAAACTAATTCTATTATCATGTGTGTTGTTATGTAACACTTCTATATCTTCTTGTATTATTTGTCATTAAATTCCCTTTTGTATTACTTTTATCAAACTTGTTCATTTAATCCCTTACAAACATTT
>BPLQ01007854.1:0-17605 GCA_021605075.1 Caerostris darwini
ATACGTCTAGCCAATGAGTTCAGTTTTTTTTATTATTTATTTTTTGTAATTTCTACTTTGTTCCTCCATTCTTCGATCATTACTGTTTTTAGTTGAGCTTTCATTTTAATGTCATATCTTCGTAGGCTAACATTAGTTCTATCCAAATTTATTTCATTGGGTTTAAATCCGGTAACTGGGGTGATGTTCTCAGAACTTGAGAACAATTATAAAGACACAATAAAGATCATGATTCATTATGGAAATCAATAAATACCGTATTATCCTTTCATGATTCATTCCATGCTACACAGAATGTCACATCCACCACCATGCGTTATTGTTAAAATTATGTTCTTGGGATAAAGTTCCTCATTTTTTTATTCTCCATATGCCCATCGGAACCAAAATATTAAATTTGCTTACATCTGCAAATAAGGTATGATTCCAATATGTTGTGGGAATATTTATAGTTGATTTTGCAAAGAAAAACTTGGGCTTTCTTTTTTTTTTGCACTTATAAAACATTCTTTAGGCAGAACGCCCATTTAATCCTACTAATCTTAGCCCTCGTCAAACAGTTTCTGGTGAAATTGAAGTAGAAAATCTTTCTGTACATTCTGTAGTCAGACAGGATTTTTCTCTAAATAAACTTTGCCAGGACATTTACTTGGATTTTTGAAATTAGAATGAATAAAAATTAGTATTGCAGAACGAGAATTATTTTAATATCTATAACTTTTCTTAACAAAGTAGCATTGAATATTTCAAGAGCATAATAAAACTTTTTTTTGGAAAATCAATAATGAAAAGATAAAAAAAAAAAAAAAAGTTACCTTATTAAAGTCTCCGTACATTCAGGAAAAAATTGGTAATCCTCAGTAGGAAATCTTGCAGCATCTATAACATCTTTTATACGTCTAGCCAATGAGTTCAGTTTTTTATTTATTTATTTTTTTGTAATTTCTACTTCTTTGTTCCTCCATTCTTCGATCATTACTGTTTTTAGTTTAGCTTTCATTTTAATGTCATATCTTCGTAGGCTAACATTAGTTCTATCCAAATTTATTTCATTGGGTTTAAATCCGGTAACTGAGGGTGATGTTCTCAGAACTTGAGAACAATTATAAAGACACAATAAAGATCATGCTTCATTATGAAAATCAATAAATACCATATTATCCATTCCTGATTCATTCCATGCTACACATAATGACACCTCCACCACCATGAGTTATTGTTAAAATTATGTTCTTGGGATTAAGTTCCTCATTTTTTTATTCTCCATATGCCCATCGGAACCAAAAATATTAAATTTTCTTACATCTGCAAATAAGGCATGATTCCAATATGTTTTCGGATTATTTATAGTTGATTTCGCAAAGAAAAACTTGAGCTTTCTATTTTTTTGCACTTACAAAACATTTTTTAGGCAGAACGCCCATTTAATCCTACTAATCTTAGCCCTCGTCGAACAGTTTTTGGTCAAATTGAAGTACAAAATCTTTCTGTACATTCTGTAGAAATTTTTACAGCACTCAGACAGGGATTTTTCACAGATTTTCTGATCGCTTTAAATAAACTTTGCCAGAGACATTTACTTGTTTTCAATCTAATTTCCTTTTTTTAAAACCTTTTTATCTCACACTGCACCTTAGAATGACATAAATTTAATTATTTAGAGATAATCCGAACTGATTTGCCACTACTACGATGAAAAAAAAAAAAAAAAATAAATTTTTCATATCCTGTTTGTTGTTTCTTTACGACTACTAGCCATATTTAGAAGAAAAAAATATAACGCAGCAAACAAGATTAAAGCCAAACAATTTTTTAACTGTCACCAACATGCAAAAACTAAAAATAAAAAAAAAGGCGACAGACGATAATTTTATTTATGAATTTATCCGAAAATGTTTTGGTATAAGATCAATTTTGTGGCGTGTTTATTCTGTAAAGAACATTTTTTTTTCGGTGTGTTCCCTGCCTTCTAGCATTTTCCTTTTCATAAAATAAAAATATGCTCTTAAAAATTGTTCTTTTTTATTTAGAATCTCATGAAGTTGATATATAAAATTGAAAAATATCAGAATAATTTTTTTGCTTTTATCCGAAAATGTACGAACACATTTGGTATAAGCCACCGTATTTTTATTTTTTTTGTAAAAGAATATTTTTTTTCAGTGTGTTCCTTGCCTTCTCGCATTTTCCTTTTCATAAAATATTTTTTATATAAATATAAATTTATATTCTATTTTTTTAATAGGGCTAGTAGTCGTAAGGAAACAGCAAACAGGATAAGAAAATTGGTTAAATAAATAAATATTAGTACGAATTAACTAAAAATAATATTGCATAAATTTGTTTCGAATTCAGTTGAAAATGAGACTTCTGTAAAAAATAAAAATAATAATAATAAACAGAATAAACTTCTTCCAAGTTCAAAAATAAATACAAAAGTTCTCTTAAATCATCCAGTTTGTAATTATATTCGAATTCCTGAAATTTACACTACCAAATTACAACAAAACTATAACATTCTTTTTGAAAGAACATCAAAAAATAATTCGATTATCTTGACATCACATATTCAGATATTTTTATACAAATATGTAAATGATTATATTTTCTGAACAGATCGGTACTAACTTCAATTATTGGAATCATTTTTATCGGATAATTTATATCCTATAAAAAAAAAAATTTAAAATTGTAGACTGTTTACCTTTTCCAGTTCTTAACATTGGAGTTCTCTAAAGAAACATTAAATAATGCCATTCCGATTTCCTAAGAATTTTGTTCTTTTAAAACATTCTAATTTTTAACGAATTTTAAATTATCTTTTCTTCAAAAACTCATGATTCAAAACAATTCTAAATTCACAATTTTATAAAAGAACAAAGCTGTACATTTCATTAATCGCTCACATGAATGTTCAATTTAATTTTTCTATGCATATAAACATTATATTCAAACAATTCTCAAAACTCATATTGTAGATTCATACGGAGATCCTTGGCCGCGTAGCGGGGCCACTAGCTCTGTTCATTGTAAAATGTTGAAACATAGCGATGGTCTCATACCCTTTGAGTTAATAAGCAAAATAGATAATTAAATGCCCTTTTTTAAAAAAGAATTATTTATTTAATAAAATTATAAAATGAAAAATATCAAAAATTTCAAAAATGTAGATGTTGATGAAATCATTTGCATGTAAAAACAGAATGAGTAAAGGTCAAATGAGGAGCAAAAATAGCTTAGGAGAAAAGCAAACTTTTTTTATCTAGGCAGTTGTAAGGAATTAATTAAAAATATTTAGAACAGTGCGAGGTCTTTTGCTATGTTTGCGGGAAGAAATATCATAATCGTAATTTTGTAGAATATTTAATACTTGATTGATGTAATATTGAGGTTTCGCATATCATTATAGAATTTAGTAGAAATTTTAAGGAACAAATTGTCTTAAACTTGGAATCAAGAAAGCTCGTCTAATATCGTCATTACGAAAGTACCAGGGTGAATTCGTTAACATTCTGAGAGTTTTGTTATCAAGCCTTGGAATAATTTCAAAATTTGTGCGGGCAACAGAGCCCCAAACTGGGCTTGCATATGCTAATACTGGACGAAGATAAGGGAGATATATTAGAATTTTGAGATTAAGACGTAAAGCTGAATTTCTATTCATTAAAGAATATAAAATTCTTAATTGAGTATTGAATTTATTTCTAAGGTTGTAGATAATTCTCAAAACTTAAGATTGTTTGCTTTTTCAGAAACACAGAAAGCATTACTGTAGACACGACAAATGTACTATGACGTCATTGTCAAATAATGACGTTATAGAGAGTTCCACAGCTAACTGGATGATTGGAATGTGCTCGCGTAGTTATACGTGAAGCCATTTTGTTTTTAAAGCAATTTTTATTACTTTTTTTCTTTGAAAAAATAATTTTTACAAACTGTTACCTTTGATGAAATACTTGAATTATAAATAGATAGTCTGATGCTAAAAATTATTGCAGAGTGGCGTTATGGAATCCAAATAAGTGAAATTATAGAAGCATTAATTTATGAGATTTCAACGATAGGAGGAAAAAAACGATAACGAAAGAATGTCTTTCATAATTAAAAAAAATAAATCAAAAAACAAAATGGAGGATTTGAAAAAAATAATTTATTTCTTTTTACTTACATTGAAAATAAAAGAATCTCTATTTTCAATAAAAAATGAGCAAATTACTATAAAGAAGCCTTTCGATGTTCTAGTTTGTAAGAAAAAAATATATAATTAATCAAAAGCGTTCTTTTTTTTCTTCTTCTTGTGTTCTAAGTGATGCATAACCATCAAATTAACGCCTAAATTAACACAGATTTAATTTTTAAGGCGTACATGGCAATCTAGTTATTAGGACACATATCAGATTGAATGGGGTAAATACGGCGGAAGCGAGACGTGGGTGGGAAGTGGAAGAAATAGAATTTTAGAAGACAGAAAGAACATTCTTCTTGTTCTTTTAAAGCGCGCCATTTTTTTTTTTTAACGGTAGATTTTACCTTGTACCAATTAGATGATAGAGTGGAAATTCCCCCTTGTTACAACTATGCTTCTTTTTCTTTAAAACTTTCATCAACTTAAGTTTTTATTGACTTTTTTTTTTCCTATCTGACTGAAAGTAACTAATTTATGAGATTCATTTTCATTCAAGACACGATTTTTATTAGTTTATGAGGCATGGCTGTTGACTTAATCGAATGCTTATTAAACAGGATTTTTCTTCTTCAAATTTTCAAATATTTATCTTTGAAGTTTTTTTTAACAGTTGATTAATTTATATCTGCTATATATTCATGAAACCTTATTGAATATGAATAATAATTTGATTAATTATGCATTTTTGTTAACAAATTGCTGTTTACGTAAATCTTTTTTCATGAATAATTTAATAGCTGAATTTTTTGATGCTTTTGATAAGTTTTATTTTTTCCCCAAAAAACACTTTTTAACTACATTCATGAAAAAAAAAAACATCGCAAAAATACTGTTTGTAATAACAATGGAATTTTTAAGAATAGATGATATATCGATAGAAGAAAGTATTGATAACCCTTAGAGTTATCGGCAACTAAACTGCTTATTAACATTCAAATTAGAATTCATCAAAAGCTTAAGTAACATTTAATAAAAAAAAAAAAAACATTTCATTTTCTATGTAGGGTATACGAATCATCACAATACGATTTGAGTCTTTCATCTATGAAATTTGTTTGATCAATTATCTTGTTTTGATTCCATCAACAAAAACAATAACAAAAAAGTCGTTGATTTTATTTAAATAACATTTTTTTCTCAATCATTTGAAACTTATAATTATTTCAGATCATAGTTTTTAATTTGCTTTATCTTTGATTTTTTTTTTTTTTTTTAAATTTAGCGTCAAAATTTAAAAAAATTAACGTAACATATTTGGAACTTTTACTAAAATGCAAATAATTTTGATTGAATTTAACTAAAATTTTGAGTTTTATCTTCGGTAAAAGCTTACATTGTGAGTGGTTAAATTTTCGATAATAATATCTTATACAGTGTATCCTGCGGCCTATGATAATCAATCAGATAAAAGCGCTAAAAACCAATTTCCTAATGGTATCACAGGCTTTCAGGTTCGAATGATTGGCGGTGGCATGTGAGTGGTTCGAAATCAAAAATGCAAATAATTTTGAAACCAAAAAACAACTAAACAAACTTTGCAACTAAAATGCAAATAATTCGAGTGGTTCGAAATCTACGTTAAGCTGTAGGTCCCGGTATAATTAGCCTAAAATGTGCAAAATTAAAGATGGTATATCGACAAACCAAATTATACAGTGTGTCCCAAAATCCATTTTTTTCATTTGAATTCTGCGCCATTTGTGCAGTAAAGTGTTGCCAAAAAAAAAAAAATTAATAAAAGTTACAGCTGACAGTTCATTTATAACTCCGTATACTTTATGAATCAATTTAAGATTCACGATTTTTAATTAAAAACGTATGCTTTACATCAAAATTACTTCGTGCGAGAAATTTTGGAACACCCTTTACAGTTATTCAATTATCAGTTTTCTTCACCATGGTTTGCATTGGCTGGTGGATGGAGTAATCAAAATTGAAAGCTCCATTTGAAATTCAACAAGTGAATCTGAACCGATCTATGTTTATTACAAATATCAGTATGGTAAATCCGTTACTAGAAAGATCTTCTGTCATGTTCGTGGAAGTGGAGGATATGGTTAAATCTCCCTGATGTTACCCCAGGAAGAGCCCCATTTCAAATTGTGCTCTAAACAAAGTGCTACTATTGCTTATTGAAGAGTTATCATTGCGTCAATCAAAAAATTGTTCCAAAATTAATCCTTTTCAATTATGTATCACACATAAACTCATGTGGGAACGACATCGTCAACTTTTAACTGGTATAAAAGGTATTCAAATTACCGAAATATTACAAAATATAGAATCAACAGATTGGTATTTGTAAAGATTCAAGCATGCATATGAGCATTCAAAAGATATCGAAATACTTCAGATACACGTTCAAAATTCCCAGGGTATTCACAAATGAATTCAAAGTGAAAAGATCTTTTGCACCAGAACCCTTCCAACCCACCATTCCGTGGGAGCAGCATGACGCAAACCGAAAGCGACAATATTTATCAAGAGGGTCTCTCCTCCAACCAAACAAAGAAATGGATATTCCAGCCAAAATGCCATTTTACTGATCCGATCACGTTTCGAACGCTAAGGAAATGGAAGGAATACCTCCCTCCACCCACACCACCCCTCCAAATAGAACTCCTTCCTTCGGTGGGTGTCTCATCTCCCCATTTTATCTCAATCTCTTTTCTCCCCACTTTATTTTCATTGTATTGTTTGAGAGAGAGAGACAGGACTTGTCATTTCGAATCGAGATCGGTTTGAAGGGTCCCTATGCTGCGAAGGTCCCCCTTTTATCTGAGGGGTTTTGAAGTATTCCATTCTCCCCCAAAGTGGGTCATTGCATTTTTATTGGATGAGAAACAAATGCTGCTTCTCACGATACAGCCGGAGATCTGTCTTTTACTTACGCGGAAGACGCTTTTAGGAGGCTATTACCAAACACAGAGTTCTGTTTTTTTGGGGGGTAGGGGGTCCTTTTTTTGTGAGTGGAAAGTGCCGTTTTAGTGTTTTTTCTGGAGGATTAAGAGTCGTTGAAATGGCCGAGGACACGAAAGCTGTTCTTGTTTGGAATAAGTAAATGTCTTTCAGAAACTTTTGTTTTTTTATTAATAGTAGTTTATCTACTCCAGCTCGCAAGAAGTTTTAAACATTGTAATGGTTTTGCACTAAAAACTATTCGCTTCTGTTAACCACACGAGGAATTTAAAAGAGATAAATTTGAGACAGAAACATCTAAATGCAGTAATGTTACGCGAATTTAGAGTTATACAGTTCTTGACTTGTTAGACAACGATGTCGATTTCTTAATTTTTTTTCCATTACAATTTTCTGTTATTGATTTTGGCATCACTCATCAATGTGGCCTCACTATTGAAATCATGGGATTCCATAAACTTCTACAGGGACGATTCTTTTATAGTGAGAAAAAAATGAAACTACCTAACAAAGATCTCTCTAGAGCACTCAAAACAAAGAGCTACTGTTGCTTATTGAAAAGTTGTCATTGCTTTGCCAACCGAAATTAGACCAAAAGATTTAGTTTCGGTCAATGCAATATCAATCCTTTTTCATTTTAGTGTCTGATTTTAACTCAAGTGCGCACTACATCATCAACTTTAACCACGTATAAAATGTATTCAAATTACCAAAATAACACAGAATATAGAATCAACAGATTGGTATTTGTAAAGATTCAAGCATGCATATGAGCATTCAAAAGATATCGAAATACTTCAGATACACGTTCAAAATTCCCAGGGTATTCGCACAAGAATTCAAAGTGGAAAAGATCTTTTGCACCAGGACCCTTCCAACCCACCATTCCGTGGGAGCAGCATGACGCAAACCGAAAGCGACAATGTTTATCAAGAGGGTCTCCTCCAACCAAACAAAGAAATGGGCACTCGAGCCAAAATGCCATTTTACTGATCCGATCACGTTTCGAACGCGAAAGGAAATGGAAGGAATATCGCCCACCACCCCCACCTCCACCCTCCAAATAGAATTCATTCCTTCGGTGGGTGTCTCATCTCCCCATTTTATCTCAATCTCTTTTCTCCCCACTTTATTTTCATTGCACTGTTTGAGAGAGGGAGAGACAGGACTTGTCATTTCGAATCGAGATCGGTTTGAAGGGTCCCCAGGCTACGAAGGTCCCCCCTTTTATCTGAGGGGTTTCGAAGTGTTCCATTCTCCCCAAAGTAGGTCATTGCATTTTTTATTGGATGAGAAACAAATGCTGCTTCTCACGATACAGCCGGAGATCTGTCTTTTACTTACGCGGAAGACACTTTTAGGAGGCTATTACCAAACACAGAGTTCTGTTTTTTGGGGGGGGGGTAGGGGGTCCTTTTTTGTGAGTGGAAAGTGCCGTTTTAGTGTTTTTTCTGGAGGATTAAGAGTCGTTGAAATGGCCGAGGACACGAAAGCTGTTCTTGTTTGGAATAAGTAAAAGTCTTTCGGAAACTTTTGTTTTGTATTAATAGTAAACTCTACTCCATCTCGCAAAAAAAGTTTTAAACATTGTAATGGTTTTGGCATTAAAAACTGTTCGCTTCTGTTAACCACACGAGGAACATTGATACAGACAGAAACAGACAGAAACATCTATATGCCTTAATATTACGCGAATTCGGAATTATACAGTTCTTGAC
Source organism: Caerostris darwini (assembly GCA_021605075.1). NCBI lineage: Eukaryota > Metazoa > Arthropoda > Arachnida > Araneae > Araneidae > Caerostris > Caerostris darwini. The sequence goes on from BPLQ01007854.1 coordinate 8,827, forward strand.
TTGTTAGTCGTGTTGCCATTTTCTTACTATCTTTTATCCTTACTTTTAACTTATGATTTTGGCTTCCCTCTTCAATATGGTCTCACTATGGAAACCATGTGATTCCAAAAGCCTCTTCTGTGCAATTCTTTTATAGTGGTGAAAAAAATGAATTGATTTTGTGGTTTATTATTATAATTTATTCATTTTGTATTGATAGGAATTAGAAAAAAAAATTGGGAAAACACTAAAAATGCATAATAATCCATAATGTCCACAGTTGTGGCCGATGAGCGTTAACAGAGGGTCCTGATGGCCGAGTGACTGACGCTTAGCACCTCAGGTTTCAGGTTCGAGGGGGCCATGTAGGCTTGTAGGGGTTTGGGAAATACCCTTTAAACAGCAGGCCCTGGTCTAACATGACTGCTGGGCTTAGGGCTGACAGCCGTACTCCGTAAGAAGAAAACAACATCTAATGCTTCGGAATCTGCCAGAAGCGCTTGGCCCACCATTGGGCCGAAGCCGATTTGAAGAAGAAGAATGCCAATAAGTATCACACTATTCTGCACAAATTTCTTTTGGTTCCAATGCAAGCAGATCTGCACTTCATGAGTTACTTGGATAAAACTAATTTTGTTCATAATGGCTCACAAAAGTAATTTATAAGTTGAATGATTTCATACATCCCGAACATAAATTATTCATTTTATTGCCAGCCATTAATTATCAAAACTAAATATATTTAATATATATGGTATTGTTTTTATCAAATAAAACACATTTGCGGATTGTCAGTTCTTACTGCAAATTGATTTTAGCAATAAATTCATTTTAAGTGTATGACTACAACAAGTGCAACATTTATTTCAAATTTGAACTTATTAAATTTTTTTTTCCTTTTATATCACTGGAGAAAATAATTTATTAGAATAAAATGAATCAGAATTAACACGGAACAAAATAAACTAGTTCAAGTATTTTGGAAAAAATTTATAATTAAAATTACAAAACAAAGAATTATTTTTCACAGTATAGGAAATGACTATTCTAATTACGAAATTTCTGAAGTTCTGCTTTGTACTGATATTTCATCCATTTATTATTCAATTAGGGATATTAGAGAGTTTTTGCATACCGTATTTTGGACGTCCGTTATTTTTTTCTCCCCAGCGCGCATGCTCATAGGAAACATTATTACAGATACTCATGCGCAATTTCCTATAAGCATGCGCGCTAGGGAGAAAAAAATAACGAACGTCCAAAATACGGTATGCAAAAACTCTTTAATAAATAAATAAAATTTTAGTAACTTTGATTTAAAAATTTTTTTTTTCAAACCTTAAAAAAAGCAGAAAAAATAATGATATAAGAGTTAATTTTACTCATACAATTATGTATATTATTTTCAGAAGGGGAGGTTTTCTGTTTCCTTCATCATTTTCTTTTCATAATAAAATTCATTATAAAAAAATATTAAAAAATTATAAAATTCCTTGACCCCTTTCAACGTTTCTTATTGGTTAATTTTTCTTTAAGTTTCTTTTATAAGTTTCCACACTAAGTTTCATTCTTATAAGTTTATTAAAAAATTTTCACGAATTTAAATTTCTTTATTATTATTAGTTTATTTAAATTTCTTTCACGGATTTTTTACATATAATATTTTAAATTTTTTTCACAAGTTTTTTTTTTATGCATAATATTTATTTAAATTCCTTCCATGAGCAAATAATTATATAATTAAATAATGTAAAATGTTTTTTAAAAGATTGTCTGGTGAAATTAAACACAATTCTCTTTCAAAATACAAACGAGATTTTTTAAGAAAAGAAAATTGTTTGGAATTCTCCATATATATTTTTTATTTTTTAAGGTTACAGTTATGCGTTTTGTTCTTACGTTAAATTTTGAATTTTATGGTTAACCTTTATATTGTCCCAGCTGATTTTTTAAATTGCATTTATTTTTATTTTTATTTTTTTTTTTAAAATTTTTTTCTAATTTTCTTAACAAAAATTCATTATAAAAAAATATTAAAAAATTAGTTATTAAAAATATATAGTTGAAAATTAAGAAAAGGAAAATAAATATCAAATTAGAGTTTTATACTTCTATTGAAATGAGAATATATATATATAGATATATATTTACCATTTACATTACTTAAATAGTATACCATACTTACTGTTCGATAGCTCGGACTCAAGAAACAAATTCCAAAAATGACACATACTCAGTTAATGGAAATAATACTCAACACAGTGGACTGTATGTAAATAAAACTCCTTTATTTTTGGCAGTCATCAAACTCGAAGATGGAACTGCCCACATAACCTTTCTTGAGGGTTACACTCAATTATTATGCAGTCATCGCGCTCATGGATGGACCGCTAACACCAACCGTTTCCTTCGGTCGCTAAGTTTCAACTCGTTTTACTTACATTCCTTCTTTCTCTCCCTGGCCCTCACCCCCTGCCAGACACCCCCACAAACAGGATGTTTTCCGGGCATAGGGCGTTGACCTCCCCCAGACGGGAGAAGTTGGGTTTCGACGTAACACTTACCATTACTTAAATGGTACATTGCAAATAAGATATGCAAAATATTTTTAAGAAAAAGGTTCGGAATTTTATATTTTATTAACAATCGAAACTAACAATCTATAAAAAGACTAAAATTAATCCTTTTTTATTTATATTTTTCCTCTGAGTAATGAAAATTCGGAATATTCGAATAGAATCTTGCTCTTGTTTACATTGGGAGTCCCAAAAATATTTTTCATTGCCATTCCAAAGCCATGTTTTCCTCCTCTTTCCCTCCAAAATTATTGAATATGAAAGCTCGACTTGTTTTCATCTATTCCAGAATAAACTTCCGCCTAGAATAAATAGCGCGCGGATTTCCTTTTTCGGCGGTTTGGATAAACATGCAAATTCCTTCTGCGTCGTGGAAAAGAACGATAAACAAAACAAACATTCGAAAAAAAAAAAAAAATAAAGAACAGATGGTAGGTTAAATTTTCGTTTGCTTTCCCCACCCATTCTGGTATGGAATTTCCAGCATGATTGTTGGAACACGAGGGGTGGAATTAGAGCAGATTGAACCGTCTGCCTTTTTGTCTGAATGGAATCTAGTTTGGGTTGGGGAGGAATCTGATTTGGATAGATTCGTTGAACTGATACAGACAGCATTTTTATGGTGATTCCCTTTTGGGGATGATTCACATAGAAGATTCCCCATCCTTACGCACGATGGATTGGCATGGGGATTTCCTTGTTAGGGAAAAAATACAGAAGACATGATGTCATCTGATTAATTTTTACATAAGACATATTGGGTTTGAATGCAAATCGTTTTAAAAGGAATGCAGTTTACTGTAATAGAAAAGTTTCTGTAGATTTGATTTTTCCAGACATGAATGCATTTCAAGGCAGATGGGTAAAGGATGATACAACAACAAGAAAATTACCATGACTGATATTCTATGCAACTTAAAAGAACGTTTGTTGGAGAATTTCTGAAACGATATAAAAACTGGAATTTTTCAAACAGAATTTTAACCCATGGAGACGTGCTTAGAAAAAAGTTTTAGTTTTACGTTTTTCTATTTTTATAACATCCCAGAATACTCTAGAAAAAAAAAGAAGTAAAATTTCATTTTAGGCAAACTAAACATTGCAATTAAGAAAATGATTTTGGAGCATATGTGTTGTTGTTTCTTATCCCACTTGTCTGGCCAAGCCCACGAGCCTATACGTACTCTTTTTCTTCTTCTAAATATGGCTAGTAGTCGTAAAGAAACAACAAACAGGATATAAAAATTTATTTTGTTTTTTTCATCGTAGTAGTGGCAAATCAGTTCGGATTATCTCTAAATAATTAAATTTATGTCATTCTAAGGTGCAGTGTGAGATAAAAAGGTTTTAAAAAAAGGAAATTAGATTGAAAACAAGTAAATGTCTCTGGCAAAGTTTATTTAAAGCGATCAGAAAATCTGTGAAAAATCCCTGTCTGAGTGCTGTAAAAATTTCTACAGAATGTACAGAAAGATTTTGTACTTCAATTTGACCAAAAACTGTTCGACGAGGGCTAAGATTAGTAGGATTAAATGGGCGTTCTGCCTAAAAAATGTTTTGTAAGTGAAAAAAATAGAAAGCTCAAGTTTTTCTTTGCGAAATCAACTAAAACAATCCGAAAGCATATTGGAATCATGCCTTATTTGCAGATGTAAGCAAATTTAATATTTTTGGTTCCGATGGGCATATGGAGAATAAAAGAATTAGGAACTTATTCCCAAGAACATAATTTTAACAATAACTCATGGTGGTGGAGGTGTCATTATGTGTAGCATGGAATGAATCAGGAATGGATAATATGGTATTTATTGATTTTCATAATGAAGCATGATCTTTATTGTGTCTTTATAATTGTTCTCAAGTTCTGAGAACATCACCTCAGTTACCGGATTTAAACCCAATGAAATAAATTTGGATAGAACTAATGTTAGCCTACGAAGATATGACATTAAAATGAAAGCTGAACTAAAAACAGTAATGATCGAAGAATGGAGGGACAAAGAAGTAGAAATTACAAAAAATAAATAAATAAAAAACTGAACTCATTGGCTAGACGTATAAAAGATGTTCTAGATGCTGCAAGATTTCCTACTGAGGATTACCAATTTTTTCCTAAATGTACGGAGACTTTAATAAGGTAACTTTTTTTTTTTTTTTTTATCTTTTCATTATTGATTTTCCAAAAAAAAAAAGTTTTATTATGTTCTTGAAATATTCAATGCTATTTTGTTAAGAAAAAGTTATAGATATTAAAATAATTCTCGTTCTGCAATACTAATTTTTATCAATGGATAAAACAGTAAAAATTCGTACGAATCGAAAATTCGTGTACGAACACTTTTATTATATTCTTGAAATATTTAATGTTGTTTTGTTATAAATATAAAAAGTTTCTGAAATACTAATTCTTATCATTGGATAAAAAAAAAAATACGAATTATTTTGTTTTCTGAAATAGTAATTCTTATCATTGGATGTATTGTTTTTAGTGAAAAAATTTGCATGCTTTGCATAAAAGTGCACACATGAAATCTTAAGCGTATCTAAATTATTTTTGAGTAAAAGTTTTTTCTGTACAACGAAATTGAATTCGAAAAATTAGTAAAATCAAAAATTCGTTTTTTGTTACGAACACTTTTGACAACTGCTATATATGTATTGTTTTTAGTGAATTTATTTTAATCATTTGCATACTTTGCATAAAAGATTCTGCATATGAAATCTTAAACCAATCAAATTATTTTTTTAGTGAGAGGTTTATTCTTTGCAAATATCATGAATTCGAAAATAATTACAAAAAGGGAAAATCCAAGAATCTTTTGTACTTTTTTGTTAGAATTCCAGAAAATGTTGGTTCAATTCGTACTAATCGAAAATTCTGTATATATATAGTACTGTTTTTATTGAATTTATTTTAATCTTTGCATAAAAAATTCTGCAGAAAACTCTTAAGCAAATCAAATTAATTTGTGAGTTAGCGCTTTATTCTATACAAACATCACGAATTCGAAAATAATTACAAAAAGTTAAAATCCAACAAAATTTTTGTACTTTGTTTTTAGAATTCAAAAGTTGTTGAATGCGAGTTGTAACAATGAAGTTCAAAACAACTTTTGTAACATTTTATTTATTCATACTAACCAAGCTCTTTTTATCTAATTTAGTTTATCTGTATTTTTTTATTCAAAAAAAGTTGCAAACAAGTTATTAATAAATGCAAATAAAAAGTTTTTGTAAACAACTTTTTTTTTAATATAAATTATTATTATTCCTCCAGTATGATTCGATTTTTTGTAAAAAAAAATGTAACAATCTTCAAAAATTACTAGCTAAAAAAAAGTTGTTGACGGTCAATATTTATGTCTACCTAGTAACTACTAGTTCTGATATATTATCATAACATGTTAATATTCGATGCAATAAACACTTTTTTTCCCTACTTTTTTTCATAAATCTGTCATTAAATGGACGAATCTGAAATTGACAGCACGTTTATGATACCCATAGCTCGAATCATTATGCAAATTTCTTCAAAACTTAGAATCATTTCGTAATAAAAAAAATTACCATGAAATATCTTATGTTAGGGAAACCACTAATTCCAAATATATATTATAAAGAATAATTTAGCCATGAGTTAACATGGAATGCATTATAGCGTTCGTTTGGCGCGTACATTTAAATATGTGCATGCATCGACAACATAGTTCACTTCAACCATTCCATTAAAAAGGGAAAAAGAAATGGATCTTTCATAGAAACCGAAATCAGTCACGTGATGTCGCAATTTAGAAAACATTTTCCATTTACGGAATACATAAAATAAATAAACAAATATAAAAAAAAAAAAAAAACAGAATTCCAAATCAAAAGCACCTGCGAACACGAAGATAGAAACGACTTCAACCCGAAGGAAAATTACTCCTTCTGTTTATTTATTTTGTTTTTTTTTTTTTTTTTTTTTTGCATTCTGTTTTCTTCATTTTTCCCTACGCCCTTGTTTATTCTGATATGAGGAACTTGTTCACTTTCGGGGAAGAAAAAAAAAAGAAATGCTTTCACAAAAATGAGATCTATAAATGAAAACGGGGAAAGAAAGAAGGGAAAAAGACTTCTCTTAATCGACACGGCCCTGATGTTTTCGACTTTTATATGTGTTTTGATTTTTCAAGAAATACCACCGGCTTTACAGAAAGAAGAAAAAAAGGAAAAAAAAAGGGAATTTTGTGATTGATCCAGTCTTAATGTTTTGTTGTATCGGTGGAACTTTTTTTTTTACTTTCTTACCTCTTCCACGCATTTGTGGGGGAAAAAAAGCTTTCAGAGGAATGTGTTTGCACTTTGCTGCTTGATGCTTTATACACATTTTATCTTTTTGAATGCACTTTTCTTTTCTTTAAAAAAGAGCCAGATACTTTGATTTATACTCTGTATTTTCACACTGTCAGTGTGATATTATCATAAACATCAATAAGATTTGTTTAATGTTTCCTTTTTTTTTTTTTTTTTTTTAGTTTCTTTTAATACAAAAGTAATTTTTAATTTTTAATTTTAAATTGTTAATGAAGAAAGATAACGATTTATTACCTTTAAGTCCTTCTTTAATTGCCATTTTATTTGTTGCTAAGATATTTTCAGTCCGGAAATCTATTTTAAACAGTAGGTCCCTGTCTAATATAACAGAAGAGCGTTGGGCCGACACTCCTACCCTCCAAAAAGAAAGCATCTCTTGTCTCGAAATCTGCCAGTAGGCAGAAGACCTTGGCCCATCATGGGACTGTTGCGGCAATGAAAAAGAAGAACACGATCTTCGGTAAGCTTACAAGTAGCTGAAATTTAGATATCTCAACTTATACAGTGTGTCTCAAAATTCGTGTAAAATAAAGCATTGCCAACAAAAAAAAAAAAGCCAGAGTGACAATTGACAGTTCATATCAAATCATCCTATATTGTATGCTTTATGAATCAATTTAAAGTTCAGGATTAAATTAAGTAAGTTAAATGAATTGAAAACCCATATTTTCTCTTAAAATTCCTTTTAGTGTGAATTTTGGGGCACCCTTCACAGCTAGTCAATGATCAGTTTTCTCCATCATGATTTGTTACCACAATTGACTATAAACGTCCAATTAAAACTTCTTTGCACATTATTGACAATAATTCTGTAAGTGAAATAGAACATACTATAATATAGAATATGACCTCTGAGAGTATGATCGCTCATAAATCTCTATTACTTAAATGCATATATATGATCTACATATGATCTCTATTATTTAAATGCACACATCGAATACAGTGTCACTTTTTCATTTATGCATTCAAAAAGAATATAAACATAAATAAACGGTAAAAAAATTTGAAATTGAATTAATATTCGTTAAGAAATTACACAATTAGATGTTATGCAAATTTGGCGAATTTTAGCACCTGACAAATTTTTGTATGGTTGATGCTACTTCTTACGCTGTTTTACTGCTGACATGCTGACGTAAAATAAATAAATTAATAAAACGTAATAACAGCATAATTGCAACCACTTAATAATATAAATAAAAAAAAAGTCATTGCCATTTTACCAATTACAATGTCTCGTTTTAAACTTCGCCTCCTATATCACTGAGCGGACAATTGGCTAGCGTTTTGGCCTTTCTTACCACGATCTTCACGTTCGAATGTTCGCGGTGGCATGGATGTTTGTAAGTGGTTCGGAATCCACGTTAAACTGTTGGTAACGACCTAATTAGCCCAAAGTGGGACAAAATTTCTTTAGAACGACAAACCAAACCTATCATGATTTGCAGTGACTTGGGGGATAGAGTAAGCAAAATTGAAAGCACAATGGGAGGTTACTTTTGCTCAATTGAAGCTCAGTTTGAAATTCAACAAGTGACACTGAACTGAAAGTGCTGTGTTTATTAAAAGCATGAGTACTTTTTAAATCAATTGACTGGAAAGATCTTTCTCAGGTTCTAGGAAGGAGGGATAGGGGCTAAATCTCCCTAATGCTCAACCCCTCCCACCGCAGTTAGTATCTCACTTCAAATTGTGCTCTAACCAAAGAACTCTTATTATCTATTGAAGAGTTATCCTTGCTTTTAATCGAAATTAAACCAAAAAGAACCTTCCAAAACCAATCCTTTTTCAATTGTGTATCATTTCTCAAGTGGACTAACATCGCCAACTTTCCCTGACATAAAATGTATTCAAATTACCGAAATATT
>BPLQ01007855.1:0-107284 GCA_021605075.1 Caerostris darwini
TGTGTTGAGATCAAAGTGAGTTTATTTATTGCAAAAGTCTTCTTTCTTGTTGGTGTACTACAGTTAAAAAAAAAGAAAAAGTCATCTCGTTGCAATTGATATATAATTGTTTTAGTTCCAACAAATTTTCGAAACTTGCTGAATTTGATATCCATCTGTAATTATGGTTTTACGAAAAAGAAGTGAATTATTCATTTCATAAAATGAATGGTGGCGTATTTTTCTCACCAGAAGAGATATAGTATTTGTGTTCTCAGTAGAAAAGAATGTATATTCTTTAACAAGTGAATAATAACAGCCTATCATTAAAATCGGACAGAAGGTAAGCAGTATCGTGTATATTTATATTATATGCGATTAAAGTTTGCACTGATGAGAACAACCTGTCACTCAAATCTGACAGCCAATAAGCAGTATCGTTGATATTTATATTGCATGCAATTAGTATTTTGCACTAATGAAATCAACTTGTAACTCAAATATGACAGCACATAAGCAGTGTCATTTATAATGAGACCTCATGAAATTAGCGATGGTCTGTACGACTTTAAAAGGTTGAAATACTTACTGATGGAACCACTACAAACATCAATGCCATCGCCAGGGACTCGAACCCAAAATCTGTGGCACCGAGCGCCAGAGCGCTAATCACTCGGCCATTAGACCCAATTAAATATGCTATATATTGTCTCTATCTGTATGTGTGTGGTGTTTGTGCTGTGTCAATAAAGCTGTGAGTTCTCAAACCTGTGCCTCAAACATCTCGACCCAAACACATCCAGTTACAATCTGGTTGACAAACCTGCACACTACAATATTAAATGTAAAATGATGGTTTATTCTTAATATACAGTATCGTAATTTTCTGATTTTCAATAGCATTCCAATCATATTATAATAAACATAAAATCTTGGAAGAAAAACATCAATTATTCTTGTAACCTTTTAAAAATTGCTTTTAGTTTAAACCATTTACATTTATTTGCTTTGGACAATTTTAAAAATAAAAAATATATGTTCACATACTTAAACTGAATTACATTTACTGAAAATGAAGTTATTGTTTATCAGGCAGATTATTATAAACAGAAACTTTAAAGAAGTAAAAAATATTTTACTTCTTAAATTTCCGCGAATGAATATATTTTTAGTTTACTTCCTAAGAAAGATTTAAAATGCCAAACGTTTATTGACTTGAATAAAAACGTTTATGTATTTTTTTTAATATATGTCTTTATTTATCCACTTTAAATTACCATATTCATTGTCTTTCAAATCTTAGTAAGTAAAGGTTTCACAGAAATTAAATTGTCCAGTGAGATTGTTTTTTGAGGAAAATAATGGGTTTTTTTGGAAAGAAAGATTAATGACGTTGTTTTCAAAGTTTCGAAATGAAATAAATTGTGTATTAGTTAATGAATGCCGTTGAAATTGAATGGGTCTTTTAATATAAGGAAAATATAAAAAATAAATCTTTTAGAGAACGAAAAAAACATTGACTTGAGATTGACTTTATTTATTACAATAACTTGTTATGGTGGGAAAGTGTTATATAAAACTCTAAAAATTAATCTATCACTGCAACTGTAGATTGTTCAAGAGAACTCTCTAAATATTTTTATATTATTCTCTTATTTTAAACAAACGCATTGACTTTATTTATTATAACAATTTGTTACGTTGGGAAAACGTTACTTAAAACACAAAAAATTATACTATAACTGTAACTGTAGATTGTAGCCTACAGGCAGATCAAGATACTAGAGATGTTTTTCTTTTTATGGAGTAGGGTCATCAGACCTACGCCCAACGCTCAACAGCATATTGACAGACTCCTACGGTTTCAAGGGGATTCCGAAACAATAGAAATATCCATGCTACCGCCAGGATTCGAACCTGAAGCCTGTGGTACCAAAGGTCAGAAAAAAATAATACTGAGGAATATAGCGATAAATTTAAATTGTAATACATATATGTCCCATTTGGAAACAAGAACTGTAAACTGAAATTGAGATTGAAATTTAAACTGAATTTTGAAATTTATTAAAAATTAAGCGCGTTTTTAATTATTAAATATTTTTTTTGTTCTAATGCAGCTGGCAAACACTTTGGATGCCTTAAGGCAAGCGCTGCACAGACATTACTCACTTTGCATTACCCAGGGGGAGCGTGTAACTTGAAGATAAGCCACGGACGCGGAGTAACAATGCCCCCGCAACGCTCTACGATCCTATTAGGACCGGGACCTACGGTTTAAAGTGGATTCCGAACCACTACACACTTCCATGGCACCACCGGGATTTGAACCCGAAACCTGTGGTACCGAGCTCCAGAGCGCTAACCACTCGGCCATTCAGGCCCTAATTATTAAATATAAATAATTAAAAACGCACATATTATGTTATTAAAGCATCCATATATAATCTGATAAAATTAAAATTATATGAAATATGTGCTGACGAATTCTTGCAAAATCTTTCAAACTGCTTGTGAAAAATTTAGATTTTTAATAGTTTTTTTAAGTTTTCATTCTTACCAGAAACATGTAGTATATTAATTAAATCTTGTTAGAATAACAAGCCTGCATTCCTTTCGCACTGAATTAAAGCGCCGTCTCTTAAAGCACACCATATTATTTTACAAGTGTTTTAAGCGCCTGTCTTCATTTACAAGGGTGTTACCGGATACAGTTAAAGTTAGAAGGGATTACCCGACGTTTAAGCATGTCTTAATGCCTTAATTTGTATGCGTAACACGTTCGTCTCGTGTTAGTTCTGAAAGTCGTTCGTGTGTTATTTTGTAAGGATTAATTTCCCTTAAGAATTATTCCGTTAGATAATTATATTTTTAATGATTTTTTTTAATGATTATTTTTTCATTTTTGTTAAAATGTCTTACAAAAATTTTAGGTAAAACAATTTTATAAATTATTACATAATTATTTAGGTATTATTTATAATTAACGAGATGACTAAAAAAGTAATTATCAAACAATTATTTTTAAATGAGAAAACGACAACAAAAAAATTTTTATTTTATTTTATTTTTATTTTAATTTTTTTAAATTTATTTTTAGTCTCTAAGAGTGCTTATTTTTTTATTGTTTGGGATATATTTTTAAAAAAAAATCATAATTTCTACAAAAAAAAAAATAATTTTAGGAGCTCAAAAGTATTTTTCTAAAAAATTATATTGTAGTGTTGTCAGTTTGAGTGGATCCCACGTTGGACACTAGATTGTAGTGTGCAGGTAGTGCAACTGGATTGTAACTGAGTGTAATTTGGTTGAGACCCTTGAGGCACAGATTGGAGAACTCACAGCCTTTTTTTACCCACACACAAACACAACACACGTACAATATTTAACACATTTAAAGACATATAATTATAGATATGCGGAAGAACTCCCCTTCTAAACCGAAAACTCGAAACTCGGCTGCGCGCAATGTGCACGATATATATTTCCTCTCCTGATGAGAGCCTGTAGGCCAATTTGTACGCCGGAATGTTTTAAATATAATTCTTCTCGGGATGAGAGACTATCAAACACTTCTTAGAGAGAGCGCAGGTTGTTATATACTTCATCTCAGATGAGAATCTCGAGACCTACTGACCATTTCTCCTGAACATCAAAGAGGGTGCTCTTGCCAGTGTGTAGGAGGAAGCATGGTTACAAAGTTACTTAAATTTATAGACATAGTGAATTCTCACATAGAGGGTATAGAAAGTAATTGTAAAAATTGAAAATTCAATGGATATTTCAAATTGATTTGAAGCAACAATCCTCTTTTTTACTGAAAATTTCTTCCAATGAAAGCTTGCAAAAGGCAACATGGGGGTGCTCTTGGCAATGCGTGGGAGGAAACGTGATTGCGTAGGAGTAAGAATAGATACAATATTGGATTTCACAGTGATAAAACAAGATTTAAATATTCTATAAAAGAAATTTTTTTAAAAATTCCATGAAAATCATCTCGAATTTTATATTTCTCTATTAAACGTCCTTTTTCAATTCCTTCTATTAGCTCACACTCTCCCTATATATGTATTGTTCAAATTTTCAATCGTTCATAAAATACTTTTTATTCCTCCACTCAAGTTCAAATACATTTTTTTGAAATTGTAGTGGATGACACTTGATGTTAATACAATTTTTTCAAATATTAATTCAGTAATTAAATTTAATTAATTAATTTCAGTTTTTTTTTAGATTTAAGTTGCATGTATCTACCAATAGATGGCGCCAGATAAATTTAAATAAATGACTGAAAATTATTTATAAAGGACTTTCTGCAATATAGTGAAAAAAAAGTAGGAATTGACTTAAAAATTTTTTTTTTTTATGTTACTTGTTTTTACTGAAAATCTCTTCAAATCTCTCTTGGCAATGCGTGGGAGGAAACATGATTGCGTAGGAATAAGAATAGATACAATATTGGATTTCACAGTGATAAAACAAGATTTAAATATTCTATGAAAGAAATTTTTAAAAAATCCATAAAAATCATCTCGAATTTTATATTTCTCGATTAAGCGTCCTTCTTTTAAAAGGATTTAAGATTATCAAATATTCAATGCATATTTATTACTAAAAATTATCTTTTCAAAAGGATATTTCTATTAGAAATAAGTATCATATTTTTTTTTATGTTTGCATATCTCTAACCGTAGAGAAATGTGAAATATTATTGAACCCAGACTGTTTAAAAGCAGCAGCCTGATCAATGAATTCTTTTCATCCGTTACGACAAGGATCCGTTTATTTCTGCTCCACGTGAAAGAAAATGCATTTTTGTTTCCTGATGCTATCATTCGAAAGAAAAATTCGTTTTATCTGTCATTTCAATATGATAAAAGCTTTTTATATTCAATGCAAAGAGAAGGAAGAATATCTTGAGATTGAATATTTTATGCGCCAACTCAAAAATGTTTTTTAAAGTATTCCGATTTTTTTTTCGAATGTATTTTTTATCACTTAACTTCGGTCTCTTTAAAATTATATTTTATGATGTTTTTTAATAATTTTAAAAAAATATATCAATAAAATTTAAAAGTGCCATGGATTTATTTATTTAATTTTGATTAATTTAAAATTTATAACTTCCCTGGATTTATTTATTTAACTATGTAATAACAGTTAAATTGTGGCGTATTGGGACTCACCATACATAAGGTTATGTAGCCCCGTACCAGTTAGCAAGCTTAATGTGGGACATTGGTGAGCCTCTTGCATACCACGAAAAGCCCACCGATGGAGGATGGGGAAGAACACTGCCTTCCGAGAGGTCTTTTAGGATTAACTGCCCAGCATTGATTTTAGTATGGGAGAAAACCAGGAAAATACCCACCAGGAAGCCCTACTATCGATGCGCGACACATTGTCACAATCGCCATCAAGCCTCCTCGTTTCTGAAAGCAATGACTACAACCATGCATCCAGTAGTTTTGAACTTTACCTTCCTGCACACTGGGCTACAAGAAAGACTGCTCATTATGAATTGGTATATGATAATTAGGAGCATGATGGCCGAGTGACTAGTGCTCAGTGGCACAGGTTTTGGATTCGAGTCCCGCGGTGCCATGAATGTTTGTAGTGGTTCGTAATCCATAGGTCCCTGTCTAATATGATTGTAGGGCGTAGGTTAACAATCCTACCCCGTAAAAAAGAAAACATCTCATGCCTCGAAATCTGCCAGCAGGCAGACGGCCATGGCCCCTAATGAGGCTGTTGCGCCAGTGAAGAAAAATAATAATAGTTAAATTACATTTTTTTAGCCATTTTTAACTCAATCTATTGTTTTTAAAGAGCTGATGAAATTAGATCGAATATAATACTGTAAATTATAAATATATATATATATGCATTATAACAAATCAAGTAAAACTACATTTTTAATAATTTATTTGATAGCACCCATTTAAAGAAATAATACGAATTAACTAAAGAATTTGTAAAAATTAATAATGTAAATGTTATCATTTGTTTTTATGTTAAAATAGCAAGAAATAATTTTAGCATGTAATTTTACTATAGATAAAAAAATGTCATACTCTTTTAGTTTAATTAGTTAGGCATCAAATCGTATAATAAAATGCTCGCGATTTAATATTTAGATTTTAATATATAATGAAAAAAAATGACACCTAACTTTTATTCATTATATGTCATTTATTCATTATAAGTTCATTTATAAGTCAATGCGTTTAATTACAAAAAAAAACTATATTTACCATTTAATACATGTAAAATAACTTTCAGGAAAAAAAATATTACAAAATCTTTAATTAAAACTTCTTTTATCCCTATACTAATGATAGATTTTAAAAAATTAAATAATTTACAATAAATCCTTTTCGTTAAACAGCAAATGTCGAAAAATAAACATCAATTTATATCCGTTTGAAGTCCAAAATGAATGTCCTGATGATGATTGTTATCAGTAATAAGATTTGAAAACACGCGCAAATGAAAATGAACTCCTATTTATGTGATGATGAAGTCGTCTTGTAAGGAATGTCCTCATTACATAGACAAAGGCAAAGGAAAAAGGGAATCCTTAATTTAATAATGTTTAGAATAATGACTTGAAATTGATGGTGAAGCCTCATTTTAACTGAAATATTCAATGAACTACGCTATTCCGTGACATTATGAATTTATTTGAAGTTGGCATCCATTATTCTAATGCAAATACTAAAGACATTCTCTTAGGTTGGGTTTGATTAAATTTAGGATTGTGTTCCGTTGTTACTGAATTTAATATTTCCTTTATAAATTGCTTTATTGAATTCTTGAAAATAGAAAATAATATTGTACTTTATTATAATATTTTTAAAAATGTATTTTCTATTATTTATTATTATATTTTATTCTGTGTTTTTTTAATTATCTGTTTTTAAATGAATGGTTCCAATAGTTTTTTAAAAAAAATTCTATATATAGTGATTACATTGGAATTAAAAATAAATATTTATAAAACTATTAAATTATATTTTATGGAATTAGCTAAAAATAACAGCGCTGTGATGTCGGTGCTACAGGTTTCGGGTTCGAGTGGCTGGAGGTGCCTTGGATGTTTTTAGTGGTTCAGAATCCACTATAAACCGTAAGTCCCGGTCTTATATAATTGTAGAGTATTGGGCGTAGGGCTGGAAACCCTACCCCTTAAAAAAAACGTCTCATGTCTCGAAATATGCCAGTAGGCAGGCCCCCATGGGGCTGTTGCGCCAGTAAAGAATAATAGTTAAATTATATTTTTTGAACATTTTAGTAATTTTTTTTAACCGAATCTGTTGTTTTTAGGTAGAAGATGAAATGAGATCGAATATTTTGCTGCAAATGATAAATATTTCATGCATTATAGCAAATCCCGAAGTACTACATTTTTAATAATTTATTTCATAGCATCCATTTAATAAAGTAATAGGAATTAACTAAAGAATTTGTAAAAATTAATAATGTTAATGTTATGATTTGTTTTTAAATTAAAATAGTAAGAAATAATTCTAGTTTATAATTTTACTATGGAAAAAGAATTTTATGCCATTTTAGTTTAATTCGTTAGGCATCAAATTATATCATAAAATGCTCGTTATGTTTAAATTTTAATATATAATGAAAAAATGACAGATAACTTTAACGTTCAGTTGTAAGTCAATACATTTAATTACAAAAAAAATTATGTTTATCATTAAATGCATGTAAAAAAACTTTCAGAAAAACTACCAAAAAAACTTTAATCCAAAATTCTTATATCCATATACAAATGATAAATTTCAAAAATTAAATAATTTACAATAAATTCTTTTCGATAAACAGCAAATGTCGAAAAATAAACATCAATTTATATCCGTTTGAAGTCCAGAATGAATTTCCTGATGATGATTGTTATCAGTAATAAGATTTGAAAACACGCGCAAATGAAAATGAACTCCTATTTATGTGATGATGAAGTCGTCTTGTAAGGAATGTCCTCATTACATAGACAAAGGCAAAGGAAAAAGGGAATCCTTAATTTAATAATGTTTAGAATAATGGCTCGAAATGGATGGTGAAGTCCCATTTTAACTGAAATATTCAATAAAGCTACACTATTCTGTGACATTATGAATTTATTTGAAATTCATGTCCATTATTCTAATGCAAATACTGTACATTCTTTTATGCTGGGTTTGATTAAATTTAGGATTGTGTTCTGTCGTTATTAAATTTAATATTTCCTTGTTAAAGTTCATTATTTAATTTAAAACCTTAGTATTCTATTTTATTATGATACTTTTAAAAATGTATATATTTTTTATTTATTATTCTAATTTATTATAATACGTTTTTTTTTCAAGTATCCGTTTTTAAAGGAATGGCTCCAATAGTTTTAAAAAAAATTTCTGTACATAATGATTACATTTGGATTAAATATAAATATTTATAATAATATTATTTTTTATTTTATAGTTAGATGTGAATAATATATATATTTGCTATATATATGTATTATATATATTAGCTATCTATAAATAAGGTTGTAAAGTTTAATGGATATAGTAATTTAAGTAAGTATTAGTAATTAAGTAAATTAAGAAAGTAGTAATAATTTAATTTTTCATGAAATACATTTTTAAATATATTTAACAATTTATACATAAAAAAATTATTAAATATAAGAATGAGTGAAAGAATATTAAATATATTGTTATATTGTATATTAAATATGTTGATATATAGCAATTTTTTTCCCTTCCTTATCCAACACATTTCTTTTAAATAGTAGATAAAATCATACTGAATATTTTATTATGAATTAGTATGTGTTGTTTTGAAATAAAATAAATTTTTCTACCTGTTTATAACGCATTAATAGAATTACTGAACTTAAAATAATTTTTTATAACTATTTAAAAAATACTAATTAATTGAAAAAATTATAATGAATAAAACAGCAATCATTACAAATAGAGTTATATCATTACAATTACAATTATAGCTGTCATACAAAATAGGTTTTATTAAAAAATGCCATATAAATAATAGTATATTTGATATTTTGTATATATTTAAACCAACACGTTCCAGTTAATTGATTTTTATAAAATGACAGTAAAAAATTCTGTAGTTAAGAAACAAATTGCCGGAATTGAGTTGCTGATTAGCTGTTACGAAATAAAGGCCAGGTACTTTTTTCTTTTGTAATTCTTCATACTAAGGGATTCCAGTTGTTGATTAAAAAAAAAAAGGTTTTCTGTATATAAAACGTTTTTATGCATACAATGTATTAAATAATAATATTTGAATAATAACTATTACAAAAGTATTGTAAATATATATTATTTTTTATGAAAAATCTATATAAATGTACAAAAATTATTTTCTTTTCTGTTCTATTGCACATGTATAGCTTGAAAAAAATTGCAATTAAAATATTTTGAAAACATGGTTTCGAAATATTGTCTGGACATATGAGTCCTATTATATTTATTAATAAGTATTTTAGTTTTTTTTATCAAATATTAAGTTAATAAAGTAAATCTAAGCCTTCTACTTCTGTTACCCAAATCTTTTAGAGAGTTCTATTATTAATTTACTCAGATTTCAGTAAAGTTAGAGTTTGGAAACCATTATGCTTTGTCGAATTTATGTTGAAAGGTGAAACTTCGCAGCTATATACCACAGAGAGTAATTATAACGTGGTGTGGTAAATGTAACCTTAATATTTTTAGGCGTAGAAATGATGAGGCGTAGAAACAGTATGGAGTTCTGTAAAGCTATTATATTTCAAGAAGTATGAGATAGGCTTTGCCAACATATTATATATAATTGTAATAGTAGGCGTGTGCTAGTTTATATTAAATTACAACATTTTGTGTTACTCTTATTTATAACTGTGCCTCCAAGATTAAAAATAAATAATTTATAATAATGTAATAATAATAATTAATAATTTAATAATAAGAATTTAATTTAAAAGTAATAACAAATGATGTCGTGTATAAATTTTGTAGTAAAAGAAAACTATCAAATGTCGATAATTTTATTGTTTAAATGTGTATATCAAGTCAATAAGCATTTATTTTAAATATGTTCTATCAATAAGTTTTATAGCAATTGTATTATAAGATATTGCGATGTAATGTTTTAAAAGAGATTTTTTTTATTGATATGCATTCCTATAAAAGTTATTTGGTATGTAAAAATATTGTTGATTTGATGTGTGATCCTGAGTCATGAACATATTTATTAAGAAAAAAAGCAATAAAAAGCATAATCCTCAGAAAAATAAGTAATAAAAAGTCGATAGATTTCCCATAATGCTTTATTCTCTATATTGCACTTAACTAATTTCATCGCGCTTTTTTTACGTACTTTGAATATCGCGTAAAAATGATAACTTAGAACAAAAGTTCTAAGTTATCACTTTTACGCGATATTCAAAGCATCAACAAATATAATGATGTACATTTCTCTATGAATTATTATTCTATTCAGTTACGATGTATAGTTCACTAAACGTAATGAAAAAAGATAATAAGTAATCCATTACAATGAGTAAAACTTTTTCGTTCTTTTATGGCATTACGTGCAATTTGCAAGCAGTAGGACTACGATTCGAATCCGCTGGTGGCATCTGCTGCAGTCACAGACTTCGAAAACGAGTAGACTCGATGACGATATGACAACATATGTAAAACGTCCAGTATCGCTATTCAGACTCCCTGATAAGCGTTTTCCGGGAGTTTCCAATACGATAAGAAACTTTTGGCCAGAACACTCTAAAAGCTCTCCCAGTAGACACTGTCCTCATCACATGGCCAATCGGGGAGCTATTCGTAGCATACATAAGTGAAATGTGAGGCTCACCGATGTCTAAAAAATTATTTTTATGTATGTATCTTGAATTTCGGTAGTAACGAATGACACTTGCGTTCATGAGAACTTAGGTTCTGATAATGGCGATTGTGACTGTGTTTATTGCCTCCCTGGTTGGAATTTTTTCCGGATTCTCTTTCATACGACATACAACCTTAAAAGTTGCCTCTACACCTTTTGTAAAAAAAAGTGACATCCTCACTTCATTACCTGTCGGTGACTTTTTTTATAGTACGCATAAAAAAACAAACACTTAAACGAAACCAAAAATTTATTTCCCGAATTAACTGTACTTGGTTTGAAGTTCAATAAATTATACCAAATTGAAAATCCAAATTTCTTCTCAATGTCTATGGTAGGCTAAAACTCCCTATGCCAGGTGGTGATACCATGAATATGTAGGATAAAAGATCCTTACAATGGGATCGGGCAGGAAGGAAGAGAGAGAACAATCCGTATAATATCTCTGGAGGTGCTCGTTGCAAATGATGGAGAGGATTGTTATATAGTGTAATAAAAGCAAGTTACTTTGGTGTCTGATCCATATATCACCAGTAAAACTTAGAAGGCTATATATATATATTATGCGGTCGTAGTACTAAATTTCTTCATGGAAAGAGATCTGGTATTGGAAAATAAAAATAATGCCTGTTATTTATGTACGCCCAGGGCAGTTGATCGTTATAAAAATAAGAAAGGAAAGATATTACAAAAGGTGTAAAATTTTATGAAAAGAAAATGTAAATTTAACAGTGTAAGAAACATTTTATACTCATTTTCTGAAATATATTAGATATTAAAGGATATGCAGCAAAAAAAAAAAAAAGAAGACAGAAGAATACAAACATTTTAACCAAGTTATAATGCTTTTTATAATGTATAATAATGTTATAATACACTAATTGTCGGTATCCAGCACAGTTATCCTTTATTAAAATTTATTAAATACATTATTTAACATGCTTTATACTACATAACATTATTTGTAAATGATTTAAACCTCTGTAGCATTACACAATCAAAGAAAACATTTATTTAAACTTAAACGTTACGTTAAATTATGTATCTCGTAATACTGTTTACTTTAATGTATCTCCCCTCCCCCTACTATTATAAGGAACCCATTAAAATTATAATCTTGAAAATCTTGAAAAGAAAAGGTAAACCCAACTGTTAATTTATTTCCAGACAATGGTTTTATAAAAAAAAACTATTAAAATTGTTAAACCAAACTGCAACATGTTTGTTTGATACCCTGTATAAAATACATATATATTTTGAAACTCCCAGAACTAAAAAAAATTTTTCAAAAAAAAAATTTTCCATCTCAAAACTCAACAATTTGGAGTTTCTTTTCTCATAATTCACGAAGATCCATGCAACATATTTCTTCCATCAGATGGCATCTAGAATAACTGACACGCGCACAGTGTGGTCTACCCTCGTCGAATACGCAGTACGCAGGGTTCCAATTCAAAAGTCTCCCCCAACCTCTCATAAAAACCCTGCAGGAACAGCTGGTGATTGAATGAAGAAGTTTCTTCAAATAAAGTGTATTGATCGCGGCTTCCGAAATTCGCTGCAAGAACTTCTACTTGTGATTCGGGTAGATGAGGCCCTATAAAGTTGAATTGGGGTAGAAGATGGCAACATATGGGGCCATTCAATTTCAGTTAGGATTGGGGAAAGACTTTCTATTTGGCTTGATGTATGAGCCACATTCAGATTATATAGTATTCTAGTTCGAGTAAGTATAATCTAAAGTGCCATCTAGGGAAGAAATTTGTTGCGACGTCCAGTTCCCAAGATCGTCAATTTTTATTCCGTTTAATGTATAACTCAAGGTGGTCAGAAATTGCACAATATAACTTACGAGTGTCTACGTCGTCAGTAAAGTGGAATTAGGCATCATCCTTAGTACAAACAGAGAGGATTGTCCCTCTGTGCCTACATTATGCCGTTATTTGCTTTGTTCGCAGTCCAATCGTGTTCATCCATTCTGCAAGAGGATAATGTGCAGTCCAATCCATTGCGCGCAATAGTCTCCTTACAAAGATAATTTTCCATCAACCGAGCTCTGTGTGATCTGATATTATCCTCTTGCAGGATGAAAGAGTCGCCAACTGCACTTACATCGCACTGTGATGCAGTTGCAACAATTACATCAAGAATTCTGTATCTATAAAACTGAGATTCTTTAGATTACAAGATTCTTGTCCGATGCAAGTGCGGTAGATGACTCTTTTATCCTGCAAGATGATAATGTCAGATCACACAGAGGTTGGTTGGTATAACTGCACTTACATCCCCAACTGCATACACATCGCACTGGGATGCAATTTCAACAACTGCATCAAGTATTCTTTAACTATAGAACTGGGAAGTAACAGGGATTCTTGGAATTCTAGGATTCTTGTCCTGTGCAAGTGCTGTTGGTGACTCTTTCCTGCAAGAGGGTAATGTCAGATCACACAGAGCTCGGTTGGCGTAATAGAACATCGCATTGCGATGCAATTGCATCAAGGATTCTCTATCTATAGAACTGGGAAGTAACTGAGATTCTTGGAATTCTAGGATTCTTGTCCGATGCAAGTGTTATTGGTGATTCTTTCACCTTGCAAGAGGATAGTGTCAGGTCATACAGAACTCGGTTGAGGGAATAGCACTTGCATCGCAATGGCACTGGTACAATGGTTTTTAATTAAATACAATAAGACAAAGATTTTTCTATAATATTTCCTTTTTATCAATAGTTTTTCTGTTAAAATATTATCCAAGTATAATAAAGGGTATGGTAATATCCAGTAATTATCCAGGACTCAGCAATTAATAATTTAAGTACCTCTCTCGTCATACTTGCATAACGAAGGGAATGTGGTAAAATGTAAGACTTAATGTCTTAAGATGCCATCAGCTATTGATTCTAACAGTTGTCCACGCATGCTTTCAGGAGAGAATTAATAACTTCACGTATTCACGCTTCAACTGAATATTTTGACTAAAGGTATTTTTTTATTTTTATAGACAACTCTTTTCAGTTGATAAATACAAAATGCATCCACCAAAATATATCTGTATTGCAAGTAAATTTAAAATCTCAATTTCTCTATTAGTACCAATAGCAAAATCTATTTTTTCCAGTGTTTTTTTTTCATAGATTAGTTGGATTTCTAAAAAGAATTATTGTTTTACCAAGTTACTATTATCTTGTTCTTCAATGGCGCAACAGGCCATGGTGGGCCAAGGACGTCAGCCTATGGGCAGATTCAGAAATATGAGATGTTCTTTCTATTTACATGGTAACAATAACTAAACAACAAACTACAACAACTAACAATCAATAACTAAAAGAAGCAGCCAAACTTTTGCAAAGAAAAACCTGCCGATGTTTCTACAGGTCTTAAAATGTATCTGGGTGACTAAAATTGCTTGGTGGAATGGGGAGCTGGCATTAAAAAAAGAGAATTAAAACACTATACAACACACAAAAAAGTAAAAGCAGAGACAAAATAAAAAATCAAATATTTACTGTAAGAAAAGAAAAACATGAGAAAAACATCCTATGAGAAAAACATGTTTTTTGAATCCAACTGCATGGAAAATTACTTGTTTACAAAATTCCACCCATAAAGAATTCTATTCAAAAGTGTTTACAGGGAGAAAATTCACGAGAAATGCTGATTTTAGAAATTGGTGATCCACCTAAAGGAAACTTTAAGGATGCATCACTGAACATTTAAAAAAAAAACTCTCTTTCCACATGAAAAGTCCGGTCTTCACTAGATTTCAAATTGTTGATCAAAATGAAATATTACAAGAAATTCTTTACGTATTCTGAATTAAAAAAAACCGTTCAAACACTGCCCAAAAGAAAAATTTTTTTAGCAAAGACTTTCGATAGCATAGAAAAAACAAATTACAACTTAACAAATTGTATTCAACATTATTTTTAATTCTCTTCAATAAATGTTTCTCTCTATTTTTTCCTCAAATATTTTTACGATAGGATTCATTATACTATTTCACAAAAAATATTTAAAAATATTCCTGCTTTAATTCTTGTAATTTTACACAATAAAATAATTTTAAAAATTAATAATAAAATTATTTTAAATAATTAATTAATAAAATAATTTTTATCAATAATATTAATTTAAAAGTTTTTTTACGAGGAATATCAAATTATTTTGAATAAATATTTAGCAAGATATCATGGCAATGAGTACACACCTGAAAAGCTTGCGGTTGAATCAAGCGTTATAAATGCAAAAAGCGATTTAACATCAAATTCTATTTCTGAAAAATATCTTAAATAATCGTATATTTGAGGATTGGCAATTATTTAAGATGTTAGATAATCGCCAATCCAAGGAATTCAAGGAGAACAATTCAAGGCGCCAACAATTTCGAAATTATACTTAAAACCTCTATATACCATAGAATTCTTTCTAGTGAAAAATATTATATTCAAAGGTGATCATACCAAACATATCTGAAATGATTTAGAAAATAATTTCTGTTCCTGTAACGAACTAAATAATCCTGCCATTATCTAACTACTTGTCATCTGACTGAATCTTGACATCTTAAAATCCCCTCCAGGCAATTTCACATTCAGTGGCACGGATAAATAATTTGCATTTCATGGTCGAGATGGAAATTCATCCATTTAATAAGCTTTAGGGAAGGAAAGGAACCATCCATCATTCCGAGAAACCATCCGTTCTGAAATATTAACTGAATTTTCTGCGTCCATTCCGTCAATTTAAACACTGTCATTTTGGTATTCTATAAGCCATAGAATAAGCACTATCGAAATATTTGTTTATCAAATCTTATCATGTTCATAATCATTGTTAATTTTATCCTGCACTGCATATTTTTAAATTCAATTATGCTTATTGGTGTTTCATTTATACTGATGGGATCGGTCAAAGCTTTACGCCTCTCTTCGCAATGCTTTGCTGTGGATGAGGCTTGATGTTTAATCTATTGCTGTAATTCAATGATTTTTTTTTTGTTATTATTTTTACAACTCATAATTTTTATCTGATAGGGGATTACATACACTCAGATGAGAGGCTGATTAAGATAAAAAGGAACAGTGAGAATAACCTGGTTATCAAAAAACATTAAACTGTGTATATTAATTATTAAATGATGAGGTACCTAAATAGTTTATCATTTACTTATTATCCTATTATTAAATGATGCGGAATTTTAGAACCCTCGCATTCCGACTCGTGGCTCAGAGGTAACGTGCGCCGCTGGTAAGAATTAGGGATAAGGTTCAATCCGTTGGTGACATTGTTGGTGACACTGTTTGTGATGTTCATCATCTTGCCTCGTAAGTCGAACTATCGGATGGGAGTTTTTCGGGTTTTCTCCCATATGATACACAAATTACGAGGTAGTTTCCTCTAAAAGTCCTTCCGGAAGGCACTGCCCTCCTTCTTCAGCAACTCGAAGAAGTTGTAGAAGTTGACATATCTCTATTATATGTTTCTTGATGTTAAAAACTCGAGCAAAATATCCTTCTATTGCGTAGTTAAATCAATAGTACAAATAATGAAAAAAAAAATAAGATTAGAAACATTTGAAAATTATTTTAATAAATTAATTTTAATATTTTGATACAAATTATAATTAACGTATAAATAATAATAACTTTTATATCTGAAATAACATACGGAGTTAACTACAAAGTCATTGAAAAAGTGTATTTATTATAGAACGAAAATTTTTTTACTGTGAAAACCTTTTAAACCTTTGATAAAAACTAACATTTTTCCATTCATTTTTTTGATAAAATGTCAGAAATATTAAAATTAAAGACATCAAACATCAAAAATAAGTTGGAGGATATTTAAATGCGACAGAAAAAGACTAGTATCGCAATAATGCAAACGAGATAGCATAGAATTCGTTTTAATTTCAAACAGTCAGTTTACAAATAAAAGTAAAATAAATAAAATCTACATCGCATCGCAATCATGGCGTTTCCATGGAAACCTGCTCCTTTCACGTGAAATATCGTTAACTGGCAACTTCTTCAAACATGCAGACTTACACAAATCTGTTTATGATTTGTGCTTATTTCATATTTCTTTTAAACTCTACTGTAGTGCTTTTAACCTAATTGATTCCGACTGCGAGGTTGCTTTAATTTTTCCAAATTTCGCTAATTTAAAAATGTATACTTTATTTCTAAGTTTTCATTTTACTATTTTTTTTTAAATTTATTTATTCGACTTATTTATTTTCCAAACTTTCATACTAACTGCTGCTTTTCATATTAAAATATAGAAAAGACTAATTACTGACGAGTACGATTTTAATTACTACTTATTTAAAATGCCAGAAACTTTGAATTGACTTCATTTCGCAGGTATAACAACATTTTTCAGTATGCATCACAAATACCATTTCTGATGCATAGTGAAAAATTCATTTTGACTCACTGCAATTTGGATTTAACTACACTTACCGGAAATATTAATAAGTTATTTCAGTCTGTATATAAATTATTAATTAAACCTTTTTTCATCATATTTTTAAAATTTCTATAACTAGTTATTCGTAAAATTATAAATTTTCATTATACATATAAATGTGTATAAAGCATTTTATAATCTGAACATATAATATAGAATATTGTAACCGTGTTTTTTCCTACACACTAACAAGAGTACCCCTCCACTCTCACCCGTGAGGAAATATACTTAACACAACCCTGAGTATTAATTGACCTACAGATTCTCTCACTTGGAAAGGAAGTACATTTCCCGCACCTTGCGAGTAGACGCGTTTCGGGTTTTCGGCTTAGAAGTGGAGTTCTCCCACGAATCTATAATTATCTGACTTTAAATGTGTTAAATATTATATGTTCCGAATTATATGTGTGTGGAGTTTGTGTCAATAAAGCTGTAAGTTCTTCAACCAGTGCTTCAAGTATCTGAACCCAATCATACTCAATTACAATCTGGTTGGCCAACTTCACACTGCAATATTAGTTTTCTTAAATTTTTTATAGTTGATATATATTGCTGTAACTATATGCTACCGATATTTTGTATGCGAATATGATGTATCAAATAAATGTACTCAAACTATACTTATTCTTATGTTATTACTGTTCATTATACATAGTTCTAGAAATTTTGTTATTGAAATAACTAATAATAAATATAATAATATATTATAAATTTAATCTATATTACGTAACGACAAGCACATATGATCCGGCTTTGTCCCATTTGCAGAAAATAAAACATTTTTCGGTTTTGTTAAATTTTGTTAAGAAGATATAGTGTTTATTTTTAAAAATATAATTGTATTAAATTAGAAAATAAATTGAAAACTAATACTTTAAATTTTCTGCTTTATTATTATTTTTTATTTATATATTTTTTATGATATCTCTTGGCATTCAACTTTGAAGAGTTGGCGCTCTTTGGCGATGGAAAAATTTCATAGTAATAAAAAAATAAAGTTATTTTATTTGATAAAAAAGTAATTAATAAAAATGTTCATAATTTTTGGGTACAAATCTTTGAAACGAAATAATAAATTTAGGGAAAAAAAATTCTAAATGTTATTTTTTTAAGATTGTAGAATATACATACATTTATTTTTATATAGAGACATAATTAATTATTGCAGTAATAGCCTATTTTCAATATATTTTTTTATGATTAAATCTTCTAGGTAATTAAATAATAGCATAGAAACATTTCCTTTCAAAGTTACACACAATTTGAGTGCAAGTTTTTTGTAAAATATCGATGTGAAATATTTTTAAACAAGCGGCAAATGCAAATCAAATTCCTTGGCAGGCTCAAATGCTGGGCATGCAAATCAAATTCCACGCGCCAAAAATAAAGAAACGGCCCTTTATTAATACGGCGCCAACAACAGAGCTCTCTAGGTAAATTTTCAATCACCTTTCATGTCACGTCATCGGTTTTTTTGTCGCCAAGAAGTGGAACGAGATATAAGGGTGATTCGCTCAGCACTAAATAATCGCTGATTCGGTCAAGTGATTGAATCTCGGCGATGGTGTGTTATGAATAATAACTCGTTCCGGAACACGAGGCAGGAATGGGAGGGGTGTCTTACAAAAATGTGTTTCCCTCGTATGTTAGTTATGGTTTATGTCGGTTACAGTCAGTATTATAGAAGATGGAATATGATCAGGAAGATAATCTAATTTGTATGTTTCGTAATTATAGATATAAACACCATCTGAAGATTTGATTGGAATAAATTTAGAAAGACACAGTTTTACAGTTTTTAATTTCGCATATAAGCAGCGGTCATTCGGCTCTAGAATGGCAGCGATATAGCGGATTCAATGTTACCCAGAGTGCACAATATTCGTATTTATTTATATAAATGTGATAATAACTGTAAAATCGGTTCATATGAGCATCAGGTTCCGGATTGGAGCGTTATGTTTTTATGCCCAGTTTGAAATGCCAGTAACTTTAAAACTATACATAATTTCAAAAATATAAATAATCACAGAGTAGTGGGCAGTTGAATGATTCTAGTGAGAGGCTGAAAGGCAGCTGCGTCCATGTAGCGAAGTGCGGGAGAAAATTAGATTGTATTATCCGGTTCCGCGCTCTGAACTCCTGCTGTTATATCTCGGGATCAAGAGAGTAATAACCAAATATAATATAATAGTAAAAGATACAATGAAATGTAATTTATACGAGTGAAATAAAAAAAACACTATTTGGTGAAATTTTATGATGTCACCTGTCTTGTTGTGTCACCTGTTCTAATCCTTAGCGTCCGGCAGCACGGGACGTACACCTCATGAGTAGTCTACTCGTGGATGGAGGGTAAGAAGGCAGTTTCTGTTGTCGTCCTTCTGTTTTCCTTAATTCATCGACTAGTCTGTTTAATTCTCCCCGTAATTCTGTTCATAGAGCATTTTCTCACATCAAGTCAACGGCATTAATCAGAGTTTTTTTTTCTTTATAATGCAGCTGGCAAACACTTAGACAGCTTGGTCTTGGTTGCCTTAAGGCAAGCGCTGCACAGACGTTACTCACTTTGCATGACCCAGGGGGCACGTGTAACTTGAAGAAAAGCCACGGACGCGGAGTAGCAATGCCCCCGCAACGCTCTAAGATCCTATTAGACCGGGACCTACGGTTTAAAGTGGATTCCGAACCACTACAAACATCCATGGCTCCACCGGGACTCAAACCCGAAACCTGTGGTACCGAGCGCCAGAGCGTTAGCCACTCAGCCATTCAGGCCCCTGCACAGATCAGAGTACTGTGCTTATTACGTTTTTTTAACATCAGTGGACCTCGGGTTTTACTTATGTACGCCAAGAACATCCAACTGAATGTAACGTGAAGAGATGACCTTTGAACGGTAGCTGTCCCACATTTGCGAGTCGTATGAGGAAAATAAATGTCTACAAATTTCATTCCTTTCATTGTTCCCATCCGCTAACTTCTTCAACTCTCCTGCGAACAGATCTACAGGAGGAGTCCTGTAGATCTGTTGGCAGAGCTGTTTTCTTGCATTAAGAACAAGTAATATAAAAAAAAAATTTTTAAGTCAATTCCTACTTTTTTTCACTATATTGCAGAAGGTCCTTTAGAAATAATTTTAATTCATTTTTTTAAGTCTATCGGGTGCCATCTATTGGTAGATATATGCAACTTAAATTTAAAAAAATCTAAAATTAATGAATTAAATTTAATTACAGAATTAATATTTGAAAAAACTGTATTAACTTCAAGTGACATCCACTATAAGTTCAAAAAAAATGTATTTGAACTCGAGTGGATGATTAAAAAGTATTTTATTATGGATTGAAAATTTGAACAAGATATATATAGGGAGAGAGTGAGCTAATAGAAGGAACTGAAAAAGACAGACCAAAATACTGTGGCTATTACATTTCTTTTTAACATCAGAGGACCTCATGTTTCCCTTTTATACTTGAAAACAGCGAACTGACTTGACATGAAGAGGTGACTTTTGAACGGCAACTGTCGGTATTTGCGTATCATATGAGGGGAAAACTTGAACAATTCCAACCAGATATCCTGAGTATCGGTATGAGAGGACAACACTCACTGTCATAATTGCCATCGATTCTCCTCTTTTCTGAAAATAGTGACTGTAATAGATGTTGCTAGTGAATTCAAACCTGATTCTTCGTATATGCCAGGGATCTCCAAACTACGGTCCGCGGGCCAAATCGGGCCCGCCAGTGTCATTAATCCGGCCCGCGACAGCGAATAGCTTATTGTTGCTGTAATAGGTTGGATAAAAAAAAACACAGAATGATAATAACTCTGTTTTATTTAAATGCTAGGTAAAGCTTAATGACAAGCATAATACGCAGAAAATTTAACTTAAGCATAACACCTAACAAATAATAGAAATGAATTCCACTAACATTACAGACTAGTGAACATCCCACTGTAGTTATGTTGGGGTAAAGAGTATCGCATATGTATGTATATCGATGTTTGGAATGTATATATCCTGAATCAAACATGTGATTTTTATCCTGAAAATCCCTCAGGAACAGAAAAGCTAAATTAACGCGAATGAAACTGAGTGGTATCCACTTGTAAAAAAATACTAATGAGATTTATGTAATTGGGATTTTTCACTAACAATATTTTGTAGTTGTGGATCAATTTTATTTGTATCAATTATTAAAAGAGATTTAATATGCTCATCGGTTAACTTAGATCTGTAAACATTCTTTGTGTACTTCATTTTGGACTTCAAACTTTTAATAAACAGCATATGTAAACGAATAAAAACCAGCAGAAAGTCGAAGTCAGCACATTGCATACTTTGTTCAAAAAATCTTATTTAAATAACTATGAAATATATGTAAATCTCTTTTACGATTTTGAAAATCTAATGCTTTTTCAGTATATTCGTTCTTAAAGTTCAGTATATTCGTTCTTAAGTTGGCTAAGCTAAAAATTATATTTAAGTGTTGCGACAAATTTATAAATACTTTTGTGAAAATGCATAGTTCTAAAATCATTGTATAATATTAAATGAATTAATTATATCATTTTTTAATAAAACAATTCCTATTTAATAAAAGAATAATTTTATTAAAAACATCTATACATTTTTTTATAATTAATACAAAAAAGGTTTAAAACTTCGTTAGTTTTCATCTTCTTTAAGCATCAATTATACTAATTTTAAAGATATTAAATTATTACCGAAAAAAAGTAATTTATGGTTTTTTTTTTATTATTCGATTACGAAATATTACTTGTTCCACAACTAATTTAGTATATATCACCTCATTATTTTCCATTAAAAAAATCATATTTGAAAACTAATTAAATTCGAAAAAAAAAATTCTATTTTTCGTCTAAGAAATATGAAAAATGAACAACAATACTAAAAAAAAATAATCAATTAGCGAAAAATGAATATTAAGAAACACATAATTGCTTGCATAAAATATGTTTTTCAATTGAAGCAACTTTTCAAAAAAATATCAAATTAAAAAAAAAAAATTCCTTTTCAACAGATAAGGGTTTTTTTTTTTCAAAAAAGTGATAAATAATACTAAATTTTTTTTTTAAAGAAATGGTACATGGATTTACGATGCTTTGATAAAGTATTACTTTTGCTAGAAATGCCTAAGGATATTAAAATAATTTATTATCGGAATTTAATAAAAAAATATCAAAGCTTTTTCTCTTCCCTTTGGTCATCAATTACAATATTTGTCAGCGAAGTTTGCGTTTATTTCATATTTGTTTGGGAATTCCACTTTTTATTATCTCCGTTGTTACTTATTTTTTGTTGAAGTAGTAGGTGCATTAAAGTACTGACAAATAAAATATTTAATTTATTTGCCATAATAAAATCGTACATCAAGACATAAGTAAAAGATGTTAATGTATATAAATAATTTTTGCTAAATTATATATAATGCAATTTTATTATAAAAATATTATTCTTATTTGTATAATTTCATATTAAAAATATTTTCACATAATATATTTAGTAAATAATATTTCATTTTTTGAGATAAATTTGTACTCTTTCTTTTTTGTAATTCAAAAAAATTTTTGTAATTAATTAAAAAAACTCTACATATATAATTCAAAACTATATTTTTATATTTAAAATCATTTATTGCATATATTTGATTTATCACTCTACGGTCAATTTTTGCACACTTTGGCTTAATGGAACCGGGACCTACAGTTTACCTTGGATTCTGAACTACTAACAAACATCCATGGCATCGCCAGGAGTCGAACCTGAAGCCTGTGGTATCAATAGTCACAGCGCCAGCCAGTTGGCCATCAGGCCGCTTATTTTATATAATGTGAATGCATTGTTTTCGATTTACAAATACATGATATTTTAAAGCTACTAATGCATATGTTAATAAGTATTGTTTATACAGTTGCTGTATTTAAACAACATTAAATTGAATATTTTTATTTCAAATTTATATGATATTTACTTTTAATTTAAAATTTCTTTCAAGAAAGTTTTAGAGAAAAAAAGATTTAATTTAGAGAGGGATTAAAACAAATTCCAGATTTATATTTTCGATTTTCATTTAAAAAAAAATTGTTTTAAACCTTAAAAGTATTTTCTCTTTTCACTTATCCCTGCACAGTCATCTTCATATTTTGAATCTAAATTATTTTACCAGCATTTTCTTCCACATATATCAGAAACAAATTCTGTATACATTTATCACACTAAAAGAAATATAAATTTATCATTATAAAAATTTTTTTTGTCAATTCTCTTTTTTCCCCTAGATACCTTCGATTTTATCTATAAAAAACGAGTTTTGTGCTTTCTTTACTTCAAAAGAAAAGAGAAAGAAAAAAAAAGAAAAAAAACACCAGATGATTTTCCAAAAGTTTCTCTCATACGGCTTATTTAATTCCAAAAATATGAATATTTTGTTTAAATAAAAGATGTAGTAGTGTGCAGATTGGGCAACCGGATTGTAACTAAGTGTGGTTGGGTTGAGATAGTTGAGACACAGGTTGGAGAAATCACAGTTTCATTTACACATGCACAAACACCATACATATAGAAGCATACTATATTTAACACACTTCGCAAACCCGATACTCGGCTACGCGCAGGATGAGCGAAACATATTTCCTCTCCGGTTGAGAGTCTGTAGGCCAACTGACTATTTCTCTTGGACGCCACAAGTGGTGCTGTTGCCAGCGCACAGGAGGAAGCACGATTACACAGATTTTTTAATTAGAAATTCAGATATTTAATCAAATTATTTTTTGTTCAACTTTTCTTCTTTTTTGTCTTTATTCAATTGTAAATGAAATCAAAAATTCAATAATTAAATTGTAATAATTAAAATAATTAATTCTATAGTAAAATTACAACTATTCTTATATAATATGTTATTCGCTATTCACGTATATTACGTGTGCATATTCTACCAGAGCTAAGAATATATTATTTTTATAATTTTATAAGATGTGTTATCTTTATTTATTTATTTCTTGAATCAAAATAATGCAGTATATTATTTATTTATTTAGTATAAATTTAATATTAATATTGTGATAACTCCTAAAAGTGTAATTAGGAATGTTAATCTTATAATTATAATATTTTTGAATATTACAGTATTAATGCTCTAAAATTCAGAGAGACTCTTCTGCAAATTATAATAAAATGTTTTTTTTAAAAAATTGATTCATGAATTAATAAACATAATTAAGTCTCGATTTTTAACAGAAAGAAACATTTATAGAAAAGAACAATTTGAATAAATTAAATGCAGTTTAATTAATATTTATAATAAATTAATAAATAATAAATAATTATTAATATTTATGAAACTTTTTCATTTAATATTTATAGTTTATGTTTTCAATTGTATTGAAATTTTATTTTGAATAATTTGTTTATTTTGAAAGAATTGCAATTTTTATACATTAAAATATAAATTGTTTTCAAAATAATATATTTGTATCATAACGTTTTTCTTTTATTGTTTTTTAAACTATTCTGAGTTTCGTATTACTTTACTGCTATCTATCTATCTAGCTTAGTTCTATATATATATATATATATAGATAGAGAGAGAGAGATTCTTTTTCTGTTCTATTCCTAAATAAATTAATTTTCTGTTCATTTACCGTACGATTCTGTTCAATACAAAGATGAGAGATAGATTACATTAAAAGGCATTAAGGCATTTTATAAATATAATTCACAAATATTTTCACAATATGTCAGATGAGAGTAATATAATTGTAATCAATTGATTAATGCCAGTATTAGAAAAGAAATGTTTTTTTTTGCTCATAAATATAAGATATTTAAAACATAAAACTAAATCCATATTCATGAATTAATTCTATAAAAATTCAACAAGGCAAAAAGAAAAAAATTATTATTATAAAGAAATAAATTGACCTTTTACAATAAAAAGAATTAAAATTTTTTATTTTATTAAAAGGTAAAAAAAAAATATAGTCTATATTAAGCACTGTATAAATAACAGATTTGTTTCACGTCTTGAACAAAAAAATTTGCTAAGGCATAAATGTAATTTTTTTCAAAAAGAAAAACCATTTGTCTTCAAATGTAAAAAATAATTTATAATGAATTTGATCGCTAATAAAACGGTACGGAGTCATCTATGAAACCTGTCTTTGCTGAAAAATTGCTATATCGATAGTTTAGAGAAAGAGAAATACAAAATTAGTTCCATTATAAAGTGGAAAAAAACATTATAATGGCAAAACCATTCTTTTTTGAGAAAAGAAAAAAAAGAAAGGAATTTTCAAATACCATTATAAGCGTTCAATATAATGGTTTTCAAACAGGATCATTTAGATGGTTATTGAAGTCACTGACATTTACTTTAAATAAAATGAATAAAATATTGTTGTTTTGAGAAAGTAGTATATTATTTTGGAGTTTTGTGACGTTTGGATATCTGCATGGAATCAGGTTATTTTTTTACAATATTTATTTAAAAAAAATTATTTTTTAAATACAGAGTTTAAAAAAATCAAGCCAATAGAAAGAATAGATTCTATAGTATAAACAAAAAAAGATCCAGTGTGAGAATGTAATGTACGATCTGTCTAAATTAATGAAAAGATATATTAATATTAAAACAGTATTTTAAGAAGATGCTTTTTAAAAATACTATTGTATTTAAATTATATTATGTAAGGTGGTATTGGCATAATCATATATAAAATTACATATTAAATATGTTAATTTTTAAGTTATTTTTATTCAATGTAAGAAAATTTTTATTTAATGGAGGTGAAAAAAATTGTTCTATAAAAGAAAATAGAAAATTGAGATTTTTGTTTACATTTTTTAAGGAATTAAGATACTTTAGTGTAATATTGATATATTTAAATTATAAGAGGTTTATTAGATACTTTAGAATAATATTGATATATTTATATCAGATAAATATTTAAGAAATCATAAGAAGTTTGTTAGATACTTTAGATACCACGAGTCGAGCAAAATCAAAATATAGATGCATAAAATAAAATCAAAGTGATGATGTATTATTGGAAAGAATTGACAAAAAATATTATGTTTTAAGTTTTCCTATGTGCATTAAATAATTAGAACAATTAGTAACAATTGTTCTTCTAATATTAGTTATTAATATTAGAAGAACAATGTGTTTCAAATTGTATTATTAAAAATTTAGCGGTGTGAATATTGATGTTGATTTTTAATGTATTTTTATAAGATAGAAAACACTCCATTGATGCAAATGCAATTAATTCTATAATAATGTATTTCATGAGAAATTAAAAAAAATTAATTAAAAATCTGTGAAAGTAAAGACAATTATTTTTTTCCCATCCAAATTCAAGGACACCCTGAATAAAATCCACTGTCTGGTGTAAATGGCACTCTACCTCTTCAATATTGCTATTACTGTTTTCCCTTTACGTCACTCACTTAACAGAGAAACAAGTTTTACAGACAAACTAAAAACAAAATTCCTGTTAGATGTGTTTTCCGTCACTCAGTGACTAACTAGATGATAGAGATGTACTTTGAGCTGGCTCTCTCAAGGGATTGCTTTTTATTAGCGGTTTTCTTAATTTTTATTTTCTGTTGCAATTTTTAAATTTATTTATTTAACGTTTTTTTTTTTAATATCTGGATTAAAACTTTCTTTCTTTCTTTGTAACGGGGAAGGTTAGTTCAATATGGATTAATGTCCTTGTAATTTCTCAATAGTATAAAGCAAGAGATTTGTCAAGTTGTATTTCCTAAAATTTTAAAGCTATAACCCTATTAATTTTTGTATCTGGTGCGTAACCAAAAGTCACGAAACATTTTTATTAATTATTTTCTTAATAAAACTTTATTTTTTATGGTTAAACTTCGATTTCAAATGATTTAGTTCAAAATTTATTTGTAAAAGAATAAAGATTGAGAAATGGCGTCATTGTTTTTATGTATTCTTATTAACCTTTGTGATTCATAAATTTGATTTAATATATTCATTATTTTTTTAATTTTGGTATTGATAAACAATTCTTAAACATTTCATTGAGCAACATTACTTTTTTTTCAAACTTCTCTTGAAATTAAGAATGATATGTTTTGAAATTTTTTTGTGATAGTGTTTTTTTTTTCTAATAAATTTTTGTTTGTTTCAAATTTTTTATTGTATAAAAAAAAGGCTTACAATTATTTTTTCTTAAGTTTTTTTCGACGAAAGAAAATTAAAAATTTTTGTGCATTATCTCCAACCTTTTGATACACTTTGATCACTTAAGAATTTGTGAAAGAAATATCTGATTTTTTAAATTAATAGTCATGGATAGTTTATAATTTTAAAACTTCAAATTATATGCTTAATTCTGTTAATGAATAATTATATTTATAAAATGCTTATTATAATTAGCATTTCTATTATCTTTATTATTTATAAATTTTGTGTTTTTTTATATAATCGATTTATATAAAATAATTTACATGTAAAACCAAATGACTTGTTTCACAAATTATTATTATTATTATTATTTTTTTGAAATTCCGTGTTTTTGAAAAGTATTAAAAGTGCCTTTTTTTTTCTGTATTAAAATTCGGGGAATATAGGAATATATTAAGCCTGATGATGAAATTTTACGATAGTATGTCAAGAAATGTTTTTCTGAATTTCTTTGCACTCTTGGCTAATCATTTTTAATTAAATTTACCAATGTAAAAAATGTATCATTTCACTGAAAACACTTACCAGCAAGTGTAATACACAAAAAAAATGACCGCTCTGTCACAGTTCCTGTGGGAAGGACATTTTTCGCATGATAGGGCTCATTGATAGAGGCTCAATCGATATCAATAATTTCAGGAGATAATTAAATAGTTAGAACAAATTAGTCAATATCCAAACATTAATGTGGAAGGTGACAACTTACTTGCCATTTGTTAAAGTGGCATATTTTTGAATTTGGCTTATTTTTTATTTATTTTTGCACTAAATAGCTAACTAACTAACTCGCTACACTACAGCCCATGTTGGACCATGGCCTCCCTACACCCAAAAGTGACCCCAAAGTCGTCTGTCTCGAGCTTTGGCTTTCCAATTTGAGATCTTTCTTCAGATTCTTTTCCACTTCATTAATCCATCTCTTGTTTGTCCTTCCCTCTTTTCTTTAACCCCTGTTCCAAACATCACCCTCTTTGATAGGTCCAAATATTAACTCTTAAGATCTTCCTCTTCCAGGTTATCAACATCTTCTCCTGTTTTTGAGTTAAAAGTCCAGATCTCTGATTCCTAAATAAATATTAGTGGGATTATAAATTTATACACCCGGAATTTAGATCTTATTAATTTTTTATGAGCAAAGAAACTGCGATTTTCTGTATTTAAACGTGTATAACCTCTGGTATAGTATAATTATTTTTTCACATAACGAAAAATTAATTATCATTTTAAAAAAATGGAAAAAATTCAAAAATTACTTCCGCCATCTTTGCAAATAACTTAAATCAGTGAACAATACATGCCGTGTTTAGCGCATTGTATCAATGACCTTGTTAAATGATGTCACATCACTGTCGGTCATTCCTAGCTCCAAGCTAAAAGGTTTGATAAAGAACTGGGATTTTTTTTATATAATAGAGTAAAATTTGATGAAAAGCTTGTTATTTGCATTAGCTTTAGAACTAAGCAGTTTACAAACTTTTTTGATTAAAAAATCACAATGACTGTTTCTCAGTTTTAAAACTTCCGAGAAAGAAGTGAGCATCATTATGAAATTATGTTAATTATTTTTAATTGTAATGCATGAAATTGATCTTAAAATTACGAGAGTTCAACATATTCCATCTCAAAACAAAGCATTGTTTATGCGAGATTTGCTTGCGAATTCTGTTTATATATTGTTGACGAGTGAGCTTTGTTTTACGCGGGGTCTAAACAAAGTATTTTTAGGATATCGGGTGAACTTTTATATTCAAATTAAGACAAAATAGGTAAGTATTAAAGTTAGAAATTTTTAATTTATAGAAATTATCAGGACGGTAGTTGCATGAGAATTTTATAAGAGTTTCCTAATGATTATCATTAATTACAAAATAAAAATATGTCTTTTTTATCATGCTTAACGCTTTTTGCCAGCGTGAAAAGGTTTTTTAAATAAAATATTAATGACAAATTGATTTTATTTGATAAGCATAATAAATCTCTTTTAATAAAAGGCACGGTGAAATATATTTGTTAAATACGTGAACAGCCACAAAAATCTCTAAAACTTATTATTAATATTGTAAATTCTATTCTATCAGTAATAATGGATGTGTTTTTTTCTTCTCGGCTTATAAAGATATTTGAAAAGTGATTTTTAAAATATATTAAATTTACCTTACATGGCCAAATGTAGAGCATAATGAATTTTGACCTACAAGTCGTAATTTGGAAACCACTTCTTTAGGTGAAAGATGAAAGTCTTAGATAAATTTATTTTGATAACATCTATATATCTATTAAATATCCCATTTCAGAATAATATAATCAGCATAAAATAATCAATATAATAATATATAGTCCTAAGTTTTGTTAATTTCAAAAGCACCTAAAGAACCAATATCAAAACACAAAATTTATCGCCAAAGGTAATATTTTAATAATTTTCTGAGTACGTTGGCGTCTGTTAAGAAATAAAAATTTCCCAACAAAAATAAAAAATTAAATAAAGTCAGTTATTAAAAAAGTAAAGCCGTTTTACTTGTTAACTTATTTATGAAAATTTATTTCGTAGCATAATTGTCATTGTTTTCATCAAAAAATTTGAATTTGTTAATTCAAAAATCGCATTCACTTTCAAAGCAACGATGAAATAAATGATAAAAAAAATACAAACCAAATATTTATTCTTTTATTTTTTTAAAAAGAGGAATAAAAACATACGGTTGCAATGTTTCCCTTCATTTTTGCTAGTTTAATATTTTTGCATTATCGTCATAATAATAAAAGTTGTATGGGGAAAATTCTTTATTTTCAATACATTGAAAAACGAAATCTTTTCTCAAAACGCCAAATTTAATATTTTAATGTTTTGTTGAGGGTTTTTAGCGTCTCTTAAGAAACAAACATTTCACAACAAAAATAAAAAATAATATTTTTTTTTTCCAATGGCAGATTATGAACAGTTACAGCAAAAAAAAGAACAACGAAAAAAAAAAAAACATACAACAACAAAATAATACAACAAAACATGCTGAGACAGAGTTCATTAATCTAACAATAATGCCAAGTTGCAGATCTTTTAGCCACTAAAAAGTGTTACCAGGTGCACCACGGGGAGGTAGATCTTCTGCGCGTCCATAATAAAAAAATAATATAAAATCATTTATTAAAAAATAAAGCAGTTTCATTTATTATTGTATTTATAAAATAATTTCGTAGCATAATTTTGATAAAAAAATTTGAATTTGTTAATTCAAAAATCAGATTCACTTCCAAAACGACGAACAAATAAATGATAAAAAATACTAATAAAATATTTATTCTTTTATTTTTAGAAAAAAAGGAATAAAAACATACGGTTGAAATATTTTCCTTCATTTTTGCTGTTTTAATAGTGTCACATCATCATCGTAATAATAAAAGTCGTATGGGGAAAATTTTTTATTTTCAATATACTGAAAAACGAAATCTTTTTTCAAAACGCCAAATTTATCACCAAAGGTAGAATTTTAATATTTTGCTTAGTACAGTTGGTGTCTATTAAGAAATAAACAGTTTCATCTATTAACGTATTTATAAAAACATTTTGCAGCATAATTTTCATTAAAAAATTTAATACTATAAATAATATAAATTAAAGTTAATTCAAGAATCAGATTCAAAACGCCAAATGTATTGTCAAAGTTAAAATTTTAGTATTTTTTAAGTATAGTTGGCATCTATTAAGAAACAAAAATAAAAATAAAATAAAACCAGTTATAAAAAAGTAAAGCAGTTTCATTTATTAACGTATTTATAAAACATTTCGTACCGTAATTTCCATCAAAAAGTTTAATACTATAAATAATATAAATAAATATTTAATTTGTATTTTTTTTAATTATTTGTTCGTTGCTTTGAATGTGAATCTGATTTTTTAATTAACTTTATTTATTCTTTTATTTTCTTTTAAAAAATGAATAAAAAAAGTACAGTTACAATATTTTCTTCATTTTTGCTAGCTTAATGTCACATCATCGTCATAATAATAAAAGTCGTATGGGGAAAATTCTTTATTTCCAACATACTGAAAAACGAAATCTTTTTTACTTTTTTAAAAAAACTAACGTTATGAGCCAAAAATAACAGCTGAATTTATGCATTTAATCATATTGAGAGCAAAACTTTCAAAAAGTGTTGACTTCATCTATGGCATTCTTTAACTTTCATCAACTGTCAAAGTCTCAAAAAAATATTCCCTTTTTTTTTTTCTTTCTTCAGAAATAAAATAAAATTCTAAAATAATGAAAAAAAAAAAGAAATATTTTGAAAATTAAGTAATAGATTGTGAATAAATAGCAGCGTCTATATGATGCAATAGACTGTCGAGAAAAATCTTTTCAAAAAAGAATTCTGGGCCATAAGTGAACCTATAGCCAAAACGACAAACGCCTATTTATGACGTTATATGATTATTTTTTTATTTATATAAAAAAATATTGTTACAATGTTTTTCTTCGTTTTTGCTAGTTTAATAGTGTCACATCATCGTCATAATAATAAAAGTCGTATGGGGAAAATTCTTTATTTTCAATTTACTGAAAAACGAAATCTTTATCAAAACGCCAAATTTAGCGCCAAAAGTAGCATTTTAATATTTTGCTGAGTACATTTGGTTTCTATTAAGAAACAAATAGTTTCATCTATTAACGTATTTATAAAAACATTTTGCAGCCTAATTTTCATCAAAAGGTTTAATTCTATAAATAATATAAATTAAAGTTAATTCA
This sequence comes from Caerostris darwini, assembly GCA_021605075.1. Classification (NCBI taxonomy): domain Eukaryota; kingdom Metazoa; phylum Arthropoda; class Arachnida; order Araneae; family Araneidae; genus Caerostris; species Caerostris darwini. Next base: position 32,347 of record BPLQ01007855.1, read on the forward strand.
AGAATCAGATTCACATTCAAATCAACGAACAAATGATAAAAAAAAATAATACAAATCAAAGAACAATTGATAAAAAAACAATAAAAAAATATTTATTCATTTATTTTTTTAAAAAAATGAATAAAAACATATTGTTACTATGTTTCCTTTTATTTTCGCTAGTTTAAAAATGTTACATCCTCATAATAATAATAATAAAAGTCGTATGACGAATATTCTTTATTTTCAATGTACTGAAAAACGAAATCTTTTTTACTTTTTTTCAAAAATCTAACGTTATGAGCCAAAAAAACAGCTGAATTTATGCATTTAATCATATTGAGAGCTTCTTTAGCTTTTATCAACTGTCAAAGGCTCAAAAAATATTCCCATTTTTTTCTTTCTTCGAAAATAAAATAAAATTCAAAAGTAATGAAAAAAAAAAAAAAAAAAAAAAAAGAAAAAATTTTTAAAAAGGAAGAAATAGATTGTGAGTAAATAGCAGCGTCCATAAGATGCAATAGACAGTCGAGGAAAATCTTTTTAAAAAAGAATTCTGGGCCATAAGTGAACCTATAACCAAAAAGAAAACGCCTATTTATGATGGTATATGACTATTTTTTTTTTTATTTATATAAAGCAATAAGATTTTTTTGCATGTGTGCGGGTGTTTATAATGGCGAAAATAGTAGAACGCTAAATTGATGAAAGCTGAGAGAAAATGTGATAGTTTTTTCTCTTTCTTATTTATTTATTTATTATCGAATTCTATGAAATGCCTGAGGTAAAAAAAAAGTTTTTTTTTTACTTACTGTGTTTGTGTTTTATGAAAGGTATCGGGTTATTGATATAACGGACTAGGCAATTTTTTAGCTACAAATATTTTGACCCATATAACAGAGAACAATACCACAAAAGCCTTTGATTTATGGAAGTCGTCCTTGTAACATGCAACAAATAATTACATAACAGCAGGAAAAGAATTTAGTTGATGAATTTTTCTTTTCTAAGATGTTAAGATGTATGTCAAGTCTACAAATACCTTTTCTTTCTTTCTTTTTTTCTTTTACGGGTAGAGAAAAAGTAAGAATGGATGAATCTATTTTTCTGAAAGATATTTTATCGTTTCAGCGCGCAAAGGTTACTGCGCATCTTCGTCTAGCTGAAAGAAGATTCTTTTATTTTGTAAACAGCTGTAAGAATGGGAGAACCTTAGCTGAGAGGTACTCGGGAAAGATTGAGAAAAGAGTTTCTTGCTTTTATTCTCAGTAAAATATCTATAGTGTTTACTTGAGAATGAGTTTCCTTTTCCATTTTCTGAAGTGACATACATAAAAATTTCTTAATAAATTTTTGTTGATTGTTAGCATTATTTGATCGACTGTTATTTTCAATACGATTTCCGAAGTTTTCCATTTCAAAGCATTTAGTTAAAAGAATAATAGGTAAAATAAATATAATATAGTAATAAAAATATTAAATATAAATATATTATTATAAATGTAATGAGATTAAATATAACATAAAACATAAAAAAATATTTCATTAAATATTTTCTTATTAAACCGAAAAATGTTTCTTATTAAATATTTTCAATATAAATTTTTAAAAAAAGCGTTAAATAGACATTTCTTAAGATTCTAATAATTAAATTGATATTTAAGAAATTCTTTTAATTTCTACAAACACCGGGTACCAAACAAAATTGTGCACATTTTATAGTATCATTTTTTTAAAAAATATACAAATTTTTACGTTTTTGTTAGTTTATATAAAATAAAAATAAAAAGAAAAAGAAATTTATAAAAAGAAATTTAGATGATAAAAAAAGGATAAAGAAGATGATACAAGGCATTTTAATTATAATGAAAAAACAACTTAAATTATTGAATGAATATATGTATATATATATGTGTGTGTATATAAAACACAACATATTAACATAAAATTCAAAGGATAACAGTAGGGGTAAATTGGAAATTTTTAGAATTTTTTTCAATCCTATATTCAATCCGAAAAGTTATTCTGTCTACTCCGTGTTACCGGGATATGTCGCTAGATGTGTCTTTAACTTATAATCATTCATATAGCGATCAGAAATAACATGGCTTATAATATCTTGATGGTAAGTATGCCTTGATAAAGCTACCCACAAAATGTTACAATTAACTTCTTTAGGGTTTGTAATATATTACGGGTTTTTCAGAATGTCTAGACAATATCTTTTCACATTTTGTCATTGTATAATTTGTACAAATTTTATATATATATATATAGGATAAAATTACCAAACTAAAAATTAATTGAAGATGCAAAAAGTTATTCAATTTTTTTTATTGTGATAAAGACTCTTGGTGATCATATTTGATAACGTTTAGCAAGTATATTATAAATGTATATAATTTCTGTGCAGCCTTCGCGGTATACATAAGTAGAACACTAGGGAAACTAAAGCAACAAAATTCAGATTTAATGCTTTTGTAATGTCAATCCTAAGAATTAACAAATCACAAAAGTTTTACAGTCTTAATCGACAGTGCAAAGTTCAGATTTTGAAACAAGTGTTTTCAGATAAAGATTTTATATTTGCAGTTTTGCTTCCGAAATGCTGCGAATCCTTTTTGATCCTTTGACAAACACGGCGAATGTCAGATAAAGTTGACATCAATAAGTTCTATTGATGGAAGGTCTTCTTCTTACCCTCGATAAATAGAGCTTTGCGATAGGCTTTTCCCGTCCATTTACAGATAAAACGTTCTTAAAGACAGATCACAACGATAAACAAGAATAGAAAAACGAACCTGTAGCTGAATTAAGCTTTGTACTGCATTACACTAGACTAGAATAGACCAGTAACTTCTTAAATTCCAGATAAAACATATTATGACTAAAAAATTGCAAAAGAGGACACTGGAGAATGCTTACCACATTTACAATTTCAAAAATATTTTGTGGGATAAAATACAAATTTACAAGACTATATCGAGCTCATAGTACACAGTTAATTTTTTTATTGTTGTCAGTTAAATTTTTATTGTAATAAGGTATTGTGGACAGTTACATTTTTTTTATTGTTGAAAGCATCGGTGGACCTCGTGTTCCATTTTTGTATTACATAATGGGCAACCAATCAACGGCCGATGAATAAAGTACATTGTCTTCCGGGTGGACTATTATAGGTACTTGTCAGACATTTGTGAATGAAGTTGGAGAAAACCCAAAAAATTTCCGCTAAGTACTCTGACTTCCGATACGAGACGCTTTACACACATCATCATCGAGTCTCCTCTATTTTGAAAGAGTGATTGCAAACAGATGATACCAGACCGTCGCGATTCAAACCGGAGTGATTCGGCGTAAATAATAGTGGCCGAGTATGGCAAAGTAACAATTCTAACATTAAATAAAAATTATATATTCGAATAAATAATAAGTAATAAACATCTATATATTCGAATAAATAATAAGTAATAAACATCTATATATTCGAATAAATAATAATCCTCTATATATTTGAATAATCAATAAATAATAATGCTCTATATATTTGAATAAGCATTGAATGATAATCCTTTGTATCCCACACTGGATCTACAGTTTGACATCACAGTTTTGGAACACGGGATTTGTAAGAGGATTTTCCAGCCTACCGATTTAACATGTCCATTTCCAGTAAACAAGTCATAAAAAACTAAGCCTAATCCTATTCATAAGCCTTGTCAAAATGACTCATTTACAATAGAATCAAAGTTACCCAGAATTACATCACACTTGCCCCATTAGATTCACGATTTGCCATCACACATTTGAATGAATTGATACCTTTTTTTCTCTGGGAGGATTACATTCTTGTCGCAGCTTCCTCGCGTCAATTGGAAGGATGTTCCGGATTACAGATTTAACTTACCGATTCCCAGAAAACCAAACATAGTAAGATTGCAGTGAATCGCTACGTCATAGGAATCATCTGACACACAAAGGCGCACTTTATATTTATTCATTGGCATAGCTCAAAATTCCTCTGCCATCATTTATGCATGACGAAATCTCAGATAGGGGACATCCAATAATCCAGTCCCATTCATATCTGACATATCCTAATGCACATGTCTCTTTACTGTATAGACTATGAGTTATTTTGACTTCTCCTTTCAAAAACATTTTATAGGATGTATTTTTATTTTCCCTTGTGAGACCCACAAATCTTATAAAAATGCAAGTCCGGGTACTTCTTGTATGGAACGAGCTTGGAGAACATCCCCCCCAAAAAAAAAAAAAAAAACAAAAAAACTCAAGATGTCATTATGTGCCCTTGAAGAAGATTCAATCCGGTTCGGATACATCCTGTTTCGAATCAACGTTTTTGGGAAATATCCCATTATAAAATAAATTGAAATATCAAGCGAGATGTCGAACCAAATTGCATAGAATAAAAAGTTTCAATGTATTCAACATGCGTAAGCGTAGTAACTGGGTTATTTATTGCTTTTTGTAAAAACAAACAGTTTTAAAGAAAAACAGGCACGCACTTAAACAAATGCAAAACAAACAGTTTGAGGAAGAATTATTTTTTTAAAGGTATGCATTTGAACAATAGTGTTTCGTTTTAAATTTGTATCGCTTTTAGAAAATAAGAACAACTTTGGTTCAAATAATTATTTGCATAACAATGGTTTCGAACCTAATAATCGGTTTTAATCTGTTTAACATTATTTCAAATAATTTTTTGAACCAATGTTAAACACATTAAAACCGATTGTTAGTTTTATTTTTATTGTGATTAGAACGATATAATAGTGCATCATAGAGAATATAATTCATTATTCAATGTAACATTGGTTCAAATAATTATTTGAATCAATGTTAAACAGATTAAAGCTGATTGTTATGCTGATTGTTAAATTTCTCTGCCATAATTTATACATAGAAAAATTTTAGATGAGGATGATGATGATGACATGTAATCAAAATGAGGACCTGTTAATCTTTTAATCCTTGAAAGAATCATTCATTTATAGCAGAATCAAAGTTACCCAGGACGGCACCACAGAGAACTTACCACATTAGATTCACAATTTCCCACCACATATTTGAGAGCCCTGATGGATAATTGGATAGCGCTCTGGCCTTTGGTTCCACAGGTTTCAGGCTCGAATCTTGGCGGTGGCATGGATTTTTTGTTAATGGTTCGGAATCCACGTTAAACTGTAGGTCCCGGTCTAATTAGCCCTTGTGTGCACAAAATCACGGTAGAAAGACAAACCAAACCACACTTTTGAATAAACTGGTAACATGGAGAGTCAATTAGAAGGGTGTTCCAGCTTACAGATTTAACGTACTCAATCCCAGTAAACAAACATAGTAGGATTTCATTAAATTGCTACCTCATATAAATAATCTGACACATACATAAAGCCGCACTTTATATTTATTTATTGGCATATCCAAAAATTCATCCGCCATGATTTATGCATGACGAAATCTCAGATAGGTGACTTCTAGTAATCCAATTCAATTCATATTTGACAGATTCTAATGCATATATTTCTATACAATGCAGACTATGAATTATTTTGACTTCTCCTTTCAAAAACATTTTATAGGATGTATTTTCTTTTTATCCCTGTGAGACCCACACATCTTATAAAAATGCAAATCCGGATACTTGGGTCGTGGAACGAGTTTCGAAGAACATCCCCCTCCCAAACTCAAGATGTCATTATGTGCGCCCGTCCTTGAAGGAGATTTAATCCGGCAACATCCGGTTCGGATACGTCCTGTTTCGAATCAAAATTTTGGGAAATATCCCATTACAAAATAAATTGAAATATCAAGCGACATGTCGAACCAAATTGCATAGGAAAAAAGTTTAAATGCATTCACCATGCGGAGCGTAGTATCTGGATTATTTATGCTTTTGCGAAAACAAACAGTTTGTAAAAAAAGGCACGCACTTGAATAAATGCAAAACAAACAGTTTGTTGAAGAAGTATTTTTTTTAAAGGTATGCATTGGAACAATATTGATTTTCATATTTGTTTCGTCTTTAGCAAGGTAAAATTGCATTGACTCAAAGAATTATTTGAAGAACAATGATTTTGAACCTTACAATCGGTTATAATCTGTTTAACATTGGTTCAAATAATTATCGAACCCGAAACCTGTGGCATAACCTGCCACATAAAGTTGTATTTCTCTACAGTCTTTTTCAGAAATTCGTCTGACATGATATATATATATATATACATATAAACATGTAATAAAAACTGTAAAAACTTCTTAAATTCTTGACAGAATGATTCCTTTATAATCAAAGTTACCCAGGACGACACCATACAGCACTTGCGACAATAGATTCACAATTTGCCACCGCACTTTTAATGAATCGGTAATTTTTTTTTCTGGGAAAATTGCATTCTTCTCCCCACTTTCTCGAATGTTCCGATTTACAGATTGAACGTGCCCATTCCCAGCCAACCAAACATAATAAAATTTCATTAAATCTCTACATCATATGAATAATATGACACATAAAGCTGACCTTTATATTTATTCATTGGCTTTTCCAAAAATTCTTCTGTCATGATTTATGCATGACGAAATCTCAGATAGGTGACATCCAATAATCCAGTCCCATTCATATTGGACGTATTCTAATGCACATATCTCTATACAGTATAGACTATGAATTATTTTGACTTCTCCTTTCAAAATATTTTACAGGATGTATTCTTTTGTCCCCTGTGAGACCCCCCAATCTTATAAAAATGCAAATCCGGAATCCGAGAACATCCCCTCCCAAACTCAAGACGTCATTACTGTGCGCCCGCCCTTGAAGGAGATTTAATCCGGTAGCATCCGGTTCGGATGCGTCCTGTTTCGAATCAACGTTTTGGGAAATATCCCATTATGAAATAAATTGAAATATCTAGCGACATGTCGAACCAAATAGCGTAGAAAAAAGTTTAAATGTATTCACCATGCGTGAGCTCAGTAACTGGTTCATGTATTGTTTTTGCAAAACACACAGTTTTAACGAAAACAGGCACGCACTTGAACAAATGCAAAACAAACAGTTTGTTGAAGAATTTTTTTTTTTTAAGGTATGCATTAAAACAATATTGTTTTTTCTGATTTGTTACGTTTTTAGAAAATAAAAAGAGCCTTGGTTCAAATAATTTTTTGAATAAAAATGGTTTTGAGCCTAACAAACGCTTTCAATCTGTTTAACATTGGTCCAAATAATTATTTGAGCCAATGTTAAACAAATTGTTATGCCTGTTTTTTATTAAGATTAAAAATAAGATATAAAGTCGGTATGGTAGGGACTATAATTCATTATACAACTTAACATTGGTTCAAATAACTGTTTGAACCAGTGTTAATGTTAAACAGATTATAGCTGATTGTTTGGCCTATTTTTTATTACGTTAAAAATAAAACATAATAGTACACGATAGAGACTATAATTTATTATTCAATTTAACATTTCTTCAAATAATTATTTAAACCAATATTGGCATGCAATAAAAAACGATGACCTGTTAATTTTTTAATTCTTGCCAGATCGACTTATTTATAGCAGAAGCAAAGTTACCCAGGATGGCATCCCAGGTCATTTGCAACATTAGATTCACAATTTGCCACCATACTTTTGAATGAATTGGTGCTTTTTTTTTCTGGGCGAATTGCATTCTTCTCCCCACTACCTCGAGTCTATTGGAAGGATGTTCCGACTTACAGATTTAAAGTATCCATTCCCAGCCAACCAAACATAACAAGATTTCATTACATCGCTGCATCATATGAGTCATCCGACACACAAAGCCGCACTTTATATTTATTCATTAGCTTTTCCAGAATTTCATCTGCTATGATTTATGCATGACGAAACCTCAGATAGGTGACATCCAATATCCAATCCCCTTCGTATCTGACGTATTCTAATGCACATATTTCTATACAGTGCAGACTATGAATTATTTTGACTGCTCCTTTCAAAAACATTTGATAGGATGTATTTTTTTTATCCCTGCGAGACACACAGATCTTATAAAAATGCAAATCCGGATACGAGTTTGGAGAAACCCCCCCCCTCCCCTCCAAACTCAAGACGTCATCATATGCGCCGCCCTTGAAGAAGATTTAATCCGGTTCGGATACGTTCTGTTTCGAATCAACGTTTCGGGAAATATCCCATTATAAAATAAATTGAAATATCAAGCGAGATGTCGAACCAAATCACACAGAAAAAGAAGTTTAAATGTATTCAGAATGCGTAAGCTGAGTAACTAGGTCATTTATTGCTTTTGCAAAACAAACAGTTTGTAAAAAAAAACAGGCAAGCACTTGAATAAATGGAAAACAAACAGTTTGTTGAAGAAGTATTTTTTTTAAAGGTATGCATTTGAACAAGATTGTTTCTCTGATTTGTAACGTTTTTAGAAAATAAAAAGAACATTGATTCAAATAATTATTTGTATAACATTGTGTTTTAATTTAATAATCGGTTTTAAGTTGTTTAACATTAGTTCATATAATTAATTGAATAAATCTGTTTTTAAACCTAACAATCAGGCTTAATCTGTTTAACACTGGTCAAAATAATTATTTGAAATTACGACATAATTATTTGATTAACAATGGTTTTGAACCTAACAATCGGTTTTAATCTGTTTAACATTGGTTCAAATAATTATTTGATTAACAATGGTTTTGAACCTAACAATCGGTTTCAATCTGTTTAACACTAGTCAAAATAATTATTTGATTAACAATGGTTTTGAATCTCACAAACGATTTCAATCTGTTAAACATTAGTCCAAATAATTATTTGAACCAATGTTAAACAGATTAAAACCGATTGTTATTCCTATCTTTTATTATTAAAATAAGACATGATAGTACATGGTAGAGACTATAATTCATTATTCAGTTTAACATTGGTTCAAATAATTATTTGAACCAATGTGAAACAGATTAAAACCGATCATTAGACCTATTTTTATTGCGATTAAAAATAAACATAATAGTACATGGTAAAGACTCTATAATTCATTATTCAATTTAACATCGATTAGATTTAATAATTACTCTTATCCATTTCAAAAATAATAATTTCTTTAATTTTACAGGGATCTATTTTTCTGTCAAACATTTAAAAAGTAAAATAGTAAAGAAAAATTTTAATCTTCGATTAAGTGTTTTCCAATTAATCCAGTTTTTTCCATGATTATTTTATAACAATTGCATGTCAATAAGGGAACCATGTCATAAGATAAAATTTTGATAATCAGTTATCGATTCAGGAATCGTCTTGATTGGCTATATAAAAACTTAATAATGTTTAATGCCATCATTAAATATATTTATAATTATTATTTATGATCATTAAATATTTAATCATTTTTAATTATTAAATTTAAACGAACATGCTAAAAAAGATTAAATGTGGCCATTACTTAGTATGTTACGATCATGAATTGTGAATACTATACTATTTTCGAATGGTAGGAATTTTGGCATGGACTTTGTCATGAACAAGTCCCAGAGATGTAACAATTTCAGCGTTACCCAGAAGGTTTCCTTAAAATTGTTCATTCCATTCATATTGTTCCCCGCCAATCTTGAACGATTATTCAAAGGGTAACTGGGAAGTTAACACTATCTGGGGAGTTCGCACCCTCTTCCTTGAAATAAAAAAAAGTGAATATTTAATAGTTCATATATTCTTTTGACTATTTTAAAATAGATTTTCAAAATAGATAATTCAACATAGATGTGTATTGTGCTTATGAGGTTTTGAACTGAAACGAATGTTACTATAAAAAAAAATTTATATTCATCCCATCATTAGGATACATCTGTACCCCACTTATGCATACTTCGAAGAGTACACCGACGGATATGGGATTAAGGACGAGGTATTCAGGGATGACTTTTCTTATGACTGTCCTGCGCATGTCGTAAAATCCGATCTCACCAGACAGCCTGAGTGCCGATATGATACGCTTAAGCGAATTTCCATAATCGCCAGCCTCCTCGTTTCTAAAAGTACTGAACTCCAATAAACGTCAGCGGTCTGAAGTCCAATCGTATAGCGCTCAAGCCTTTGGTACCACATGCTTCAGTTTCGAAGCCTGGTGGTGGCATGGATGTTTGTGAGTGCTTCGGAATTCACGTTAAACTGTAGGTCCCTGTCTAATTAGCCTAAAGGGTGCAAAAAAGGACCATAGAGCAATAAACCAAACCAATAAACGCCAACAGCAGAATCGAACATGTACCCTCCTGTACAAATCCCCGCTGGGTCAAGAGTCGACCCAGAAAATATTTTACGGATACATGTGAATATTTTGATGGTATTATTTGTACTTATAGAAACGATGAAATTTAAATATATTTGGTTGAAAGAAATGAAAAATAAATAAATACAAGTCTGAAATTTCCAACACTTACTATTTTTACTGAATACTTGGCAATGGCATATCCATACATTTCGAAAGACTTCTTTACATGAACAGTAAAGCTTCATAAAGTAGACTTCATTGCATTGGCTCGGATTCAAAGCTTTAAAGACTTCTTTCTGAGAAGTAAAGGATTTCAATACTTTCATGTCAGGCACGTCGCTTTACACGATTCGCAAAAGTAAAAACTAATATCTAAAATGAGAAATAAAAACCATTTCTTGCAATTCGAGTCTTTGTTTAGATAGTCCATCGCAGAGTTTTGTCTGAGAGTTTTTGTTGATGCGCTTCCAAGAATTCGATTTTGATTTTCTTTTTATAGCTTTTGAACAGATTTCGAAAACATGGAGTTGTTTTCGAAATCTATATCGCTGAACTTTCCTGGAATTGCATTTATTAGATTTGTTATTGCGATTCTGCCAGTCTGTGTAAACAATATTTAATTTATATTTTTTGAAAGAAATTTTTGGAGAGACTGGAATTAATATTCAAATTTTACAAGGAAAATAAGCTATTTTCTATTATAGAATAACCATGAATTGAAAGTATTTTTTTAAATATTACTATAACTGAATTTTATGATTATATTTAATGTATTCGCATTTCTGTTTTCAACATAAATATAAATTTCTATATATGTTATTGACTGGGCGCAATTTAATATACGAATAAATATATTTTTGTTATTTCAGTGAATATGCAAGTCCTGACTTTCATTAAAATGCATTTATTCATAATTTAATATTTTAACATTTTTTGCAAAGACAACCCTTCTTTCAAAAGTGTATAGTTGAATTCCTGGAGATTGAAGTACAAATTATTGATTTTGGAAAAAAAAATTTTAATTAGTTAAATTGGAATTTAATAAGGATACGTAAGTTTTAATAAACGTTTAAAAGATAAGGATTATTTTAAGAGTAGTGTTTAAAATATTTAAATAACTTAAAGTTTCTTTTCTTTTATTTATTATGTTAATGGTGTCCGATACATGCCCGTTGGAAAAGTGAACAGTTAGCCTGCAGGACAATTTAAGTTCGAATCCTCTCGGGGAATCCGTCGCAGTCACTGTTTTTATATACGAGGAGACTCGATTGTGATAATATCGTTACTTTATTGTTATTCGTATAATTTTATCGTTAGTTTTCTGCAAAATTATTTAATTATCTTCTATATAAGACTGAAAAAAGTATATTTGTTGATACCAAATGAAATATGCATTAAAAATTTTTTATTACAAAATGTTATAAAAAGTATTCTGTTTCGTTTAATGCATCAAAAGTTGAAACCAGAACCATGAACCAAACCAGTAACATGAACGAATTCCATCAGTGTATTCGAGCCTAGGCTCTGCTGCAGACTATTACCTACGCAAATTAACCCCTAGGGCATTCTGTGTCTATATTGGACATTATAGGTTAATAATTCAAATATAAATATTTTTTAAATATTGGGCATTTTAAATCTTTTATTATATTCAAGTAGATAAACAGGAGATCTAGCGTTACACAGGGTGCACGACGGTTTTTCTGCTCCACTGCATTCACATGCCACCACAAATTGAAACGAACTTACCCAAAGGTGACATCAGAGAGTGTCATCCTCTATTTCTATGCTTTTTGAGTGATTTTTCATCCCACCGATTTATTATGAGCATCCCATACACAAAAATTGAAGATTTTTAGTTCTGCATTACTTGTCGAATTTTGAACCAAACTCTTTTCGTTCAGAAGCCTGTACAGGGTGGTTCAAAGATAATGAAATAACCTTTGAAGGGTAGTACAGTTTACTAAAACATATACTTTAAATGGGTCGTTATTTATGTTCTGAAATGATGGCATTGAGGAATGAACACATTTTCAAACAATTTTTTCGCAACAGCCAGGCACAGTGTCCCACCTGTCCTCTGGTTGGTAACCCAGATGCGCACTCTATTTTATTCCTACTCTGTGTTTTCGTTTACGAGACTCCAGTTGACTCAATTGAAACACCTGCCATCTTTGGAACTGTTCACCAAATCAGTCCTTCGACACGACCTAGGGACTAGCATTCTGACCTTTGGTAACACAGGCTCCATGTTCGAATTCTGGCGGTGGCATTTATGCTTGTTAGTGGCTCGGAACCCACTTCAAACTGTAGATCCTGGACTGTTTATCCCTCGAGTGCACAAGATGATCGAATCAAACCCAAACACTACCAAGTATATGTTACTGGTGGCTGTCGCAATTTTGAGTAGTTATTGTAATCATTGAGTTAAAGAAGCAAGTCAATAATGATGTCAATAAACAATGCTTTGTGTGTGTCGGTGCCTCAAAGCGTCATACATTCTTATACAAAAAAGTATGTTTTAATGCTGTTTTTTAACAAAGTTTGTCCCTTGACAGTTGAATCATCTTGTATACCTACTTACATATATTATATTCAAGTAATTAATTATTTTATTTCTCATTACTTCGACAGCTTACATGCATTTATAAAACCTAAGATAAATTTCACACATACTTATTATGTGACTCCTGTCCTACCTTTGATCCAAATCTCTTTAATTACGCTCATTTTAAAAGGAAATATCCGTGTGAAATATTTACAGAGAAATAACCAAAAGCTCAATTAATGTCTTACGTTTAGAAAATTAGAAAAGCCGGGAGGTACAAGCTTTGCGTGACAAATGCAAAAACCGTGTCCTCAGACCCCACGAGGGACGTTGTATCTTAATGGATGCCAACGACGTCGATGCCAAACGCAGAAAGGAAACTCTGAAGGTTACTGTTAAACATAACGGCCATCGTTGCCAATGGAAGAAGAGCAATTTTGAAAGAAAATTTCACGTTTTGTAGTGTTTGATAGTAGGTGTCATCCAATTCTGGCGCCATTCTAAACGGTATGGGAAGTCGTAAAGATGGTTTCTTAACGATCGTTTGAAAATACTAGATGGAAAGAAGAATCTTGCGGTAGGATTGGGAATTCATTTTATGGACATGGAGAGGAGCATTTATCGATTGATTGGTTTTTTGGTACTTTAAAGTTTAGATGTCATCTTTATCAACTAATACCAAGTATAACCATCATCGTATCGACGTCAATGCCATATGTTGTCCATATGTAAATTTAGTATTTAAATTAAATTTTTACATTTATATATCATATTTTTTTGTTGGTCTAGAATTGTATAAATTTTTTAAGCATTTTAATTCGTAATTTTTGTTGCCTGCTGGCCGAATAACTAGCGCTCTGGCGCTCGGTGTCACAGGTTTCGGGATCGAGTCCCGGCTGTGCCATGGATATTTGTAATGGTTCGGAATCCACTTTAAGTCTAAGTTAAGTACCCGGTCTAATATGTCTATTGTCCTTAAAGCCGACAACCCTACCCTGTAAAAATAATCTCTTATTTTGGAATCTGCCCGTGACTGTCAGCCTTGGCCCACCATGGCCCTTTTGCGCCAATGAGGAATCATTTGTAATTTATCCTTTAAAAAAATTAAATAAAATTGCTAATAAATATTTACTGGGGAAAGTAACAAAACATTTTGATTTGGTTTCTCGCTCTATGGTCATTTTTGATACATGAGGGTTAAACAGACCGGTACATACAGTATGAAGGGGAGTCCGAACCACTACCAAATATCTATGCATCTCAAGTTTCAAACCTGAAGCATTTGGTACGAAGCGCCAGAGTGCTAACCAATTGACCATCTAGTAGCCTACTTGCTTGTAATATATTAATTTAATCAAATTTTATTACTCATTACGTCACCAGGCTGTACTAACTTGTAAAACCGAAGCTAAGTTTCAGACATACTTATTATGTAACTCTTGTCCTACATTTGACCCGAAACATTTTAATTACGCTCATTTTAAAAGGAAATTTTTGCGTGAAATATTTACAGCAAAACAACCAAAATCACAATTAATGTCTTCCGTTTAGAAAATTAGAAAATCATGGAGGTACAAGCTTTACGTGACAAATGCAGAAACCGTGTCTTTGTGACCCCATGAGGGACGTTGCATCATAATGGATTTCGTCAATGCCAAACGCAGAAAGAAAACTCTGAAGGTGACTGTTAAACATAACAACCCTCGTTGCCAATCGAAGAACTATAATTGTGAAAGAAAATTTCACATTTTCAGTGTTGGATGGGGGGTGTCATCCAATTCTGGCGCCACTAAACGGTATGTGAAGTCGTAAAGATGGTTTTTTAACGATCATTTGAAGATACTGATGGAAGGAGGAATCTTATGGTAGGATCGGAAATTCATTTTATGTGCGTGGAGAGGAGCATTTGTGGATTGATTATTCTTCGTACTTTAAAGTTTAGATTTCATCATTATCAACTAATACCAAGTATAACCATCATTTTTAAATGTCGTGTCGGAATGCTTTCCATATATAAATTTAATATTTAAATTAAAATTTTACAGTATCACGTCATATTTTTATTGGTCTAGTATTATGTAAATTTTTAATGCGTTTTAATTTGCAATTTTTGGGGTGTCATATGCGAATGTCTGGCACTCGGTGCCACAGGTATCAGATTCGTGTCCCGGCTGTGCTTAAGATGTTTGTAGGGGTAAGGAATCCACTTTAAGCAGTAGGTCCTGGTCTAATATGACTGTTGTGCTTAGGGCCGACAACCCTACCCTGTATGAAAAATCTCTAATTTCGGAATCTGCCTGTGGTTGACGGTCTTGGCCCACCATGGGGCTGTTGCGC
Source organism: Caerostris darwini (assembly GCA_021605075.1). Classification (NCBI taxonomy): domain Eukaryota; kingdom Metazoa; phylum Arthropoda; class Arachnida; order Araneae; family Araneidae; genus Caerostris; species Caerostris darwini. Next base: position 47,497 of record BPLQ01007855.1, read on the forward strand.
CAATGAGGAAGAATCTGTAATTGATCCTTTTAAAAAAATTAAATAAAATTATTAATAAATATTTGTCACTGTTGAAAATAAAAAAACATTTGGTTTGGTTCTCGCTGTATGGCCATTTTGGGCACAGGAGAGCTAAACAGACCGGCACCTACAGTTTCAAGTGGAGTCCGAACCACTACCAATCATCTGTGCCACCGCAAGGTTTCGAACCTGAAGCGTACTGTAGTAAACGTCAGAGAGCTATCCAATTGGCCGTCAGTCCACCTACTATCTAGTAATATATTAATTTACTTAAATTTTATTTCTCATTACTTCAACAGGCTGTTGAAACTTGTAAAACCCAAAGCTAAATTTCAGACACACTTACTATGTGACGCTTGTTCTTCTCTTTGACCCAAAACTCGTTAATTAGGCTCGTTTTAAAAGGAAATTTTCGTGTGAAATATTTACAGATAAATAACCAAAAGCACTATTAAAGCCTTCCGTTAAGAAAGTTAGAAAAGCGGGGAGGTACAATCTTTGCGTGACAAATACAGAAACCGTGTCCTCAGACCCCACGAGGGACGTCGTAACTTAATGCATGCCGACGATGTCAATGCCAAACGCAGGAAGAAAACTCTGAAGGTTGCTGTTAAACATAACAACCGTCGTTGCCAATCGACGAACAGCCATTTTGAAAGAAGATTCCACGTTTTCAGTGTCTGATGGTAGGTGTCATCCAATTCTGGCGCCACTAAACGTTATGTGAAGTCGTAAAGATGGTTTTTTTAACGATCATTTCAAGATAGTGATGGAAAGAGGAATCTTAGGGTAGGATTGGGAATTCATTTTCTGTGTATGGAGAGAATCATTTATCGATTGATTGTTTTTTTTGTTACTTTAAAGTTTAGATTTCATCTTTATCAACTAATACCAAGCATAATCATTGTTTTTAAGTGTCGTGTCGACTTGTTGTTCATGTATAAATTTATTATTTAAATTGCATATTTATATTGCTGCATCATATTTTTTGTTAGTCTACAATTGTATAAATTTTTTATGTGTTTTAATTTGCAATTTTTGGGGCCTGATGGCCGAATAACTAGCGCTCTGGCGATCGGTCCCGGCTGCGTCATGGATGTTTGTAGTGGTTCAGAATCCACTTTAAGCGGTACGTCCTGGTCTAATATGACTGTTGTGCTTCGGACCGACAACCCTACCCTGTAAAAAAAATCTCTTATTTCGGAATGTGACTGTGGCTAAAGGTCTCGGCCCACCATGGGTCTGCTGCGCTAATCAGGAAGAATTTGTAATTTATCCTATTTAAAGAAAAATTAAATAAAATTGCCAATAAATATTTATCACTGTTGAAAGTAACAAAAAATTTTGCTTTGGTTTCTAGCTCTGTGCTCCTATTGGGCACAGGAGGGCTAAACAGCCCGAGACCTACAGTTTAAAGTGGAGTCCGAACCACTACCACACATCTATGCCCCCGCCAGGTTTCGAACCTGAAGCTTGTGGTACCAAATACCAGAGCTCTAGCCAATTCTCCATCAGGCCGCCTACTTGCTTCTAATATATTATTTCAATTAAATTTTATTTCTCATTACTTGAACAGATTGTAAGAACTTGTAAAACTAAGTTAAAATTCAAACATATTTATTACGTGACTCTTGTCCTTCCTTTGACCCCAAACTCTTTAATTACGCTCATTTTAAAAGGAAATTTTCGTGTGAAATATTTACAGCTAAATAACAAAAAGGACAATTAATGTCTTCCGTTTAGAAAATCAGAAAAACAGGGAGGTACAAGCTGTGCGTGACAAATGCGAAAACCGTGTATTTGGACCCCATGAGGGACGTTGTATCTTAATGGACGCCAATGACGTCAATGCCAAACGCAGAAAGAAAACTCTGAAGGTGACTGTTAAACACAACAACCCTCGTTGTCAATCGAAGAAGAGCCATTTTGAAAGAAAATTCAACGTTTTCAGTGTTTGATGGTGGGTGTCATCCACTTCTGGCGCCATTCTAAATGATATGTGAAGTCGTAAAGATGTTTTTTTTAACGATCATTTGAAGATAGGATTGGGAATTCATTTTATGTGCAAGGAGAGGAGCATTTATCCATTGATTGTTTTTGGTAGTACTTTAAAGTTTAGATGTCATCTTTCTTTAATTTAATACTAAGTATAACCATCGTTTTTAAGTGTCGTGACTACATGTTGTCCATATATAAATTTATTATTTAAATTAAATTTTTACATTACTGTGTCATATTCTTTTGTTGGTCGACAATTGTATAAATTTTTTATGCGTTTTAATTTGTATTTTTTGGGGCCTGATAGCCGAATTGATATCTCCGAGTAGGCAGACGGCCTTGGCCCACCATGGGACTGTTGGGTCAATGAAGAAGAAAGACTAAAAAGTAAAGTGAAAACAACCAATATAGAACACAGAAGCAACAGAAAATAAAACTATTTTATGTGTTTTAGAAATTTTGTACGCTACCTTCACACACCTTGCATATAGCAAATAGTGGATGACACTGAAGCAAACAGCATGAGAGAACAGCATTATAGAGAACCCTTTTCGTTGACATTATCCACTATCCTATAGAGAGAACAAGAAACCGTTAAATCTAGCCAATTTCCAATGAACTCTTGTAACTCACACTCAAAACAAACCCTCTATTCCCTTAAAACCATTATCGAATCCAGAACCCCAGTACCCGAACTCCATTTCGCACCATAAACCAAACAAACAGAGCTAGATGCGAACATCCGCAGAACTATTTTCCAAAAGAATCTGGTCGAAATCTATCCCCAACTATCCCCGTGGGACGCAAATACTTGCATAGTCGGATAACTAACCATTTCCATCCCTTCCATTCGAGGGGAGGGGGGAGAGTGTGGTAGCTCTATTTTGTGTTTATACCCCTGAGAATAACCCACACCAGATGAAAAGTACCATTTTCTTCGAGTCTTGCGTTTGCTTTGGACAAGGAAAACATAAAATCCGGATTTCCTTGGGCTGGAGTTCACTTAAAGTCCTGCAATCATAAATTGAAAAACGATGCAGTAGGTATTTTTTATTTCAAGCTCTTAAAGCTCCAAGATCTTTTTCCAAGCTTATAAAAATATGAAGATTTTAAAAGTAAAAAACAAGTATATATATATATTACTGTTTTTGTTTTCGTACATCTATTCTATATTTTTGTTTACCTATGAAATGACCTCCGATGTATGATGAAGGAGAGAAATTACCATCCATGAAAACTTTTTGAACTAACTGTCCCGCATTTGCGTCTTGTATGAGACAAACTGCATAAAATTCCCACATTGCCAATCCTACACGGCTATACATTCTGTTACAAACACCATTGAGTCTCTTCATTTTTGTCTCCAGTGAATTCAATCACAGCGGTTTCACTGATTTATCGTGTGCTCGAGGTAGCATAAGATTTGACTTCGATTGTCGACTTGTACACCTCTAATTTGGAAACATTTTTTCGTTCTAATGCAGCTGACAAACATTTAGACAGTTGTCTTGGACGCCTTAAAGCAAGCGCTGCACCGACTTTACTCACTTAAAACTACCCAGGAGGTGCGTGTCGCTTGAAGCTAAACTACGGACGCGGAGTAACAATACCTCCGCAACGCTGTACGATCCTGTTACACTGGAACCTACTGCTTAAAGTGGATTCCGAATCACTACAAACAGCCATGGAACCGCCGGGACTCGAACCCGAAACCTGTGGTACAGAGCGCTAGCCACTCAGCCATTCAGACCCCTTAATTTAGAAACAACGCGCATAATTTACGCAACTACTTCTACTTATAAAAACAATTATCGATAGTTCTTTATTATTATTCCAGCACGATTTAAATAGTGCCAAGTTAAATGCCAAAAGCTCATCTCTAGTGACGTATGATCACTGTAAAAATATACCAAGCAATAACGATGCCATTCTGGTAGGAAAATTCGCTATTCTAGAGCTTACTTCAAGAACTAATGCTGCTGGTGGTGGTTTTCTTTGCAGTTACTCTTTTCACAAACGGAGACACGGTGGCCATTGAGAGTGTGTGTAAGTGGAGGCACTCGAGTTGCCTATTGAATGCTTTCTTCCATGTAAAAATTCTCCAAAATGTGTTGTTGTTGTTTCTTATCCCACTTGGTTGGCCAAGCCCATGAGCCCATACGTACTCATGATTGAAGTGTTGCTTCTGTTGTGATGAAGCACCCGTAGGTAGAAGTCTGACTTTGGCTCCGTGACGCTCTTACAGTCATAGGAGACCGGGACCCACGGCTTAAAGTGGATTCCGAACCACTACAAACATCCATGGCACCGCCGGGATTCGAACCCGAAACCTGTGGCATCCAGTGCCAGATCGCTAGACACTCGGCCTTCCAGGTCCCAAATTTGTGAATGCCAACGGCACGCGGTGTTCCCAGGTGGTCACCCACCCAAGTACTGACCGCGCCCAATGATGCTTGACTTCGGTGATCTAACGAGAACCGGTATATTCAGCATGGTATGGTTTCTTTGGCTGTCTCTCTACTCTCCAAATATATAATCTCCAAAATGTTCACATCTTAAGGCAATAACTTCCCTTTGTCAGTGGGCATTTCGTTGTACAATTAAATGCAATACAAATCACACTGATGTGCAACTCAACTTCTTATTGTGGTGGAAAAGGAAAGTTTCAAGTGTTCATCAACAAGTTTTAATGAAGATACGGATATAATTTATTAGAGTAGTATAGCGTGCAGGTTTTGCAGATATAGTTAGAAACATACACTATTTAACACATTCAAAGGCATATAATTATAGATTCGTGGAAAGATTTACTCTTCTAAGCCGAAAATCATATACTCAGCTACGTGCAGGGTGTTCGAAAGATTCTTCCTCTCCGCGTGAAAGTCTGTAACCCAACTAATATGCAGCATTGCGTTAAATATATTTACTCTCGGGTTGAGAAACTGTAGATCAACTAAGATCAACGATTAAACTATCAACGGTCAATTATTAAAAGTAGAGAATTAATATTGTAGTGTGCAGGTTGGGCAACCAGATTGTAACTGGGTATGGTTGGGTTGAGATACTTGATGCACAGGTTAGAGAACTCACAGCGTTATTGACTCACGCACAAATACCACACACATGCAATTACAGACATGCGATATTTAGCATATTTAAAGACAGTTAATTATAGATTCGAAGAAGGACTCCACTTCTAAGCCGAAGACCCGAAACTCAGCTACTCGTTTGTACTAAATATATTTCCTCTCTTGATTAGAGACAGTAAACAAAAAACAGAAGCGTGTGGTTGCACTGCATTCCCTCTCGGGTGAGAGTCTCGTGGCCTACTGAATATTTCTCCTGAACGCCAAATGGGGGGGTGCACTTGCCATCGAATAGTGTGTAGGAGGAACCATGGTTACAGTATTTTATAGCAGAGTAATCAATCATTATCTTCGTTGATCTCGGTTGGATATATTATATAGGGATTGGATATATTATATAGGCAAATAAGGTAAACAATTTAGTAAAATGAAATGAATAATTCTTTTATTCGTTTTGGTTTAAAAACTGTAGCTGACATTTCGTTTGTTTACTTGGCGATTTGCCGCGAAGAATCCTAAATCTTTACCATTTTTCAAATTCAAAACTGGATACTATCGCTGTTTTGAATTAAATTCATTGAGAAGCAATTCAAAGCAACAAAAATAATCCACAATTAATGCGTGTCGAAGCGACTATTATTCTGTATTGGGATTAATCCTCAGAGTCCAACAGTCATTCATCCTCAGTGCTTACTGAGTCATTCATCAGTTCCGACTGAAGAAAAACAGCGATGGCCTCGCTAAGTTAAGGGACATCAGATAATCCCCATTTAATCGCAGTAAAACATTAAAACAACAACGTTGGAAGATCAATAGTCATCAGAGCGTGAATTCCAAAGTTGGAAAATGGGTTTCTTTAACACTTAAGCTATAAAGAATTCCATTTTTTATTTTTGAATATATTTTTTCGGAAGACCTTAGCAAAATTGCTTTCTTTTTACGAAGGAAATTTTATTACGGATAGATTTAATGATATTCAATGATCGAAAAAAGGAATTAGTTGATTTCGTTGTGATTAATCCTCAGTGTCCGACAACGCGGGATGGTCACCCCATGAATAGTCCACTCAAGAACGGAGTAAAAGGGGGCAGCTTCTGTTGTGATGAGCATCCGTAGGTTGAAGTCTGACTTGGCTCCGAGTCAAAGAGGGCAGTCCCTTCCGGGAGGACTTTTAGGGACAACTACCGAGAGTTTGCGTGTCTATAAACCACCAATATAACTTGTCTTGTTAGTGACTAATCCTCAATGTCTGGTATCTGAGAATGGACACCCCATGAGTAGTCTACTCATGGAAGGAGGGAAGGGGGCAAACTTCTGTTGTGATGAAGCATCCATAGGTAGAAGCCTCTGTGTCGCTGAAGAAGGAGGGCAGTGCCTGCCGTGAAGTCTTTTAAGGGCAACTACCTGGCATTTGCGTATGGTATGGGAGAAATCCCCGAAATTACCACCTGGTAGTCCGACCTACAACACAAGAAGATGAACATCCCAAACGCCATGGATGCTCCTTGCTGAAACAGCATCTACAACAAAGCCGCCAGTGGATTGAACCTCAGCTTAATGCTTACCAGCGACGTACGTTTCCACTGAGCCATGAGTCGGGTGCTATTATTCTAATATAACCAATCGATTCCCACTCTATCAATGTAAACATGAAGTGACAACGAGGGTGCAATATGAGAAAAATAAATCCTCCCACTTCCATAACAAACAAAAAAAGTTGCAGAATGGAGAAGTTTAGCTTAAAAAATAACGGTTAAACGTTAAACGGAGAAGTTAAAGTTAAAAAAACAAGTTAAACAGAGAAGTTTAGCTTCAAAAATTCTTTACTCCTGTTAATGGTTGCTTTTTTGTTGTCAGACAAATTTGCACCTTGAAAATGACAGACTCATGTAATAGTAATTACTGGATAAAATAGCTTATTTTTCCGGCTTTCTCCATACGTTACGCAAATGGGTTACTCTTGTAATTCCCCCTAATAGTCCTCTCGGAAGACACTGCCATCTTTCTTCAGCGATTCGCAGCTAAGTCAGGCTTCTACCCTTATGGGTTCTCCATCACAATAGAAGCTGTCCCTCCTTCCATGAGACTACATGGCTTCTTGGACTTATTCTAGATGTTCCTTTTTACCAAGTGAGATAAAAAAATAAAAATATCAATTACAGTAAGTACTTCGATATATAATTTATAATAAAACGATATTAAGTATTCCTCTATTTTTAAAATATAAATTATTTTGTATAGGAAACTGAACATAATTCAATGCATTTATATAAGTTCATGTTTTGCAATTTTATCGGGAAGACACTTAGTGAAATTAAATTATCGGAAAAAGTTCATGTAATTCAATGACAGAATTGCTGATCTCATCTATCTTAGTATAAAATATATTTTATATAATAAATATTAAACATCAGATGCTAAAAAAACACCATGGAATAACCCTTTAAACCAATTAAATACAATTTAAAGTTGACATCATAAAGTTTCCACCTGGTATTGATCTGAAATTCTCACAAATAAATAGATGAAACAATGTCTTCTTTGTATATCAAAATATATAGCAGAATCTTCTTTTCAACCGAAATATTACGGTTGCCATCGGCTTCTTCTAAAAACAAGTGCTTCCTCCCAAACGATGTGTTGCCAGCTTAGCCTTTCACGCAGCCGTATATCATGAAGGAAAACGCAACATTTCCTTTCAACTGAAAGTAAACAGCTCTAGTGGGATTTAGGCATCCACTTTTGAAGTTTCTTGGCACTTCAATAAATAATGCCACGTAGGTGCTGCAAATGGAATTTCGATTTTGTTGCCACCGAGAAAAACCAAAAGTTATTGTTTTTTAAGCTTAGGGTTCAGAGGTTTGTTTTATTTTAAAAAAAGATCGAAAATGTAAAGGTATACCTTCTAAATCTTGAAAGAACCGCAACGTCTTGCTCAGAATGATAAAATAACTGTCCTTGTTTGGTTCCTAAACAGCCTGTTCATGTGGTTGGTTTTCTTAGAATACTTTGTATGGTATAATTGGGCGAATTAAAAATATTTAAGAATTTGGTTTTTGGTTTTCAGCCAAAATATTTTAATTTTTTAATTACTTATTTTTACAATTAAAATAGAATACGTTCTTGGCACAATTTATATGGAAAGAATCATAAAATTATACCTCTTTATGAACATCAAGTATTTATTCATATTTAAATTAAAATATTTCGATTTAAAAAGAGACATTTTGTTTAAATGGATATTTGAATTTAGAATTTAAAAATTAATAATATCCCGATTCTTAGCTCAGTGGCTACTGAACATTAGGGCCACTATTACTACACCACACGACATCACGGTGCCTTAGAGCTGAATTGTCCTTCTACAGTTTCGGAATGATGTGAGTGAGAAATTTGATTGGACTCTGTGACGCTCTACGGTCATATGTGACCAGGACCTACGGCGTAACGTGAAATCCGAACCATTGCAAACATCTATGGCACCATCGAGATTCGAACCCGAAACCTGTGATACTGAGTGCCAGAACGCTAGTCACTCGGCCATTAGGCTTCACGAACATTAGGGCTGAGGTTCCATCCGCTGGCGGCTTTGTTGTAGACACTGTTTCAAAAAACGTGGAGTCTCGATGGTGTTTGGGATGTTCAGTATTTTGCCTCGTGAGTCGGACTACCTGGTGAAAGTTTTTCCGGGGTTTTTTCCATACGAAACGCAAATGCGGCGTAGTCCTCGCGGAAAGTACTGCAATACCCCTAAAAATACAGATTTATTTAAACCGAAATAAAAATAAATTTAAAAATTAGAAAATGAATTAAATCTTCTTGTCCTTAAATATTTGTTAAATATTTAATAATTATATCACTTTTTGAAAGTAAAACAATCGAAAAACGGATTGAATAAAAAAATAAATTATGATGTGTTTAATTAAAATTGTTTATTCATATTTTCTTGTGGTTTTTAAATTATTATTAGAAAAAATCATAGTTTAATAATCATCAATCACTTTCATCAATTCAATCCATGTACATAAAACAACAAACCTAATGTTTTATAAAAATTCCTACCTAAAGATAAATTAAAACAAAAATGATAACTACAAAAGAATGACTCGAATTCCTCCCTTCCCAAACGCCCTAACCTTTACTCAGTCGAGATGAAAGGGGTTCCGAATAAATTGAACTAATCGCTATTGATTTATTCCCATTCCAACAGGAAGTGTGATAAGGTCACATGATCGCCACGTAATAAGCAACCCCACCCCCGCACATCCGTCACACCGTGATGAGCTTTCTTGCTTGGAATTGTTCGCCATCGCTGTTTAGTCAATCGATGGAATTGATCGGGTTATTTGTATCGCATCGCCCACTCGTCGTCCCTTATAGACTTTGTTTTATGAATGGTAATGGAGATTCGAATAACTTTTGATTCGTTCACTCGCATGCGAATTCAGATTCGGTAATGAGTTTGGGATGGTAAAATAACGGATGATTCAGATGAGGGGTCACAAAGTTTGTTTGATTGTCGATCCCTTCTGTTTTTTTTTTTAATCGGTCCCCGCTATTTTGCGATTACTTGATTAAATCAATGTTAAATTTATATGAGTTTTTAGATTGTTTATATTTTATAGCAAATAATTAAATGTGTGATGGCATTGTTTGAATTTTTATGCGACCCCCAACAAATGAAAATGTACAAAAACAGATTGGTTTGCTTTGTCGCTCTACTATCATTGCTTGCAAACTTTTTACTAATTATACCGGAATCTACAGTTTAAAATGGATTCCGAACCCCTCACAAACATCCATGCCACCGCAAGGATTCGAATCTGAAGCCTGTGGTAGCAACAGCCAGAGAGCTAGCTAATTGGCTATCAGGTCGCCAAAAACAGATTGGAGATAATATTTTATATTTTTGATGGATATTTTTTTTTAAATACTGCAAAAAATTCATCAGGGAACATTGCAGAAACACAGAAACAGGTATATTATAGAGTGTCAATTAATAAATTGGCTTAAATTGATTTTGTCTCTGATCTTTACATTATCCATTAGTAAGGGAGATTAATATTATACAAAATATAATTTAATAACAATATTAATACGATTGTCTTTATAATCATGAAAATAATGATGGTTATAAGGTACGCTGTTTCCTTTATACCTTAACTATAAAGTTTAGAAATAAAGGTCATATAGAAAAAAAGCGTGGCAGAAAAAGAATGGTTTAAAAATATTTTTAAAAAATCATTCTTCCATTATTATCTTAAAAACAATTGTTTTATGGTGTCGTCGTTTTATGTCCAATATAATAGAAATGTTTACCCTTTGTGAAATAAAACTTTTTTCCTCCTGTTTAAAATGCTAAATCATTTTTTAGTTTTAAAATTACTCTGTGTTTATCAAGAGAAGTTAATTTCGATGAATATCTTTATGGATTCATTTTGTACTTTTTTTTTTGTAGTATCACTGCGCAGAATGTGAACCATATATTATATTTAGATGCACACATGTTCAAAAATAATAAGATTGATAAACAAAATCTATCTAATTGTAAAGAAAATCCGACCAGCTACCCTTAAGTCATTCGTAGAAACAAAACCTTAAATTTTAGCTTTTTTTAATACGTTTCTTGTAACCGGGAGAGAGAAAATTGTTCAAATATGTGGAGTGATATTTATGATTAGATTTATTACTAATGGATTCATTTGCGAAAAAAATTCGTTGACTGCTATTAAACGCCTATTTGTAAAATATTTCGCATAACAAACTATTTTTTTACGGCTTTTAAGGTGTGGTATTTGCATTCACTTAAAAGACATCCTGCACTTAACTAACTAATCTATGCTTTGTTAGAATTATAATAAATAATTTTTATCCTGTTCTAAAGTATTCTATCTATTATTATTGGAATCAGAACTAAAATTCTCTTATTTATCATTAGGTTTGGTTTCTCGCTCTATGGTCATTTTTTGCACACTTTAGGCTAATTAGTCCGGGACCTATAGTTTAACGTGAATTCCGAACCACTAACAAACATACATGCCATCGTCAGGATTCGAACCTGAAGCCTGGGATACCAAAGGCCAGAGCGCCAGTCAATTGGCCATAAAGCCACTACTGAGGAAGTTCAGTCAGTATAAAGAGGGTGCTGCTAATGCACTGCAGTATGTGTTGCCAGATATACGAATGGAGTGGTTACAACAGTTTTGTTCTAATGCAACTTGCAATCACTTAGACAATTGTCTTCGATGCCTTACTCACTTAGCACTATCCAGGAGATGCATGTAGCTTGAAGACATGCTACAGACGCAGAGTAACAATACCCCCGCAATGCTCTATTATCATGTTAGCCCGGGATCTACGGTTTAACATGGATTCCGATCCACTACAAACATCCATGGCACCGCTGGGACTCGAACCCGAAACCTGTGCTACCTAGCGCCAGAGCGCTAGCCACTATGCCATTCAGGCCTCGGGTTTACAACATATAATAAGCGATAAATAAAGCAGAAATATCAATTCCTCGCCAATCCTTTGGGTACTGTAGAACATGAAATTAATTGTCTGTAAAACAACGAGAAATCGTTATAGAACCACTGTCGTCATACTCACGGGGAGATTCGTGTTTGGTTAGAATAATAAAAGTAATACAAATAAATAAAATACTCGTTTGAGTCCGGAAAGAAAATTCATTCTCTCCCGAGTTGATTCGTGCCATTCTAAAGCGATGCTAATGGGAGAAACGAATCTATTTGAAATAATCCGCTAAGGGGTAATTAGAGTTCCATAACTTCTCGGAAGATTTATTCCTCTTGATATCTGCATTATCTGCTTTCGGGATATGCTAGCGGGTACTTTCCTCTTTTATCTCGCATTTAAATATACATGAATTAGTTTCTCTTTAGGAAGAGTCTATTTATCTCTTTGGGGTATGATATACTACTGGGAGTATTTTAACTAATATTATTCTCCTGCCAAACTACTGCAGTAAATAAAGCATTAGGTCAAGACTCAGAATTTAAAATAATCATTACGATCCTAATAAAAAAAACGACAAACTTTATTGCGTTTTTAATCCCATGATAATTTGTTGTTGCTTACAATAATTATTGATGGGAAATGATTAATAATGTGTGCAAAGGATTTATTATAACATATCATTATGAAAATATATCGTGGTTTTACAATAGTTATTGATGGCAAATGCTTAATAATGTGTGCAAATGATTTATTATAATATCATTATCAAAATATATCGTTAGGATTTATAATTATTAAAATATATCATTTTGGGGATTTACAATAATTATTCATGGCAAATGATTAATAATGTGTGCAAATGATTTGCACACATTATTAATCATTTGCTTAAAATATGCTTAATAATGTGTGCAAATGATTTATTATAATATCATTATCAAAATATATCGTTAGGATTTATAATTATTAAAATATATCATTTTGGGGATTTACAATAATTATTCATGGCAAATGATTAATAATGTGTGCAAATGATTTATTATAATATCATTATTAAAATATACTATATCATTATTAAAATATATCATAATGAAATATAACTATTTTTAATGCAAGAATTTACTTAGAGTATATTAAATAATCTCTATTATTTTTAAAATATTTCATTTTGAGGGATTTAATTAAATATATGTTAAGACATACACTCAAGAGCCAAAACATTATGACCACCTGTCAATAACGAGTTGGCCCACCTTTGGCGCGCAACACAGCTTCAACCCGCCTTGGCATGGATTAATACCATCACTTACTACCAGTTAAATACCACTTCCACCTAATCACGTGCCTTCACGTCATCCAGGCGAGTTCATTGCAAAATGTAGGGGTGGTCATAATGTTTTGGCTCTTGAGTGTATATTAGGTTAATATATGTATTTCATTATATACGATTTACGGAGGTATGTATTACGATTTTTTAGGTGTTTATAATATATATATTAGTAATATGATAAATATATCCTATATTTAAGTATAATTCTCTTTTTCCAGTCAAATGCGTTTAATTAACAGAACACATTGGGGAATAAATTTGGATCCTATGTAATTATCTTATGTAATTAATATAATACTTAATAATTATCTAAGAATTCCTATTTCAATCCTATTGAAAAATTGTAATGCAAGTTTTACATGCCGGAAAGATTCACCTGGGATAATTTTACACTAGAACGGCAAATATGCATGCAGATTCAACGTTTCTCAGTGTTCAACTTAGGGAACACAACCAAATCGGATCGAATTTGTACGTTAAAATTTTGAAAGTACCTTCCGGAGATTTCATATGCAGTATTCCTTTCTTCTTCAGAAGGATTTTCTCTATGAAATATCGTGTATGAAATTATCTTGTCCATTCCCGGCTTATACTTTAGAGCTTTAGATTTGGTTTTCCTTTGTCGGGTTTCGAACCCTGGTTCCGCTGTTCTAAAGCTGAAAACTTCAATACATAAAATGACGGTAAAAGCAACTTAGTAAAAAGTATATATAAATTTCTAAAAGACACTTTTAAAAAAAAATCGGATATCTATTGTACGAAATCATTGAATCAAAAGAAAATAAACTTTTTTTTTTTCCTTGCAAACTTTCAACTATTTCCAGACAAAAACAAAATATTATTGAAAAAGTTCTCAGTTTTAAGAATGGGAAACTTTGGACAGGCAATTTAAAACCGAAGAAAAAAGTTCATAAAACCTTCAACTTTGTAGCAGAAACAAGAAACAATGTTAGGAAGGAAATCAGAAAACATTTCATTATTGGAAACATTATAAAGAAAACAGTAAGTTTTATAGATTATTTTGAGGGAAAATAACTTTTTTTTTTTTTAAAAGAAACGACTAGTGACAATTTTCGAATGAAAATAAAATAATATTTTCGCTCTGTTAATAAAAATAAATGGAGTAAAAAAATAAAATAAAAATAAGGGGAGATGACAGTAAAAAATGTTTTATTTATTTATTATTTTAGTCATGGATGTATTAAAATTATAGACATGTGCCCAATAATTATTGGTTTATTCGAATTTGATAATAATTAATTTAGTATACACATAATGCTAATTTTATATAACATCATGGTAATAATGCTAATTTCATATAGCATCAACGTAATAATGCTAATTTTATATAACATCAACGTAATAATGCTAATTTTATATAGCATCAACGTAATAATGCTAATTTTATATAGCATCAACGTAATAATGCTAATTTTATATAACATCAACGTAATAATGCTAATTTTACATAACATGAAGGTAATAATGTTAATTTTATATAACATCAACGTAATAATGCTAATCAACATCTAAGTGAAAACAAACTATTAAGAGAAAACTTAGAAAAAGATACGTTACTAGATAGATTATAGAAAATAAAAAAAAGATTATCAGAAAGATAGATAATAGAAAGAAAAAATAGATTATCATTAAATAAAAATATGCATCATATCTCTGCGATAATTTTTGATTATTTGTATGTGTGCGTAGCAACAGTGGACCTCAAGTACGTGGTTCATTTATACAACGAACAGCCTACTGACGTGGGATTGAAGGGAGAAATGTGTCTTCCGGATGACCTTCTAGGGGTAACACGCAATTACTTATAACATGGAAGAAAATCCGGAAAACTCCCGACTATCTATGCGAGACACTCTGTACACAAGTCGTCACAATCACCATCGAATCTATTCGTTTCTCAAAGTAGTGACTACAACAATGCCGCCAGCGGGTTTGAACTTTGGCCTTCTTTCACACGTTGGGCCACGAGACGGACTTTTTTTTTTTTTGTTGCTTTTTTATGTTGGACACTGGTGTATTTCATGGTTCATTTATGTAATTCACGTATAGCCAACCGATGGATTATGATGTTAGGACATTGCCTTCCGAGAGGACTTTTAGGGATAAATGCACGGTATGTCATTTGCGTGTAGCATAGGGGAAAACTTGGGAAAATTCCCACTAAGTAGTGTAGATGTAGTGCAGATGCGAGTCGCTAAAGTATATTGTCCTAGTCATCATCGAGTCGATATATTTCTGAAAGCAGTGACCGCAACGTTCGCCACTGCGTTGCGGTTTTCTTCTGCATTCGAACTTTCATTACTTTAAATCTGTTTTACCTGTTATGTTACTTCTTCTTCATTGGCGCAACAATCTCATGGTGGGCCAAGCCGTCTGCCTACTTACATATTTGGTGACATGAGATGTTTTCTTTATATTTGTATGGTTGTCAATCCTGCTCCCAACGCTCTACATTCATATTAGACCGGGACCTACTGTTTAAAAGGGATTTCAAACTACTACAAACACCCAGGGCACCGCCGGGATTCAATATACGAAACCTGTGTCACCGAACGCCACGTTATGTTTATAAAAATTATTTAAATAAACAAATAAATACATTTAAAAGATTTTCAAGTGTTTTAGTTTTACTCAATGCAGTTAATCTAGAATAAATATTTTGTGAAATTTTGAGAAAAGTGATTTTCTGGTATTTAAATATTTTTACACTCAAATTAATAACCATAAAAATTATGAATAACATTAAACAATTTAATAGACAGCATTGGTAAAAATCAAGACAGTAGTTAAAAATACATTGTTGGACTTAAATTAAAGACAAAACATGTAACTCTGATCCTTTGGCACTCGATTTCATCAATCTTTACTGAATCCTACAAGTTTTAAACTTCCCGAAACATTAAATTAACGGGTTTACGATATGCTACCTCTGACTTAACGGGCGACAGTAGCTACTCTCTCAAACCTTTAACGAAGGACCTTTTGCGAAACTCGGGCTCATTTTTCTCAAAAGGTAAATTAAGTCCAAATTTATCGAATAACAAGGTTCCTTTTATAGGGTCTCTCGTAGCTACCACGTCACAAGCATGTCTGGAATTCTTTTAAATAGCTTAACTGTAGATTAGCAATGTAGAGTATATGAGATTAGACTTAACGAGCAAGTGGAATGGAATTAGGAGTTTATTTTGGAGGATTTAACTTGTTGTCGAATATTAGGTTAGTAATTCATGCATATGTGAAGAGGATTTTCGTAATACATGCTGTTGATTGTCAAACTTGTTTGTATTACGGATAAAAGCGTTATAATTACAATAACACATTTCACGATGATTGAACTGGTTAGGTAGATACCTTCTTTTTTAAACTTTAGGCAATTGAAACCTTAATTGTGTTGTTAAAAAGAATTGCGCTTTGCGAAAAGATTTAATGATTTTTTTTCACTAATTAAATAAGTCGCATTCAACCTTATTTAATAATGGGCGTAAATAAATATATAGCCCTGTTATATTTTTCCTTTCTTATGTATCCTTTGTTATTTTGATTGTTTGTGTGTGAGGTCTTTATTTAAGTTTATTAAGTCTAAATTTCTGAAAGCAGTGACCGCAAAGATCGTCACTAATAGATTCGAACTTTCATTACTTTAAAAGTTACAGTTTCTTCTCCTTCTTCATTTGTGCAACAGTCCAATGGTTGGCAAGCCGTCTACCTAATTGCAGATTTCGAGACATGGATGTTTTCTTTGTACTTGTATGGTTGTCAGTCCTATTCTCAACGCTCTACAGTCATATTAGACCGCTACCTACGGTTTAAAGTGGATTTCAAACTACTACAAACACCCAGGGCGGGCACCGCCGGGTTGCGAACCCGAAACTGTGACACCGAGCTACAGCTATAGCACGAGCTATGTTATGTTTATAAAAGTTATTTAATTAAACAAATAAATACATTTAAAAGATTTTCAAGTGGTTTAGTTAATCTATCCAAAATTTAGAAGAAATATTTTAGGAAATTTTGAGAAATATGGTTTTCTAGCATTTAAATATTTTTACATGCAAATTAATAACCATAAGAATTATGAATAATATTAAACAATTTAAAAGACTGTACTGATAAAAGTCAAGACAGTAATTAAAAATGCATTGTTTGACTTAAATTCAAGACAAAACATGCAACTTTGATCCTTTGGTACTCAACTTCATCAATCTTTACTCAATCCTACAAGTTTTAAACTTCTTGAAACACTAAATTAACGAGTTTACGATACTACCTCTGACTTAACGAGCGGCAGTAGCAGCTCTTTTAAACCTTTAACGAAGAAGCTTTTACGAAACTCGGGCTAATTTTTCTCAGAAGGTAAATTAAGTCCGAATTTATCGAATAACAAGGTTCCTTTTATAGAGTCTCTCGTAGCTACCACGTCACAAGCATGTCTGGAATTCTTATAAATAGCTTAACTGTAGATTAGCAATGTAGAGGATATAAGATTAGACTTAACGAGCAAGTGCAATGGAATTAGAACTTTATTTTGGAGGATTTAACTTGTTGTTGAATATTAGGTTAGTAATTCATAAATATACTTATGAAGAGGATTTTCGTAATACATGCTGTCGATGACTTGTTTGTATTATGGATAAAACCATTTTACATATTTCACTATGATGGAATTTGGCAGGTAGATGTCTTCTTTTTTAAACTTTAGGCATTTAAAATCTTAAGTATGATGTCAAAAAAGAATTGCTCTTTTGCGAAAGGCGGAACATTTTCTGATTATTCTTTTTATTAATTAAATACATTCAAACTTATTTAATAATGGGCATCAATAAATATATAATGCTGTTAGATTTTTTCTTTGTTATGTTAACTGTTATAACTGTTTGTTTTAGATTTTTATTTAAAGGAGGATAGGGCAATTAAAATAACTAAGCTGTAAAAACGTCAAAAAGAATTACGCTTTGCGAAGCAGAAAAGTCTGAATTGTTTTTATTAATTAAATAAATCACATTCTACCTTATTTAATAATGTAATGGCCACAAATAAATATATAAAACTGTTACCTTTTGCCTTTTTTTGTGTGTGAGGTCTCTATTTAAAGGAGTATATAGAGTTTATTGGCAATTAAAATTTTAACTATGATGTCAAAAAGAAATGCGCTTTGCGAAAAGAGAAAAAAAAATATGAATTCTTTTTTTTTCAAATTTATTAATTAAGTCACATTGAACCTTATTTAATAATAAAAAATAAATATATAACGCTCTTGCGTTATTCCTTTGTTATGAAAAAGAATTGTTTGTATGTGAGGTCCTTATTTAAAGAAGGATAGAGTTTATAAGCTTTTTTGTTGTAAATTTTGACGATACTTTTTGCACTTATAATGCTTATATTTTTATTTCAAAATACAATACATCGTTAGATGTTTGAAATTTTTTTTTTATTTCTTTCTTACATTATAATAATTAATTAACAATTTCGTTACATGCTTTGGTATCTTAAATTACCTCTAAATTAAATCTATTTTAATAAAAACTTTCTAAAAAATGAATTTTTCTCTTTTGTGAAATTCTTTTTTAAAAAATTTACTACTTTACTTGATGTAAATATAAATTTAATTTCTGCTAATGCGAATTTTGGGTTAATGTTAGCGAGTGTCCGATTCGTGGTGCACGTTTGGAAACGTCGCAATACGACTCGGATTCGAATCAGCTGATATTGAATATCGCAGTCACTGCATTCGGAAATGAGGAGACTAAATGGCGAATGCGACAGTCTCGCATCGATAGTCGGGCTTCGACATGATCAGGTTCGAATTTTCCTATAGGCTAACTAGGCTTCAGCCTAGGGGATCAAGATCAAGAGGGGCCTACATTCAAATTGCTAGCAAAATTAGAATTACACTATTCTAAAAATAGTAACACTAAAGCACTGAATCAAAAATAAGGATAAATGAAGGTTTGAATAAAGTTGCATTTTTGGTTTAGTTTAAAACTTAAAATTCCTAATAATTCATACTTAAACTTTAAATGCGAATTATTATGAAATAAATTTATCTGAATTGAATTTGCTTTAATCTTGAATGTATTGAATATATTTAATATTTGATAGAAAATAGGATAATTTTTAATTGCCTATTTTATTTTCGTAGTCAAAGATTTTTATTATTTGAATTTTGTTTCTTTGTAAATATTGTGTATTAGTTACTTAATTAGTTATTGTTACAAGTACTATGCTGAGAATAAGTGTCCAAATAAGTGCCACATTTTTTATACAGATCAATCACAACATGTTCCGTTTAACGTATTGATATATACCCCAGCAATGATGTATTTTATTATCTCTCAAGTAATTTACAAACTTAAAAATGGGAGGTGAAAGGGCCTCATAGGTGGAATAGCCTAGGGCCTCTTTTCCTCTAAATCTGGCCCTGGATATGATTGTTTAAATGTAGACAAATAGTGTAGAATTTCGGTCTACTTATGTAAAAAACCCAAAAATTATTCAAAGTGCCGGTAATGGGCAAACAACTACAACAACACTTTAAAAGTAAGCATTAATAAAAAAAATTCTATGTACCAAATGATTGCAGCACTCATGCAGTCAGGCAATCTGTTGGGTTTTCGTCCATGCAATACAGCAAATGTCGTATGGCAGAAAACCAAAAGATGCCCACTTATCCCTAAAAGACCTTCCGGAGAACACTGTTCTCACTAGTCGGTGAGTTTTTCGTGGCATACATAATTGGCAGAAAGCAGGAAGATATTGCTGCATAAGAAGCACATAGGGACCTGAATGGCCGAGTGGCTGGCTCTCTGGCTATCGATACCACAGGTTTTGGGTTCTCAAGTCCCGGCGGTGCCATGGATGTTTGTAGTGGTTCAGAATCCACTTTAAGCCGCAGGTCCCGGTCTCATATGATTGTTTAGCTTAGAGCTGACGATCCTTACCCCGTAAAAAGAATAACATCTCTCGTCTCGAAAGCTACCAGTAGGTTGACGTCCTGTTGCGCCATTGATGATGATGTAGAAGCGCATATGTAAAACACAAGACCCACTGATGGTCGACAACGACAAACAAAACGTTGGTGGTTGTTAAAATCAGAAACGAAGTATTCTTCCCTCTTACACCTTCTTTCGCAGTCAGCAACCGTCAATCATTATTATTTTCTTTGTTCTGTTCTATTGCAGCAGGTAAACACAATTGTCTTGGATGCCTTAAGGCAAGCGCTGCACCGACGTTACTCGCTTAGCACTACCCAGGAGGTGCGTGTAGCTTGAAGATAAGCTACGGACGCGGAGCAACAATACTACCGCAAAGACCTAGGATCCTGTTAGACCGGGACCTACTGTTTAAAGGGGATTTCGAACCACTACAAACATCCATGGCACCGCCGGGACTCGAACCCGAAACCTGTGGTACCGAGCGCCATGAGCGCTAGTCACTCGGCCATTCAGGACCAACATTTTCTTTTAATTTTTCGAAGTAATTAAAAGCGTGAAGGATAAGCAATTTACAACATCCATCATCATCGATCAAACTGTCATAAAAAAATCTCATGTCGTAAGTCATTTTTTTTCCTGGATCAGTGATATTTCCTTATTATTCTGATCCTGCCCTTTGCTTTGTTGACACGGATAATTTTTTGTCGGCTTAATATTCTTTGGCACGTACGCTGATGCAATAATTTATCGACTCCTATAGGCTTCAACGACTGATTTTTGTATGTGTATATATGTATGAAAGATAAATAGGGTGTATATTGGTTATTCAATAAGTAATACATACAGCTTAATGTATAGTTTGTACGTGTTTGCCCTTTTACCGGGAATTGAATAATCGTGTAAACGTGATGCAATCAATGTTGAGGCTTGAATTAAGAGTTTTCTGATACATTTTTTAGTAACTGTTTTGAGGACTGTGCATAATTGCTATAAATCCTTCATTTTGATTCAATTCCAGTTTGTCAATCATTTTGACTCAGTACCAGTAAAGCATATAAGAACTCCCCTTACAATTTTGACTCAGTACCAGTAAAACGTATAAGAACTCAACAAACATTCAATTTGACTCAGTCCTAGCAAATCCTTTATTTTGATTCAGTCCCACTGAATCATTCATTTTGACTCTGTCCCAGTAAAACATGTGGGAACTCAACAAACAATTAGTTTGACTCAGTTCCAGTAAATTATTAATGACTAAATTTTAGTAAAACATATAACTCAACAGGCAATCAGTTTAACTCAGTCCCAGTAAATCATTGATTTGAATCTGAATTATGGTGGGTAAAATAGGGCATGTGATAATTTATATATTTGTATTTAAATCATTGTACAATTGAAGAATAGCCAACGGCCGTACCATGCTGAATATACCGGTTCTCGTTAGATCACCGAAGTCAAGCATCATTGGGCGCGGTCAGTACTTGGGTGGGTGACCACCTGGGGAACACCGCGTGCCGTTGGCATTCACAAATTTGGGACCTGAATGGCCGAGTGTCTAGCGCTCTGGCGCTCGGTGCCCCAGGTTTCGGGTTCGAATCCCGGCGGTGCCATGGATGTTTGTAGTGGTTCGGAATCCACTTTAAGCCGTAGGTACCGGTCTCCTATGACTGTAAGAGCGTCACGGAACAAAAGTCAGGCTTCTACCTACGGGTGCTCCATCACAACAGAAGCTGCTTCCTTCCCCTTCAATCATGAGTACGTACGGGCTCGTGGGCTTGGCCAGCCAAGTAGGATAAGAAACAACAAACAACACAATTGAAGAATTCTTAGTAGGCTTGTGTGAGTTGTAAGCGTTGGTAAATAGTGCAGAGGGATTTGTGATTTAAGTACAGTATAGTTGAGAGTTTGTGTAAAACCTCTACTAGCCAATTGTGATCTTGCGGTTCTATGTTTATATCAATCTTTGAGATCATTGTTTTCTATCATTGTTAATTTACATTTTAGAAAAGCATGCATGACATAGCAATGGCTGGCAATTGTATTTTGACTTATATCAATAGGTATATCCAAGCAAAGAAGAATTTTTGGTAGATTTTCCTCTACAAAAAAAAAATCTAGTAGGAATTATCGCTGAGATAAATTAATAAGTAATTCAAAAGATAAAACTTTTTTCTGAAATCTTTTTTGATTTGAATTTATTCTTCTATGGCCAACAATCAAAGGGAAAGAGAAGTTCTGGGCAGGCTTATATTTACAGGTTTAAAGTTGATAGCACAAAACTAAAATGTACACATCGTAAAGGATGTTCAAAAAATAATTCAAAAACATATCTTAGCGGAATGTATAATACATATATGCTATAAGAAATTTAAATTTAATACCAACAAATAAAAGACTAAATGCTCTTATGATGAAAAAGTTATCTACAGTTTCTATCGGAAACACAGGATTCTTTTTAAAGGTTTATGGTATAAATACAAATTTTATTTTATGGTTCGGGTATAAATACCACATATTCTCTGATACCAAATATTATAAACAATATATCCAAAAGTACCTTAGTTTTGCATAAATTGGAGAGAAAATCAAATTACTTAAAAATCTTTTTTAAAAACCGGCTATATAAGAGTTATTAAGGCTTCCAAATTCACATTCTAGACTTGCTGTCAATATGATAAAAAAATGAACTTGGATGGGATAAAATACGCATATTTGTTATCAAAACAGCTAATAATGTATATATTCAAAGTAATGGGAAAGTAAAATTTAAATTTCTACTTGCAAAAGGTTGCTTATAAACTATTTGGAGAAAATATGCTTATAATGCTGACATAAGGCTTGTTTGTCATTTTTCTAAAACAATTTTTAATAGTCACATATAATATTCTGTTGCATTACATAATATTTGGCTAGCGTTCTGGCCTGTAGTACCGCAGGCTCCAAATTCGAACTCTGGCGGTAACATAATGATTGTTGGTGGTTGGAATCCACGTTAAACGGTAGGTGCCGGTCTAATTAGCCTAAAATGTGCACAAGAGAACCTTAGAGCAACAAATCAAACCAAACCAGGCATTACACAGATGTAAAACAAGACTTACAAAAGGAGGGCTTATACCAAAAGGCTTACAGAATTAAATGCCTAAATAGCCATTGTCACAAAAATACAAAAACAATTATTGAAAAAATAAGTAAGAAAAAAGGGAAAAGAAGAGATAGCATCCAAATAACAGAAAATTAAAAAAACGGAAAGTAATCAAGTAATTACTTAAAGTAAATAAGTAACCAAATACATGTGCAATACAGGCAATTGGCAAAAGTAAATGAGTAACCAAATACAAGAAATTAAACAAAATTAAAATTGCAAAAAATCTTCTCTGATGTTTTTTATTTATTTTTTTTTATCTTTCTCAAAATTCCGTACATTTCCATACAATTTCTTTTCAAAAAAAAAAAAAAAAAATATTGTATTCTTTAAGAATATTACTCCTTCAAAACAAAACTTCTGTTTACTTAACTCTTTTCTCACCTTTACAAAAAAAGAAATTCAAACTCTATTTTAAAATGTGATTAGAAGCCCTACATTAAAATATTCCTCCAAATCCAGCCAAACACGAAAAAATACAGCTAAACAGGAAAAACATTTTTTTTTTAAATAAAAAAAATAAAAGTACCCGTATGACTTTTAATGATTCCTCTTACAATCTTCAAAAGGTAAAAAAAAAGGTTAAAATTATTTTTCCCGAACTTTAGGTATACATTCTTTTTTAAGAAAGTAAAAATAAAAGGTGATAAAAGGGTCCACATTTGCGGAGGAATCGAAGATTCGACCTATCCGAATAGAACGAAAAATAAATGATCCGGAAAATAGCCGGGAATACAAGTTGATATGCCTTTCCCGGCTCTTCTCTCCCCGTCTTTGTTTACCTGGTGCTTTTGAGACCATCGATCCTGTATGCGAAGAGCCCCATAAAGTCCCTTCTCCATTACGGGGGGGGGAGACAGTCGCGATTGGACATTTTCTGGGCCTTGCGTTTAATAATGGATGTCGAATGTGTTCGAAATTGGCCACAGTCAAGCCTAAATTTCATAAAGCGCCCTGTAAGATTTCTCGCGGCCCTGGTGGCCAAGTGGCTAGCGCTCTGGCGTTTGGTATCCCAGGTTTCAGGTTCGATTCCTGGCGGTGAAATGGATGTTCGTGAGTGTTTTGGAGTCCCTGTTAAGCCGTATGTCCCGGTCTGTTTATCCCTCGTGCGCACAAGATGACAGTAGAGCGACATACCATACCATACCTATCTCATAAAGTATCCTACTGGTTTTAAAACTTTTGAGTTTTTATGGTAGATGTATTTTAAAAATGTACAATCATTCTTAGTATTTTGTCATAAAAGATTATAAAAACATATAAAATAGATTTAACATTAAACGTCGCTAAACGTTACCTATAGCTTTGTTTGGTGTTTTTTGGTTTATCGTTCATTTTGTGCACACTTTAGTCTATTTAGACTGGGACTTACAGATTAACGTGGATTCCAAAGCCACTAACAAACATCCATGCCACAGTCAGGAATCGAACCTGAAACCTGTCGGACCAACAGCCAGAGTGCTATATCTCAGCCAATTGGCCATAAGACCGCGAGGCTTACACACGTAAATACCTAAGTAACATTGACACAAAAATACAAAGCATGGGAAGAAAAAAAAGGTAAAGAAGGGATAACATCCAAATAAGTATACAGAAAATAACACAGAAATAAAATTGTAAAAAAATTTCTGTAAGAATTCATTTTTTTTTTCTTTTTACCTTTCACAAAATTATTTTTTTAGGCATATTCTTTTAAAAAAATATTGTAATTTTTGAATAATTTTTCCTGCGAAACAAAACTCCCGTTTACTTAACTTTTTACTCCCCTTCACCAAAAAAAAAAAAAAAAAAAAAAAGTTCGACTTAAAAATGTGATTAGAAGCCCTGCATTAAAATAATCCTCTAAATCCAGCCAAACAGGAAAAAACATTTTTTTTAAAAATAAAAAAATAAAAGTACCACATATGACTTTTAATGATTCCTCTTACAAATTTTCAAAAGGAAAAAAAAAAGGATAAAATTATTTTCACAGACTTTAGATATGCATTCTTTTTTTTTAAATTAAAAATAAAAGGTGATAAAAGGGTCCACGTTTGCGGAATAAAAAAAGTGGCCAAAAATTGGAATCGAAGATTCGACCTATCCGAATAGAACGAAAAATAAATGAGCCGGAAAATAGCCGAGAATAAAAGTTGATCTGCGTTTCCCGGCTCTTCTGTCCCTCTCTCCCGGTCTTTGTTTACCTGATGCTATTTTAAGACCATCGATCCTGTAGGCGAAGAGCCCCATACAGTCCCCTCTCCATTACGGGGGTGGAGGACATTGGATCATTTCGGCTGCAGGTGGATGTTCCAGGGGGTGGGGGGTGGAAAGACAGTCGCGATTGGACATTTTTTGGGCCTTGCGTTTAATAATGGATGTCGAATTTGCTCGAAAGGGGACAGAGTAAAGCTTGAATTTCGTAAGTCGCCTTGTAAACATTCTCAGCAGCCTGGTGGCCAAGTGGATAGTGCTCTGAACTTTGGTGTTTCTGGTTCGTATCCTGGCGGTGGCATGGATGTTTGTGAGTGGTGTGGAATACACATTAAGCCGTAGGTCCCGGTCTGCTTATCCCTCGTGCGCACAAGATGACCATAGAGCGACATACCATACCATACCTTTTTCACAAAGTACCCTAGTGGTTTTAACACTTTTGAGTGTTTATGGTGGGTGTACTTTAAAAATGTGCAATCAATCTTCGTATTTTGTCATAAAAGGATATCTAAACATATAATAAAGATTTGGCATTAAACGTCGTTGTTGTTGTTACCTATAGCTTTGGTTAGTCGCTCTACGGTCATTTTGTGCATACTTTAGGCTAATTAGACCAGGACCTACAATTTAACGTGGATTCAAAACCGCTCACAAGCATTCATGCCACAGCCAGGATTCTAACCTGAAGCCTTTGACGCCAAAGTAGACTGTAGGTGCCGGTCTAATTAGCCTAAAGTGTGCACAAAATGATCGTAGAGTGACAAATCAAACCAAACCAGGCATTACATAAATATAAAACAGAACTTACAAAAGAAGGGGCTATACAACAAAGCTTACAAAAGTAAACAACTAACAAAATGCAATAACAAACTTATAAAACTAAATACCTAAGTAACCACTGGAACAAAAATACAAAACAATGGGAGAAAAAAACAAGTAAGAAAAAAAGACAGATAAATTATAAATAGATAAATAAAAGATAAGATTTAAACAAGAATACAAAATATGACACAAAAATAAAATTGTACAAAAGTTTCTGTAAGAATTCCTTTTTTTTTCTTTTTTACCTTTCACAAAATTATTTTTCTATACATTTTCTTTTAAAAATTATACTCTATTCTTTGAATATTTTCCCCCTGCAAAACAAAATTCCAGTTTATTAACTTTTTTCTCCCCTTCACCAAAAAAAAAAATTATATTTAAAAATATGATTAGTAGCCCTGCATTAAAATATTCCTCTAAATCCAGCCAAACAGGAAAAAACATTTTTTTAAAAATAAAAAAGTCATACCACATATGAATTTTAATGATTTCTCTTACAATTTTGAAAAGAAAAAAAGGGTAAAATTATTTTTCACAAACTTTAGGTATACATTCTTTTTTTAAACAAAATAAAACTGGCTTGATAAAAGGGTTCATATTTGCGGAATGAAAAAAAAATGGCCAAAAATGGAATCGAAGATTCGACCTATCCGGTAGAACGAAAAATAAATGAGCCGGAAATAAAAGTTGATCTGCGTTTCCCGGCTCTTCTCTCTCTCCCTCCCTGTCTTTGTTTACCTGATGCTATTTTGAGATCATCGATCCTGTGTACGAAGAGCCCCATAAAGTCCCCTCTCCATTGTGGGGGTGGAGGATCATTTCGGCTGCAGGTGTATGTTCCAGGGGTGCAGGTGCATGTTCTATGTTTTTCGTTCAAGGGGGTGGGGTGAGGATGGAAAGACAGTCGCGATCGGATATTTTCTGGGCCTTACATTTAATAATGGATGTCGATTTTGTTCCCAAGTGGACAGAGTCAATCTCGAATTTCATACGGCGTCCTGTTAGCTTTCTCATAAAGTATTCCCAGTGGTTTTATCACTTTTGAGTGTTTATGGTGGGTGTACTTTAAAAATGTGCAATCATTCTTCGTATTTTGTCATAAATGATTATCCAAACATATAGTATAGATTTGCCATTAAATGTCGTTGTTGTTACCTATAGATTTGTTGGTTTGGTTTGATTTGTCGCTCTACAGTCATTTTATGCTCATTTTTGGTTAATCAGACAGGTATCTACGTCACTAACGTGGTTTCTGAACCACTCCCAGACATCCATGCCACAGCCAAGATTCGAACCTGAAACCTGTCGTACCAACAGCCAGAGCACTATATCTCAGCCAATTGACCATCAGGCCGCCAAGCTTACAGAAGTAAATGCCTAAGTAACCATTGGCACAAAAATACAGAACATGAAAAGAAAAAAAAATAAGTAAGAAAAGAAAGGTAAAGAAGAGATAACGTCCAAATAAGAATATAGAAAATAACACAAAAATAAAATTGCAAAAAAATTTCTGTAAGAATTCTTTTTTGCCTTTCACAAAATTATTTTTCTATACATTTTCTTTTAAAAAAATATTGTCTTCTTTAAATATATTTCCCCTTCTAAACAAAACTCCCATTTACTTTTTTCTCACCTCCATAAAAAAAAAACTTTATTTGAAAATGTGATTAGAAGCCTGCATAAAATATTTCTCTGAATCCAGCCAAACACGAAAAAACAATTTTTAAAAATAAAAACTAAAAGTACCACATATGACTTTTAATGATTCCTCTTGCAATTTTCAAAAAAAAAAAAAAAAGGTAAAATTATTTTTCCCCAAATTTGGGTATACATTCTTTAAAAAAAAAAAAAAATAATAATAATAATAAATGGCGGGATAAAAGGGTCCACATTTATGGAATAGAAAAAAAAGGTTAAAAAATGGAATCGAAGATTCGACCTATCCGGTAGAACGAAAAATAACTGACCCGGAAAATAGCTGGGAATAAAAGTTGATATTGCGTTTTCCCGGCTCTTCTCTCTCTCTCTCCCTGTCTTTGTTTACCTGATGCTATTTTGAGACCATCGATCCTGTGTACGAAGAGCCCCATAAAGTCCTCTCTCCATTGTGGGGGCGGAGGACATTGGATCATTTCGGCTGCAGGTGGATGTTCAAGGGGGGTGATGTTCTAAGGGGGGGGAACGACAGTCGCGATTGGACAGTTCTGGGCCTTGCGTTTAATAATGGGTGTCGAATGTGTTCGAAATTGGTCACAGTCAAGCCTAAATTTCATAAAGCGGCCTGTAAGATTTCTCGCGGCCTGGTGGCCAAGTGGCTAGCGCTCTGGCCTTTTGTATCCCAGGTTTCAGGTTTGAATCCTGGCGGTGAAATGGATGTTAGTGAGTGGTTCGGAATCCACGTTAAACTGTAGGTACCGGTCTAATTAGCCTAAAGTGTACACAAAATGACCGCAGAGCGACAAACCAAACCAATATCCAGACAGCTTCGGATAAAGATGTATAAACTAGATCAAAATTTAAAACAACATTAATTAATATACGAGCGAGAGCTTTGTAATTATTGTAACGACAATAGAAAATAATTATTATAGTAAAAAATTATTAAAGTATTAGAATAATTATTATAGTATTAGAATATAAGTACCAAATTCATGGAGGTTTGTTAGAAACATACGTATCTTGCGTGTCACGCTGCCTGATAGCCAATTGGCTAGCTCTCTGGACTTTGGTACCACAGGCTTCAGGTTAGAATCCTGGCGTTGGCATGGATGTTTGTGAGTGGTTCGGAATCCACCTTAAGCCGTAGGTCCCGGTCTGTTTAGCCCTCGTGCGCAAAAGATGACCATAGAGCTACATACCATACCATACCTTTCTCATAAAGTAGTACCCTAGTGGTTTTAATACTTTTGAGTCTGTATTGTGGGTGTACTTTAAAAAAGTACATTCAACCTGCGTATTTTGTCATAAAAGATTATCTAAACATAGAACATAGAAACATAGAAAAAAGATTTGGCATTGAACGTCGTTGTTGTTACCTATAGCTTTGTTGGTTTGGTTTGTCGATCTACGGCAAATTAGACTACTGGGCAAATTAGACCGGGGGCTACATCTTAACGTGGATTCCGATCTACCCACAAACATCCATTCCACAGCCAGAAGTCGATCCTGAAGCCTGTCGTACCAACAGCCAGAGCGCTATTTCTCAGCCAATTGGCCATCAGACCGCAAGGCTTACAGAAGTAAATAACATTGGCATAAAAATACAAAACATGGTAAGAAAAAAAAGGTAAAGAAGAGATAACATCCAAATAAGTATACAGAAAATATCATGAAAATAAACTTTTTTATTTTTTTTTTATTTTTTTAAATTATTGTAATTTTTTAATAATTTTTCCTGCAAAGCAAACAACTTTCTCCCCTTCACCAAAAAAAAAAAATGTGATTATAAGTTGCATTAAAATATTCCTCTCAATCCAGCCAAACATGAAAAAACATTTTTAAAAAATAAAAAAAATAAAAACACCACATATGACTTTTAATGATTCCTCTTACAATTTTCAAAAAAGAAATTAAAAAAAAAGGTAAAATTATTTTTCGCAAACTTTAGGTATACATTCTTTTCTTTTTAAAAAATAAAAATAAAAGGTGATAAAAGGGTCCACATTTGAGGAATGAAAAAAAATGGCCAAAAATGGAATCGAAGATTCGACCTATCCGGTTGAACGAAAAATAAATGAGCCGGAAAATAACCGGAATAAAAGTTGATATGCCTTTTCCCGGCTCTTTTCTCTCTCCCGCTGTCTTTGTTTACCTGATGCTATTTTAAGACCATCGATCCTGTAGACGAAGAGCCCCATAAAGTCCCCTCTCCATTATGGGGGTGGAGGAACATTTCGGCTGCAGGTGGATGTTCCAGGGGCGGGGTGGGGGGAAATAGTCGCGATTGGACATTTCTGGGCCTTGCGTTTAATAATAGATGTCGATTTGGTTTGAAAGTGGTCAGAGTCAAGCTCGAATTTCATAAGGCGTCCTTTCAGCTTTCTTATAAAGTATCCTTGGGGTTTTAACACTTTTGAGTGTTTATGGTGGGTGTACTTTAAAAATGTACCATCAACCTGCGTATTTTGTCTTAAAAGAATATCTAAATATATAATGTAGATTTGGTGTTAAACGTTGTTGTTGTTGTTGTTGTTAGCTATGGTTTTATTGGAACTCAGTCATTATAAATTTGGCCTCTTACCATTGAAACAAAGAATAGCATTTAAATAAATCAAAATTAGAAATGGAATTCGGGCTGATGGTCAATTGGCTAGCGCTCCGGCCTTTGGTATCACAAGCTTCATGTTTGAATCCTGGTGGTGGCAAGGATGTTTGCGAGTGGTTCAGAATTCATGTTAAACTGTAGGTTCTGGTATAATTAGCCAAAAGTGTGCAAAAATTGACCGTAGGGCGACAAACAAAACAAAACCATACAAAGGGGAAAGACCAGAGACAATCGTGACAAAAACTACCAAAATGCTTTTTAAAAACAAGTTTAAATGCTCTAAGGATAAAAATTTAAAAAGCTTGAAGCACCCCAATAAAAGTCTGTGCGATCAGGACATATTTTCTCTGGTCTTCCAATAAAGAATACACAAATCACCATTCTGTTGTAAATTAAGAGTCCAGTCCCTAGCAAACCAGTAGATGGGCCTTATTCATTTTCTCTTCTCTTACATAAAACACATCTGTCAGAGTTCACAATCTCTATTTTGGCAAGTTATTCGGCCTGGCGTTTAAATGTCATCTCCATACTTTGTCATAAAATACGACGAGTATCCAAATTTCCATTATAAATATAACGAGTAAATAACTAATGAATATTTGTATATGGCTTATAGAATAGTGTACTTTTTATATAGGATACAATATAAATTATTCTTTATTTATAGTTTGTTATTATGCATGCTCAGGTATAATTATAGGTATAATTATGCTGAGGTATTATGCATTTTATATAGCTATACATTTTTATATAGTTCGCAATTCATTGTATTTTTACATAGCAGATAGAAAATAAAATGGATTTCATTTACGGAATCAGTACTGCAAATAATTAACATAAAAATAAATCATTAAATTTAAAGTCAAAATCTAAAATGCTGTCTAGAACTCGATAATGACTTTAAGAAAATCATTATCTAGTTTTATTTTTTTTCAGGATTGTATTATCGTGGTTGGTATGAATATTAATCATTAGAAACTTTCCAGGCCTCTTAGACATGATATACTATACAATGCGAAGTAATTATTCGCTTAGATTACTTATTATATGAAGTTCACTATATCAACTACATCTGGTTAGTGAACTTCGTTTTGTTGCTTTTTCCTCACTTAAGCTAAAAAGGTTTAAATAAATTCATATCTGGTGTTTTAATAGCAAATGGTATCAGGTTAAAATAATTGATTATGGAAAATAAAAATAGCATTTTAAAAACATTCTCCTTCATAAAATCTGGCTCTTGAAATTCAGTCATCTGTTGTTGACAAATTTGCTAATGAACATCATTTCGGAGAATCAAATTAAAGATAAATAATAAAATCTCCTTAATAAATATTCTTCTTTATTGGCGCAAAAGCCCATTGGTGCGCCAAGGCCATTTGCCTACCAGCAGATTTCGAAACAGGAGAGGTTTACTTTTTATGGAGTAGGGTTGTAAGCCCTACACCCAAAAGTCATATTAAACCTGGACCTAAGGTTTAAAGTGGATTTCGAAACATTTCCGCCGGGACTCGAACCCGAAATCTGTGGTACCGAGGGCCAATCACTATATATATATATATGGGGTCTGGTGGCAGAATTATATATATAAATATGATATATATATATATCTATATATATATATAATGTTACTATTTTTTGCCTATGCAGTAATATCCCAATCCTATCGAAATCCTGTCTAGTTTAACGTTACAACGCATTACATACATTTCTTAGGTGATTAATTGACAATAAACTACCAGCACCTTTTTCCTTTTAGCTCTCAACCTAATTAAGCTCTAAATTAAAGGTGATTAACGCTAATGAAGTAAATCCTTTAAATGACTCTAATTTAACGGCAAATTATTCACTTCTATTAGCTCCTTCATTCCAATCACGAATTCTTTTTCCCAAAAACAAAAACAAAAAAAGTCGAGCATTGTTACACTTTTAGCCAAGCAATCAAGATAAAATGCTTCCTATAACCTTCTTCTGTAAACATAAATATATATACTCTGGTCTTTTCTTTATTCTTTTTCTGCGAGCTGAAGTGAAGTGAAATAAAAATCAGAGTCAGTCACTCTGGTGAGTGGAATTGGAACTTCGAAGGAAGCAATTCGAACTCGTTCCGCTCTTTTTCGAGGGAACTTTATCACGAAAGCAAATGTCCTGCTTTTTATTTTATTATTTGAAGGGAAGAGAAGTTGGGAAGGAATTTCAATATCTTCTATCACAATCCCTTGCATTCTTTGGCGTGTTTGCGAAGTTATTTTTAAGGTCACGGGCCATCGATTTTTTTTTTTTGGATGAAGCGGATGTTTTTGCAGTTGCCAAGGGTTAGGGTGTTATGGTCTGAATGACCTACATGCAAAAAAGCATTGAACAGTTGTTTATACTGAGTTTTATGAGAAAATGTAATACACAAATGAAATTTAAATTATTGCACATTTGACATTTGATTGATGCACATTTATCTTAGCGTTAGTTTTTAACGTGGCTCAGTATCTTCGATACTTCCATTTCTTCATTGACGCAATAGCACTGTGGTGGGACAAAACCGTCTGTCTATTGATAGATTTTGAGGCAGGACATGTTTCCTTTTAATGGGGTAGATTTGTAATGCTCTACGCCCAATCCTCTGATTTGTCGCTCTATGGTCATATTAGACCAAGACTTACAGTTTAAAGTGGATTCTAAACCACTACCAACACCCATGGCCCAGCCACTAACCAGATGTAGTTGATATACCGAACTTTATATAATAGGAATAATTCATACGAGTAATTTCTCCGCACTGCTAACTAACTAACTCCCTGGCACTACAGCCCATGGTGGCTAAGGCTAACCCCCCCATTTGCAGATTTCGAGACAGAAGATATTTTCTTTTTACAGAGTAGGGTTTTCAGCCTTATGCACAACGCTCTGCAGTCCTTTTGTACTGGGAAATATGGTTTAATGTTTATTCCGGGCAACTACAAACATTCAATATCATTGGGATTCGAATCCTAAACCTGTGGCACCCAGCGTCTATATTATCCTCTATATTAAAATGCAATGAACTGCATACTATATAAAAATACATACGACACGCTATATAAAATGCATGATACTATACAGTACATAAAAAATACACTATACACTATTTAAATAACACCCCATCAGGCATAAAAACAATCTATAATTAATAGAATAACTTATATTGTATCCCATTTAAAAAGTATATTATTCTATAAACTATATAAAAATTTTCATATATATTTATTCGTTATTATTATTCGAATCTGAAACTTGTGGACCAAGCGCCAGTCACTCGAGTCAATCACTATATATATATATATAATACTAGGCATTTTTCTCTTATATAGTAATATCCCGATAATATAAAAATACTGTCCAGTTTAACGTTGAAAAGCATTACACGCATTTCTTAGGTGATTAATTCACAATACACTACTAACACATTTTTCTTCTTAGCTCTCAACCTTATTAAGCTCTAAATTAAAGGTGATTAACGCTAATGAAGTAAAACCTTTAAATGACCCTCATTTAACGGCAAATTAATTCACTTCTATTAGATCCATTCATTCCATTCACGAATTCTTTTTCCTGCAGAAACGTTTGTCCCGCCAAAAACAAAAAAAAGTCGAGTAATTGTTACACTCTTAACCAAGCAATCAAGATAAAACGCTTCCTATAAACTTCTTCTGTAAACATAAACATATATCTATATATATACTCTCGTATCTTTTTTTTTCCACGAGCTGAATTGCAGTGAAATAAAAATCAGAGTCAGTCACTCTGGTGAGTGGAATTGGAACTTCGAAAGAAGCACTTCGAAGAAGCTTCGAAAGAATGGAAGAAAAAAGTCGTTCCGCCCTTTTTTCGAGGGAAGTTTATCACGAAAGCAAATGTCCTGCTTTCTTTTATTATTTGAAGGGAAGAGAAGTTCGGAAGGAATTTCAATATCTTCCATTACAATCCTTGCATTCTTTGGCGTGTTTACGAAGTTATTTTTAAGGTCACGGGGTCATCGATTGGGTGTTTTGAGAATGAAGCGAATGTTTTTGCAGTTGCCAAGGGCTAGGGTGTTATGGTCTGGATGACCTGCATGAAAAAACGCATTGGACAGTTGTTTATACTGAGTTTGATGAGAAAATCTAATACACAAATGGAATTTAAATTATTATTGATGCACATTTATCTTAGTGTTAGTTCTTAATGTCATTCAGTATCTTCTGTACTTCTTCTGTACTTTTTTGACGCAATAGAGCCATGGTGAGCCAAGGCCGTCTGTCTGCAGGCAGATTTTGAGACGGGAGATGTTTTCTTTTTGCGGGTAGTGTAGTTACCCCGACGTCCAATGCCATACAGTCATATTAGACCTGGGTCCCTAATGGCCGAGTATCTGGAGCTCGGTGCCACAGGTTTCCGGTTTCAAATCCCAGCGGTTCCATGGATGTTTGTAGTGGTTCGGAATAAACTGTAAACCATAGGTTCTGATGTAATATGAGTGTTGAGCTTCACGGAGCCCAGTCAGACTTCTCACCCACATCATTCCCAAATTGTAAAGGGACAACTCAACTCTAGACACAGTGATCTGGTGTGATGTAGTAGTAGTAGTCATATGAGACCGGGACCTACGGTTAAAAGTGGATTCCGAATCACCACAAACATTCATGGCACCGCTGAATTCGGACAGTAAACCTATATATATATATATACATAGTAACATTATATATATATATATATATATACACACTTAAGTGACAAAAGTCATGGGATACCTCTTAATATCGTGTCGGCCCTCCTTTCGCCCGGCGAAGTGCAGCAACTCGACGTGGCATGGACTCAACAAGTCGTAGGAAGTCTTCTGTAGGAATATTGAGCCATGCTGTCTCAATAGACGTCCATAATTGTGAAAGCGTTGATGGTGCAGGATTTTGAGCACGAACAGACCTCTCGATGATGTCCCATAAATGCTCGATGGGATTCATGTCGGGCGATCTAGGTGGCCAGATCATTCGTTGGAATTGTCCAGAATGTTCTTCAAACCAATCGCGAACAGTTGTGCCCGGTGACATGGCGCATTGTCATCCATAAAAATCCCATCGTTGTTTGGGTACATGAAGTCCATGAATGGCTGCAAGTGATCTCCAAGTAGTTGAACATAAGCATTTCCAGTCACTGTTCGGTCCAGTCGCACCAGAGGACCAAGTCCATGCCATGAAAAAACAGCCCACACCATTACGGAGCCACCACCAGCTTGAACAGTGCGTTGCTGACAGTTTGGGTCCATGGCTTCGTGGGGTCTGCGCCACACTCGAACCCTACCATCAGCTCTTACCAACTGAAATCGTGACTCATCGGACCAGGCCACGGTTTTCCGTTCATCTAGGGACCAACCGATATGCTCACGTGCCCACGAGAGTCGCTGCAAGCGATGTCGTTCTGTCAGTAAAGGCACTCGAGCCGGTCTTCTGCTGGAATATCCCAAGAAAGCCAAATTTCTCCGCACAGTTCTAACAGACAAGTCCCTTGTACGTCCCACATTGATTTCTGCGGTTATTTGACGCAGTGTTGCTTGTCTGTTAGAATTTACGACTCTTTGCAGACGTCGCCGGTCTCGGTCGTTAAGTGCAGGCGGTCGACCTCTGCGCTGTCCATGGTGGGATGTTATGCCTGAAATTTCATACTCTCGGCCCACTCTTGACACAGTGGAACAGGGAATGTTGAATTCCCTAACGATTTCCGAAATGGCATGACCCATGTGTCTAGCTCCAACTAACATTCCGCGTTCAAAGTCTGTTAATTCCCGTCGTGCGGTCATCATCACGTCAAAACCTCTTCACATGAATAACTTGAACAGAAATGAAAGCTCTGCGAAAGCACTGCGCATTTATACCTGTTCTACGCGATGGTACTGCCATTTGAAAATTTGCATATTGCTATCCCATGACTTTTGTCACTTCAGTGTATATATATATACACTATGTGGAAGAAAGTGACGGGACACGACACTATAACGACATAAACACATATTTATCAAAATTAATAGGAGGTAGGGCCTCCTTTGGCTGCGATCCCAGCTGCAACCCTTCTGGGCAGGCTTTCCACTAAATTAGCCATAGTGGCAAGAGGAATTTCCTTCCAAATGTTTAACGGGAAGTTCCATAGTTCAGGCTTGCTTTTGGGGAGTGGGGTGTGGCCCTCAACCGACGGTCCAATTCGTCCCAAAGATGTTCAATTGGGTTAAGATCAGGGCTCTGCGCTGGCCTCTCCATGCGTTTAACGTTGTTGTTCACATACCAATCAAGAGTCCTCCTTGCAACCTGGCATGTTGCGTTGTCGTCTTGATACCAGCAATCATCCATACCGTACGTTGCCCACAAGGTAGGAAGGACATGATTGTCGAGAATATCACAGTATCTATCGGCATTCATCGCACCATCAACCTTCACCAGTGGGTCAGCCCCATACCAGGAGAAACAGGCCCATACCATCAATCCTCCTCCACCAAACTTTACAGTTAGGACGACACACTCGGGCAAAAGGCGTTCTCCTGGTAAACGCCATACCCAAACACGTCCATCGGAACGGAAAAGGGTAAATCGTGACTCGTCACTCCAAAGGACGAGTTTCCAGTCATCCAGAGTCCAAGTAAGGTGGTCTTTGGCCCATCGAAGGCGCGCTTTCTTGTTGGTTTTCGTAATTAAAGGCTTATGGGCCGCCAAACGTCCAGTGTAACCTAACTTATGGGCCTCGATACGAAGAGTCTTGGTCGAAACGGCCACACCTGTGGCTTGTCTAAACTCATTAGCGATGTTATCCATAGATGTTTGACTGTTACTTCGAATTTCCCTGCCGAGCACCCGCCGGTCCCTGCTGGTGAGAACTGTAGGTCGTCCACTTCGGGGGTTGTTCTGACAGTGTCCCTCAGTCTTGTAGCGACACACAACACGTGCTACAGTTGATTTTGAGCAGTTACGGAGAAGGGATATCTCCCTAATTGACACCTTGGCAAGATGCAATCCAACCAACACACCTTTCTCGAACTCAGACAACTCTTCCTGTGGCGGCATCTTGACAAAAAACAACTCTAGTCGACTCCACAGAGTATTTATAGGATATGGCTGACACGTGATACCTATTATTGCGCATGTGTCAGCTGTATTGTTGACTTTTCTACTCTTTCGAAGGGTGTCCCGTCACTTTCTTCCAGATAGTGTATATATATATATATATATATAATGTTACTATTTTGTACCTATATAGTAATATCCGAATCATCCAGTTTAACGTTGAAAAGCATTACACGCATTTCTTAGGTGATTAATCGCCAATAAACAACCAACACATTTTTCCTTTCAGCTCTCAACCTAATTAAGCTCTCAATTAATGGTGATTAACGCTAATGAAGTAAATCCTTTAAACGACTCTAATTTAACGGCAAATTAATTTACTTCTATTAGGTCCTTCATTCCAATCACGAATTCTTTTCCCACAGAAACGTTTGCCCTCCCCAAAACAAAACAAAAAGTCGAGCCTTGTTACACTTTTAGCCAAGCAACAAGATAAAACGCTTTTCTGTAAACTTCCTTGGAAAACATAAATATATCTTTTTTTCTCTTTGTGAGCTGAAGTGAAGTGAAATAAAAATCAGAGTCAGTCACTCTGGCGAATGGAATTGGAACTTCGGAAGAAGCAATTCGAACTCGTTCCGCTCTTTTTTCGAAGGAAGTTTATCACGAAAGCAAATGTCCTGTTTTTTATTTTATTATTTGAAGGGAAGAGAAGTTCGGAAGGAATTTCAATATCTCCTGTCACAATCCTTGCATTCTTTGGCGAGTTTACGAAGTTATTTTTAAGCTCACAGGCGATCGATTTGGGTGTTTTTGGATGAAGCAAGTATTTTCGCAGTTGCCAAGTCTTGGGGTGTTATGATCTGGATGACCTACATGCAAAAAAGCATTGAGCAGTTGTTTATACTGAGTTTGATGAGAAAATCTAATACACAAATGGAATTTAAATTATCACGGAGGCACATTTATCTTGGTGTTAGTTTTTAACGTCATTCAGTATCTTTTATACTTTTTTTTCTTCAATGATACAATATCTCCATAGTGGGCCAAGGCCGTCTGTCTACTGGCAGATTTTGAGACAGCAGATAATTTCTTTTTACGAGGTAGGTTTGTTAGCTCTAAACCCAACCCCTCTAGTTTGCCTCTCTAAAGTCATATTGGGCCGGGACCTATGATTTAAAGTAGATTTCGAACCACTGCAATCATCTATGGAACCGCCGGGACTGGAACCCGAAACATGTGGCATCAGATATAATGTGGCGCTAGATATGATGTCTAAGAAAGCCTAAAAAATCGGCCATCAGGTCCATCATCTATACTGTCAATGTTAAAAGGCGCATTTTCGGATAATTTAATGTAATTTAGTAAAATACTTTTAGACGTTTTTCTTACAAATTAGTAAATGCAACAATTTGTAAACTGTCATTCTATGATGATTTTGCTTATTTTTCGTGTGTGTCTTTTTAACTGTATAATATTTTTACTATACACCATTTCCTTTCAACATAAATAAGGTAAATAACCAATTCTTCGTTTTTCAAATTGATTATTGTTTGCACGTATAATCGAAAATCGTAAGTAAGCGAGCTGGCTACTATGCGCTCCAAGAGTGCACTTCAAACCTTTTTGAATAATCAAAATAGTTCCCAAAGAATCTTGCACTATAGAATTCTGGACCAAGAGAGAATTATTCCCAGTTTTCCGAGAAAGACAGCGGTGGTTATATTTAGACGTTTGATTGGTCATGACTGTTTACGTGACCACCTCTATAGAATTAGAATGGTGAATTCCCCAAACTGTGTTTTGCGTGACTCTAGTCGGTTATGAGTTTTGAGCATTTAAATAATTGTAATGCACTTTCTCGATATGAGGACACGGTCTAAAACTAATGAACTAATGGCTTAGGTGCCAATGTTCGGATTTGTATAATAAATAAGTAAAATAAAACTTATAAACTAACAATCTCTACAATGTAAAATAAATAAGTAAAATAAAACTTATAAACTAACAATCAATCAACAACATTTACTAACATTCTTTACAACAAAGAGTTTTTCTAAGAAAGGATATCAATCATGAAACTCTCGTTAACTCAGTGGTATCGTGTGTCCCTGATATAACGGAAAGTTCGGGTTCATTGTCATTGCATTATTCGTTGCTATTCAGGGCCTTTAGAAGCTAGGAAACTGTTGATTGTGACAGCGACATGTTCATCGACAATCATTGTTCCTGATGGATGTTTTTTGGGTTTTTCACACGTATGAAATACACATGCTAGATGTTATCATTGATTTCTGGAAAGTAATGTCCTGCCCTGATCATCAATGTTATTAGTGGCATACATAAATCAGAAAGGAGGCCCACAGATATTCAGTAGTAATATATATATATATATATATCGGGGCATGGTGATCGCTCGGTACCACAGGTTTCGAGTTCGAGTCGTGGTGGTGTTATGAATGTTTGTAGTGGTTTGTAATTCACTTTAAACCGTAGGTCTAACATGATCGTACAGCATTGGTACTCGAGGGTAGTGTGGGTAGAGGTTGGGGATAGTGTTACTCGCATCCATAGTATATCTTCAAGCTACACATGCCTTCTGGGTAATGCTTAATGAGTTAGAACGGGTACAGCCCTTGCCTATGGCATAACGATAATTATCTCCGTATTACCAGCTGCATTAGGAAAAAAATATGCATATGCATAGACATTTTCGGGGCTGATGGTCGAGTGGCTAGCGCTCTGGCGCTCGGCACCACAGGTTTCGGGTCCAAACCCTGATGGTGCCATGGATGTTTGTAGTGCTACGGAAACCACTTTAAGCCATAAGTTCCGGTCTAATAGAATCGTAGAGAGTTGTAGGGGTAGTGTTAATCGCATCCGTAGCATTAGTACAGCAATACATAAAAATCATCGCCTTCAAAAACCATTCCTTATTTGTTGAATTTGAATAACTTTTCCTACTCAGTCACTGAATCAGTCCTACATAACAGAAAATGCAAACCTTCGCCACTTCTAGGCGTGGACGTGCGAAAGCGACGGCCAGACTCCATCAATACCATTCAACAATCCATCAATTTGCATATATATCCTTTCCGCCTGCCTCGTTTCCTTTCGGGTATGTTTGTGCAGTTATTTTAAGGTTCCAGGAATCGATCCTTTTAGGGATTGCGGAGAAATTCCCGAAAACGGGTGTGGTGTTGTCTGGAAGGTAGAGTCAGAGGCATGGCTTTGGGTGTGGTCAAATCCCCCAGGAGTCAGAGCCGGATATGGAGCTGAAGATTGCCGGTTTCACAGTTTCCTTGGTGTGCGAGTTGGCGAGACTACCGGTCGGGCATTTAATTTGTCTTCCCGGAGCGTTAGAGAGGATGGCTGCTGGAATTACTTGGTTAGAAATAGTTTGTAATGGTTATAGATAGTAAGTGCTTTGGACAATTTGGAAGATTTATGAGTTTGTGTTATGAAATATTCTATAAATGCATTAATGTCTTAAATTTTAATAACATATTCAGGACTTCTACTACTTTTAAGATCTTTTCTGACGCAATCAGTACTATATGTCTTCAATTTGTTCATATTGTGTTGAGTCACATAATATGACATTTTATGAAGATTTATGAGATAGTAAGTGCTTTGGACAAATTAGAAGATTTATGAGTTTATGTCACAGCATGTTCTATATATGCATTAATGTGTTATATTTTAATAACACATTCGTGACTTCTGCCACTTTTAAGACCTTTTCTCACACAGTCGGGTGCTACGCATTCAATTTGTTCATGGTGTTGAGTCACAAAATAAGGGACATTTTCAGACTGTGTCTCACAGTTGGCCAAAACGTCTTGAATCATTTTTAATATCCTGGAACTTCATTTGAACTCCTGTCTTATCTGTCCTTATATTGTACGTTATAATGCCGGAATGTTATGTTTGTCTGTGTCCTTTGTGCTTCTAAAATTAAATATTTCTGTAACATTCTGTTACTGCATCGGCTTTATGCATTTGTTGTAAATTAGCTTATTGAAATTATACTTTCTTATTTTTAATTAAGAATATGTTTAGCTTTCTGTAATTTTTCTGTCTGATCCTAATAAAGCAGATTCTGAGCATTTAAGGTTGGACTTAGTAATTATCTCTTGTATCCTCAATGTAGGGTTTCTTTGCTGTTTTGTTATAGCCTGATATAGGAGCTTATAATGAAGTTAAGGCTTGCTACTCTGCATTTTTTAAAATATTAGAAATATATATATTACAAAAGGATTGTTACGAGTAAATGTTATGCATGTACGTTTAGTGAGGAAGAAAAACGCAGAAAACTCCTCTTCACTGTCAATGGGAGAAACTTAAAATACACTGCTATGGTCACCATTAATTGTCCTTTCTGAAACCAATGACGACAACGCCCGTTACTAAATAGAATCGAACTTACGTCTTTTTTGCACGCTAGCTGCGCATATTACTTGAAATCTTGTTTATTGAATTTTATTAAATTTTTAAATATATTGATGAAAAAATGTCAGTGTTTGTTGTATACTTTAAGCTGGGCTTTATGCTACTATGTTTAATGTAAAACATCTTATAATAAATATTAATGTCAAATTGAACAAATTATAGAACATAAATTATTAAAATAAATCGTTTTTTTTTTAAATAACATTGTGTAGCAAACAAATTAATGATTTATCTCATTATTTCAAAAGACTTTAATTAATGACAGACAAATATTGTCTATTATAAATATATATGTATATTTATAATAGACTATTTATTTCATCTTAAAAGAAACAAATTAATGATTAATTTCATTACATGAAAAGCTATTAAAATTATCTAAGCTAAAATTATTAAGTTGTTATTATTTACAGTTTTAATTTTGTTCTAAAAAAAATTAAAATTGTTCAATAAACAAATTATTGATTAATCTTATTACTTGAAACTCGCATTGAACAAGTGACAGTACATTAATTATCACTTTTAGGTTATATTTTTTTCTAAAAAAAATATCATTGTACCTAAATTATTAAAGCAAAACACCTTTTGCATTTATTTAGTTTTCAAAAACTAACATTTTACAGTAAACAAATTAATGATTTATTTCATTGTCTAAAAAGTCACCTTGAACAAATGACAATACGTAAATTATCAATACAAATCACTTTTAACTTACATTTGACCCCGCAGAAACAACATTGTACACACACAAATGAATGGTTTATCTCATTAGTTGAAAATACATCTAAGATCTTAACAAAATCTTTTCAAAAATTATTTTTAAAGTTAAAGTTAAAAAAAATACATTTGCTTTTGCAATTCTCGAATAATAAATGAACTCATTAAGAAAGTTAATATCATTCTTTTGCACTCGAATTCTAAGCCTCATTTAATTAGCAAACAGAAAATGGTTTTTTCTCTGCAGTCAGCTTTTTGTTTGTTTTTGGTTCTTCAATACCATCTCTTGTATTTCCTCGTAGCTGCTTCGGGGCTATATTTAAATTCATTTTTATTATT
The DNA here is from genome assembly GCA_021605075.1 of Caerostris darwini. Taxonomy (NCBI): domain Eukaryota; kingdom Metazoa; phylum Arthropoda; class Arachnida; order Araneae; family Araneidae; genus Caerostris; species Caerostris darwini. The sequence goes on from BPLQ01007855.1 coordinate 90,346, forward strand.
ATTATTATTAATATTAAAGACTACTTATATTTTATCACAAAAAGTTTGTTTCTAAAATGGTTATCGTAAGATTAAACAAGATGATATTTCTGAGAATTAGGGATTATAATTTTTTTTTAAATTTTATAATAGGGACAACAAAGGATAGAAAAAAAGGGACACAACAAACAAAATGAAATTTCTGAGAATTAGAAATAATAGTAAAAACATTTCTTTAATGTCGCGATAAAAGACAGTTGTAAAATAAAAAAAAGAATTAAAATTCTAACGAAAGGCTTTCGAGCTAAAATAGAAAAAAACATCGAATAACTTTCTATGACATCCGTTTTAATGATTTCTCACCATTAAATTGCAAAAAAGGAACGTTTTCTTGTTAACTTATTTAAATTAAGGGTAATATAAAAAAGGCTGATAATGTCACAACTTCGGAAAACGGTTTATATTTACCATCTACAAATTAAAAAGCAAAGACTTTTCCTTAAAAGTTGAGTGCAATTGTAATTGGAATGAACGATATTTTTAGTCTAACTCTGTTAGTTTTAAATTTGCATACGTTGCGAATTTCTAATTACCTAGCATTTTCTCTTGAGGCTTCTCAGCCGCTAGATGTGCAGTATATCCACTCGTTCTAACGAGAGATCTGCTACTATATTAGTACATTTGCCGGGAAGTGCTACTGGGGCTGTCCTTAATCTGAGAGGGATTTTTCGAGGAATTTTATCTTGTGGGCTTAAATGCCACAAATTTTGATGTAGAGATGGAGGCCATAAAACGAGCCGTTCTAAATCTTTTGAATTTGTCTACACCATTTAAGAAAGTTGCCTGTTTTCAATTCCTTCTATAAGCTCACACTCTCCCTATATATATATATCTTGTTCAAATTTTCAATCGTTCATAAAATACTTTTTATTCATCCACTCAAGTTCAAATACATTTTTTTTGAACTTGTAATGGATGACACTGGATGTTAATGCAGTCTTTTCAAATATTAATTCAGTAATTAAGTTTAATTCATTAATTTTAGTTTTTTTTTAGATTTAAGATGCATATATCCACTAATAGATGGCGCCAGATAAACTTTAAAAAAAATGAATGAAAATTATTTATAACGGACTTTCTGCAATAGAGTGAAAAAAAAGTAGGAATTGACTTTAATATTTTTTTTATATATATTACTTGTTTTATACATTCCCAGTCTGCTATTTTGGCTTTGGTTTCACGTACAGAAAGTGATTCCTACCAAGTAGTGGAAGTTAAGATGCTTTTTAATCAAGACATTTTTACTGGTTAGTAAATAGTTCTTCAGTGAGTGGAATCCTGGCCACTGCGACATTCCAGGAAATGAAAAAGCTGACAACCTTGCCAAAAATGATGTAATTTGCAACAGCCACATTTTACTCTGTCCTGCCAAAAAAAAAAAGATAACTGCTTCGTATTTGCGTATCGCATAGGAGAAAACAGAAAACTTACACTAGGCAGCTTACTATCTAAGTGAAATATTTTACACGTTGTCAAAATATCCATGGTGTCTCTTATCATTTCTGCAAGCAGTGGCCTCGCCAATGGATTTGAATCTAAGATCTATTGCATGCAAGATACATATGCTTCCAATAGACTTTCAATAGGCTTCCAATATTGGCGCAATAGCGCCATGGTGGGTCAAAGCTGTCTGCCTAGTAGCAGATTTCGGGACAGGAAATTTTTTTTTTTTACGAAGTAAGGTTGTCATCATTACTCACAACCCTCTGCAGTTATATTAGACCGGGACGTAAAGTTTAAAGGGGATTCCGACTCACTGCAAACCTACATGGCACCGCCGGGACATGAACCCGAAACCTGTGGACCGAGAGCCAGAGCACTAATAGACCTTCCCGAATTGGGTATTTCAATCCTTATTAAAATATATCCTTATTAAAAGTTATTTCTAATTAATAATTTTTTCCATTCAAATTTATCCTTTCACTGGCATACTATAAGTTTCGAAATATATATCGAATTGAAAAAAAAATGTCCCTATTTTAGACTGTAAATGCTACTTATTTCGAAATGCCATTAGATACGTACTATTTCCAACTGGTTTTTTTTCCCGGAACTACTTTCACCGGGGAATTTGCAAATGAAAGAAACAGCTGATTTTTATGATCTAGTGTTTTTACTTCTTGACAAGTCTTGATTATTCTACGCATAATCATCTCTTCATATTATGACATAATGGACATCAGAAGAAAAAAGCATGATCCATTACCGGTATCTGTTTGATTGATTCTAATGGTAATAGGCTCTGAGAAAGTAATCAAAAACAAATTAATGTCACGGAGTCTATCCAGATATATATGTATGACTTGATGAGTTCTAGATTTCATGATTAATTCAGATAATAATAATTCTCCCGGCTACATTTATTCTATTCTTTGACATGAAAAAAAAATTTTTTTTTCAAAAAACCAACTATCTGAAGTGTTATTGTAGCTTTTGAAATTATTTCAAAATTAAGATATAAATGCTGCGTTCGATAAAGTAAAAAAACAAGAAAAATATGTCATTACATGAAAGGATATCGTGATTAATTTCTTTGCTTCTTTTAATTTATTTCGATTCAAGAAATTCGTAACAGTAGCTCATGCTTTGTATATTGAAGAAGCAACTTAATTTGAAATTTATAATCATGGTATAATTTTGGAATTTCTATTTGTAATACTACACTCATGTCCATAAATTAAGGATAATTCAGAATCACACAGAAATTGAACTCTAAAATAAAAGTTTCACCTGTAGAATTATCACGCACATCTTCAAGAAAAATATGCAAATTACAGGAAACCACCAGATGGCGCGGATTGTACGTCACAATGACGAGAGTGTTAGAGAGGGGTATATAAGGTATATATCACAAGCGCTTTATAAGCCTTTCAGTGCAATAATCGCATAGTTATGGCACAAAGGAAGCATTCGGATGATTTTTTACGTGGTAGAATTATCGGACGACTGGAATGTGGACGTACCCAGCTGGAAGTATCCGAGGAACTTGGAATCGCCCAGAGTGTCATCTCCAGGCTATGGCAACGATTCCAAGATGATGGTAATGTGAGTAGATGTTACAGCACAGGTCGCCCCCGAGTTACAATGCCGAATGAGGACTGGTATTTAGCAGTTACTGCCAAAAGAAACAGACGGCGCACAGCATCAGACCTGTCTCGTCAGCTCTCTTCAGCTACCGGTACGACAGTTTCAAGGCAGACCATGTACAGACGCTTAGGGCACATTGGTCTATATGCTCGTAGGCCTGTCAGATGTGTTCCACTTACCGCAACTCACTGCCGCCTGCGATTAACCTGGAGTAGAGAGCATGCATTGTGGACACCGTAACAGTGGTGTGGTGTGATGTTTTCCGACGAGTCCAGGTTTAGTTTGCAGTCTGATTCTCGCCGGACTTTCATATGGAGAGCGCCAGGTACCCGTTACCACCAAGAGAACACCATTGAACGACACCGTTACGGTGGTGCAGGATGGCTCGTTTGGGGAGGAATTATTCTTTATTCCAGAACTGACCTGCATGTTCAAAGTGTAACGATGACAGGCCACATCTATCGGGATGTCATTCTGGAACAACATGTACGTTTGTTTCGGGGCGCCATGGGTGCTGAATTTCTGTTTATGGATGACAACGCCCGTCCTCACCATGCAAACATTGTAGACGAATGCCTTCAATTGGAGGATATCACCCGTATGGATTGGCCACCGGACTTGAATCCAATAGAGCATGTGTGGGATATGCTTGGCCGACGAATTGCAGCCCGTCAACCCCCTCCCACCTGTCAACCGGAACTTCGGAAGGCGCTGCTTGATGAGTGGTGTAATATTCCCCAGCTGGTCTTGGATCACTATGGGGCTGTTGCGCCACTGCTAATGATAATGTTTGTTTTTTTCATTCAAATCTATCATTTCACTGCCATAAATTTCGAAATATATGTCGAATTGAAAAAATAAATGTCACTATTTTAGACTGTAAATGGTACTTATTTCGAAATACCATTAGATAACTTATAATACCAACTATTTTTTTTTCATGAACTACTTTTACCGGGGAACTTGCAAATGAAAGAAACAGCTGATTTTTATGATCCCGAGTTTTTACTTCTTGACTAGTCTTGATTATTCTCCACATAATCATCTCTTCATATTATGACATTAATGGGCATCAGAAGAAGAAGAAGTAAAAAAAAGCATGATCCATTACCGGTATCTGTTTTATTGATTCTAATGGCAATAGGCTTTGAGAAAGTAATCAAAAACAAATTAATGTCACGGGGTCTACCCAGATATATGACTTGATGAGTTCTAGATTTCAGGATTAATTCAGATAATAATAATTCTCTCTCCATTTATTCTATTCTTTGACATGAAAGGCTTTTTTTTTTAATCTATCTGAAGTGTTGTTGTAGCTTTTGAAATTATTTTAAAATGATAATAAAATAGGACGGAGATATAATTGTATGCGTTCTAGAAATTTAAAAAAAACGAGAAAAATATGTCATTACAAGAAAGAAGATTGCAATTATTTCCTTTGCTTATTTTAATATATTTCGATTCATGAAATTCGTAATACCAGCACAGGTTCAAGAAGGAAATTAATTTGAAATTTATAATCATGGAATATTTTTGAATTTCAATTTGTAATACGAATTCAAGGAAGAGACTGATTATAATTATACAAAAAAAATGACAATAAAAAAATTTAATTATTTTCTATTGTCATTACTATAATTACAAAGCACGATCGTACGTTAATTAATGTTGTTTTGAGTTTTGATTTACTACTGTGCCCAAAAAGTAAAAACCAATTTTCAATTTAAACTTCTCGGGCATATAGAATTTCGATTATTTTTTTTCTTTTTTAGGTTGTTGGCACTGTCTTTGACATTCTCTGTAAAATTTCACGTCAAAATATTTCTTAGTGTTTGAGTTACGCTTGGCTTTGTGAGACGCTAAAAGTAATTTCGGCGATTTTTGCAATGTCTGAATGAATTGAGCACAGAACTAGCGTTAAATTTTGTTGGCGGAAACGTACAGAATGTTGCAGAAGGCATTCGGTGAACATTCCTATATCGGAAAGAAATGTTTAGAAGTAGTATAAACAGTTCAAAGAAGGTAGAGAAAGCATTGAAGACGAAGAGCCCTCTGACGACCATCCACCTCAACCGACGAAGTTCACGTCCAAAAAATTAAAGATTTGGCATCGATTTACAATTAGAGACTTTGCTGATGATAATGGAATTTCAAAAGGATCGGTCAATTCCACTTTAAAAGATGTTTTGGGCGTCAAACGCATCAAATCTCGATTGGTACTGAAAATACTGAATGCGCCAGCTCACACTGCATTGATTCTTCGTGACATTTTCGCTAGCAACCTAAAAAAGAAAAAAATTGAAATTCCATAAGCTCCGGGAATATTAAATTGAAAACTGGTCTTACTTTTTGGACACAGTAGCACATCTTTATCCGAGGCTGTCTGTGTATTTACCCTAAGCCGACAAAAATAATGTTATTAAGCTTTATATAGTAAAAAGTAATTTTCGCTGACTGACCGAGTTAAATAAGTCGTACTACTTCAAAGAATACACACTTGGAAATCATTGTTCGCAGGCACACTTTATGTGCCAAAAAAAAAGTAAACAATCCAGAATTCTCTGAAATGGAGTTTCTAACTCTTTCTTGCTGGTTTTAAGTTCTGAATCTTCTTTCCTCCAACAATTTAGTGAGGGAAATCACGCGAGGATTTCCACACGTAAGGTGAACATTCTTCCTGTTGTGTCATTTAAACTTGTTTAAAAATTTTCCAATTTTTATTTCCATTTTAAGTTCATTTGCAAGCAGGTATTATTTGCGGAGAGGAACAACGAAAACACATCTTCATTTAATATTAGAAAATTTGTCTGAATATAGAAAATTCTCATGAAGACTTTAATAATTTTAAATATGTGTGGGTTTTTTATTGTGTGGGTATTTTAAATTGATGTCCCTCCTTTTCATCACATACACATCATGAACAGCCCACCAAAGGTGGATGAGGGAAATACATCGGCGAGTTATTGTTAAAATTTCCCCTTACTTGCACGTCATATAAGAGAAAACGCCAAAAAAATCAAAACCAGGCAGCGGTTTTTCACAATCGCCAATCGAATCTCCTTGTTTCTGAAAGTAGTGACTGTAATGGACGTTGTCAGCGTGTCATCAAACGAATGCAGTCACAACATCATCACTGAGTCAAGAGTGTGGCAAGACTTTTGCTATTATATGTTTATTTTATATTAGGGCTTAAGTTTAATAGATATTGTTGTTTTCCAATGCCGGGCACTTAGATCCTTGTTGGGGTTTCCGAAATAGTGCTTCAAAATTCGACAATCCAGACTGACTCGTGGATCAGTGGCTCGGTGGCAAAGTGCAACGCTGGTGAGCATGAGGGCTTAAGGTTTTGTTGTAGACACTGTTTTAAAAACGAATCGTTTGGGATGTTAAGCATCTTGACTCCTTAATCGGGCTACCTGGTGGGAGTTTTTCTTTGTTTTCTCCCATGCAATACGCAAATGTGGGGTAGTCCCTCCTAAAAGTCCACCCGGAAGGCACTACCCTCCTTCTTCAGCGTTACGGAGTCAAGTCAGATTTCTGCGTACCGGTGCTAGCTACCCCCATCCTTCCCTCCTTCCATGAGAACACACAGGTTTATGGACTTGATCTAGATGCTATCGACCACATTACCCTTGGTGCCCACCATGTGCCAATGAAGAAGATATAGGAATTTAATTTTAGCTAAATGTATTTAGAAACGTATTCGGACGGCATGAGGAAAGAAAAGAATATCTGTAAAGGAAGGTATTTAAAATACATAAAACGCTTATGTTCAAATCGAGCTCTGTAATACTTCCAAAATGCCTGGATTATACTTTTGCTTTTCTATGCTCTACTATCCTTTCATCTAATTGTAATCCACATTCATCCGTGGCTCCAGATCTCTCCAACGTCATAACCCGATGTCTTTGATAGGATGAGGGAGTGTCTTTCCCACCACCATTTTTTAATGTTCTATTCCGCTTTCACGCAATTTTCCTGCACCACTTGTTTTATTAGGTTTCACCTTTACAATTTTCAAAAATCTTCCACTCTTATTTGTTTTTATTGGGTACATTTTTCCAATAGGTGATCATCATCTTTATGCTTCTACTACGAAAACCTATATCCCTACACTTATCACTATTAGCAAGCCTATTGCCAGCTTACAAGTCAAGGTTGTAAAATTTCGGAACTTTCTCGTACATTTTCAGGATTTCTTTTGGCTGACCCTCATAATATGCATACATGCTTCTTTATAACCGCACTTATGGTTTGCGGCTAAAGAGAGATCCATTCATTTTATGTGCTATGGTAATGGGTAATGGGTCAATATAACTTACCATGGATTATGGTAATTGTGAGTCAGTATAAGACCTTATGTATTACAGAAGTTATGGAATGGAGCGTCGAAGAATTATGGGTCATTACAAAGGCTTTATGAGTTGTGGGTTAGGGTATTTATAGATCGATATAGTGCTTTGAGTTTCAGAGGGATCTTAGCTAGAGACCAAGAGTGATGCGAGATTGAAAGTTTCTAGGTCTATACTGTAAATGATTACAATAAATCCAATGGCGAGTCCTCCTCTTCAGCTTGGGTAGTTTGGTGACCACTTCAAATCTTGTCCCTGAGGTTTCCTTTAAGAAGTCCAACTTAGATTGAAACAATGGCAACCTTTCTACTATGTGTCTTGTCTTCTGACACAACATCATCATAAAATGTATAAAGATTATTTTAACTCGTAGGATTTCAAATTGGAGGCCTGATGTTCGAGGGACTAGCGCTCGGTGCCACAGGTTTGGAATTCGAGTCCTGGCAATGCAATGGATGTTTATAGTGGTTCGGAATCCACTTTAAAACGTAGGTTTCCTTCTAATATGTCTAGAGCTTTGGGTGTAAGGCTTGCAATCCCACCCCGTAAAAAGAAAATATCTCCTGTCACGAAATCTACTAGTAGGCACTAGTAGTACTAGTTGACTTGGCCCACCACGGTTCTGTTGTGCCGATGAAGATCATCTAGGAATTTAATTTTAGCTAAATGTATTCGATGGCATCAGAAAAAAAGAGCATCTTTAAACGAGGGTCAGCCAATTAAAATGCATAAAATGTTTTTATAAATAATGTATCAATCCGATGGGCATCATTTTTCTACATGGCCAAAACAAGATCTGTAACACTTACAAGATTCCTGAATAATTATTTTGCTACCCTAATCGCTAATCTTGCGTCTCTTCGTCCAATTGAAGTCCACAATTTGTCTTTCACAGAGTGTCTTTCACAGATGTCGCTGTATTTTTAATGTTCTATTCCGCTTTCAGACAATTTTGCTGCGCCATTTGCTTTATTAGGTTTTACATTTACAATTTTCAAAAATTTCCAATCTTGTTTGTTTTTATTGGGTGCATTTCTCCAATGGGTGATCATCAAGTTTATGCTTCTACTACGAGAACACCTATATCCCTACACTTATCACTATTGGCAATCATATTGCCAGCTTACAAGACAGGGTTGTAAAATTTCGGTACTTTCTGATACATTTCGGTACCACATAATATGCATATATGCTTCTTTATAACCGCACTTACGGTTTACGGCTAAAGAGAGATCCATTCATTTTATGTGCTATGGTAATGGGTAATGGGTCTATATAAGTTACTATGGATTATGGTAATTGTGAGTCAGTATAAGACCTTATGTATTACAGAAGTTATGGAATGGAGCGTAGAAGAATTATGGGTCATTACAAGGCTTTATGGGTTGTGGGTTAGGGTATTTATAGATCAATATAGTGCGTTGAGTTGCAGAGGGATCTTAGCTTGAGACCAAGAATGATGCCAAGTCGAAAGTTCCTAGGTCTGTACTGGGAATGATTGTGATAAATTCGATGCCAGGTGCTTCTGATCAGTTTGGGTACTTTGGTGACCACTTCAAATGTTGCCCCTCAGGTTTCCTTTAAAAAGTCCTACATAGATTGAACAAATAGAAACCCTTCTACTATGCGTCTTGCTTTGGCACAGTATCATCATAAAATGTATAAAGATTATTTTAACTTGTAGGATTGATTTGGTTTGTCGATCTATGGCCTTCTGTGTACACTTTGGGCTAATTAGACTGGGACCTACAGTTTAACTTGGTGGATTCCGAACCACTAACAAACATCCATGACAACGCCAGGATTAGAACTTGAAGCCTATGGTACCAACGACCAGATCGCTAGCCAATTTAACTCGTAGGATTTCAAATTGGGAGGCTGATGGCTTTTGGTGCCACAGATTACGGGTTTGAGTCCTAGTGGTGCCATGGATGTTTATAGTGGTTCTGAATCCACGTTGAACAGTAGTTCCAGATCTAATATGACTGTAAAGGTTTCGGAGTAAGGCTTACACCCAGCCTGTAAAAAGAAGACATCTTCTGTTCCGAAATCTGCTAGTAGGCAGATGGCCCTGGCTCACTGTGGGGTTGTTCCATCACTAAGAAGAAGAAGAAGGATTTAAAATAAACATCCCTGTCAAAAAGAATACAGGCTGCGATAGAGAAAAAAATTATTAACTACAAAAATTACTCTGCATAAATTAAAGACACATGCCTGTCCATCACGCTCATTGAAAACACTTAAAACCCGAACAGTTAACTAATGAATATCTCCCACCCGCAAGCCCTACCTTATTCTGTTTGGAGCGGTTTATTTAACTTGTTTCAGTTACACCATGTATCGCCGCTAATGGCTTCTGAGTGAAGCCGGCGCTTCCAGAATGCTTCGGAGGCGCCATTAGCGTCATAAATAAATGCATCCCACTTTAGGTGTCAGAGAAATTGATATGATGGAGTGCTTCGAATGAGGGGTGGGGGTTGGCGAGAAAAATTCAACAGCACCCCCCATACATTTCGAAAGCCAGCCTTCATACTCCAGAAATGAATCGCTTTGGGGTTGAACATTTGTGTTAATAAACTCCAGATAAATCGTCAGTATTGGTTAAAACGGGGAAAATGGATTGTTTTATGCATAATGAACGTTAGTCGAGAGTTCAGTTTTTGTTGTTGTTGAGTTATGGGAAGTTTTGTGATGGTTTATGTCCCTGCCTTCGATTTTCATTTTATAAAAGTCAGCCGTGTCGTTTTGAATAAATTGAAGTTGTAAAAAATAAATATGTTTGCGCTATTGTTTTTCAAGAGATTTGCTATTTTTATGATATATTGATCATTTGGAATCATAATTCTTTTTCAAATACTTTACGCAGATTTTGTTTAGCGATTCAACCATTGTGACTGATATCACGTTTTGCATTTAATATTTTTAATTGATGGATTTACAATTACAGGGCCTGATGCCAAGTGATTACCGCTCTGGCGCTCGGTAGATCGATCACAGCTTTTGGATCGAGTACCGGCAATGTAATGGATGTTTGTAGTGGTTCGGAATTTACATTAAACCGTAGGTCCCGGTCTAATAGAACTATAGAGCGTTGGGCGTAAGGCTCACAACCCTACCCCGAAAAAAGAAGACATCTTCTGTTACGAAATCTGCTAGTAGGCAGACGGCCTTGACCCACTATAGGCCAGTTGCACCACTGAAGAAGAAGTAGAAGAAGGATCTGAAATAAAAATTATGTCTGTCCAAAAAGAATCCACGCTGCCATAAGAAAAAAACGATGATCAGAAGGAGGGCGCCCAGGTAGTCGGAAGGTTGGCGAGACCTTCTGGTCACCTTGATGTAGTTTGATGACCACTCCAAATATTGCGCCTGGGGATTCAAGCGGCCTGGTGGCCAAGTGGCTAGCTCTCTGACTTCTGGTATCACAGGCTTCATGTTCGAATCCTGGCGGTGGCATGGATGTTTGAGAGTGTTTCAGAATCCTCTTTAAACTTTAGGTCCCGGTCTGTTTAGCCTTCGTCTGCACAAGCTAACTGTAGAGCGAAAAACCAAACTAAACCCAGAGGGTTCCAAAATTGTAGCAATGGCAACTCTTCTATGACACATTATCATCATAAAATGTATGAAGATTTTTTAGAATCCTATGATTTCAAATTAAAATTCTTCCTGGCAAAAGAATATGGCTGCGATAGAGAAAAAAATTCTTAATTAAAAAAACTACTTTCCATACACGTGCCTGAACATAACACTCAATGAAAACACTTAAAACCCCGAAACAGTTAGCTAATAAATATTTCCCAACCGCAAGCCCTACCTTATTCTGTCTGGAGCGGTTTATTTAACGTGTTTCAGTTACCCACCATGTATCGCCGCTAATGGCTTCTGAGTGAAGCCGAAGCTTCCAGAATGCTTCAGAGGCGCCATTAGCGTCATAAATAAATGCATCCCACTTTAGGTGTCAGGGAAAATGATATGATGGAGTGCTTCGAATAAGTGGGGGAGGGGTCGACGAGAAAAAAATTCAACGGCACCCCCCATACATTTCGAAAGTCAGCCTTCATTTTGCAGAAATGAATCGCTTCGGGGGTTCAACATGTGTGTTAATAAACTCCAGATAAATCGTCAGTGTCGGTTAAAGCGGGGAAAATGGATTGTTTCATGCATAATGGTTAAGCGTTAGTCGAAAGTCCAGTTTGATGAGTTATGGGAAGTTTTGCGATGATTTATGTCCTTTCATTTTTCTGTTATAAACGTCAGCCATGTCGTTTTGAATAAATTGAAGTTGTAAAAATAAATGTGTTTGTGCTATTGTTTTTAAAGAGATTCGCTATTTTTGTGTTGAGCATTATAAATCTTAATTCTTTCACAAATACAATACGCAGATTTTATTTAGCGCTTCAACTATTGCTCTTGATATCATGTTTGCATTTAATATTTTTAATTGATATATTAACAATTACGGGGCCTAATGGCCGAATGACTAGTGCTCTGTTGCACCGTGCTACAGGTTTCAAATTCTTGTTCTGACGGTGCCATGAATGTTTGTAAGGGTTCGGTATTCACTTTAAAACGTAGACCCTTATCTAATATGACTGTAGAGGGTTGGACGTAAGGTTGACAACCGTACCTTGTAAAAAGAAAATGTCTTCTGTTCCGAAATCTGCTAGTAGGCAGACGGCTTTAGCCCACTATGGGGCTGTTCTATCACTGAAGAAGAAGAAGGATTTCAAATTAAAATTGTTTCTGTCAAAAAGAATACTGGATTCGATAGGAAAAAACGATGATCAGAAGGATGGCGCCAAGATAGTCTAAGGTTTGCGGAGTCAGAAGGAAGAAGAAGGTTGGCGAGTCCTTCTGATCATCTTGGCGTAGTTTGATGGCCACTTCAAATGTTGCCCCTGAGAGCTCAAAATTGTAGAAATGGTAACCCTTCTACTATGTGTCTTGCTTTGACACATTATCATCATAAAATGTATAAAGATTTTCTTAACATCGTAAGATATCAAATTAAAATTCTTCCTAACAATAGAATACAGGCTGAAATAGAAAAAAAATTATTAACTAAAAAAACTAATTTCCATAGACATGCCTGTCCATCACACTCAATGAAAACACTTAAAACCCAGAACAGTTAATTAATGAATATCTCCCAACCGCAAACCCTACCTTGCTATGTCCGGAGCGGTTTATTTAACGTGTTTCAGTTACCCACCGTGTATCGCCGCTAATGGTTTCTGAGTGAAGCCGAAGCCACCAGAATGCTTCACAGACGCCATTAGCGTCATAAATAAATGCATCCCACTTTAGGTGTCAGGGAAATTGATATGATGGAGTGCGAGTTCGAATAGGGGGTGGGGGTCGGCGAGAAAAATTCAAAAGCACCCCGCCCCCCACCCCATCCCCATACATTTCGAAAGCCAGCCTTCATTCTGGAGAAATGAATCGCTTTGGGGGTTCAACATTTGTGTTAATAAACTCCAGATAAATCGTCAGTGTCGGTTAAAGCGGGGAAAATGGATTGTTTTATGCATAATGGTTAAACGTTAGTCGAAAGTTCAGTTTTTGTTGTTGTTAAGTTATGGGAAGTTGTGTGATAGTTTATGTCCCTGCCCTCGATTTTTCTGTTGTAGAAGTCAGCCGTCTCGTTTTGAATAAATTGAAGCTGTAAAAATAAATGTGTTTGTGCTATTCTTTTTAAAGATATTCGTTATTTTTACGGTGAACATTCGGAATCATAATTCTTTCACAAATACTTTATGCAGATTTTGTTTAACGATTCAACCATTCTTATTGATAATGAACCTGTTTTGCATTTAATATTTTTAATTGATGCATATTATTGTTGTTATTGTTATGTTGTTGTTATTATGACTCCTTGATGATTTAAGTGAGGTATCTCCTCACTTTAATCAATTAAGTATACTGAAATTACTCAAGCCTTATCTTTTATAATTGAATATATATTAAATTATTTGTCGTAGAATTAAATTATGTGTGTATTGGGCATTAATTTATGTTAATCAGGGCCCAATGGTGGTGTTGTGTCTAGTTCTCAGTGTCCTGTAGGGCGGGACGGACATCCCATGAGTAATCCACTCATGGAAGAAGGGAAGAGCACCCGTTGGTAAAGGTCTGACTTCTGCTCCGTGTCGTTGAAGAAAGAGGACTTTTAGAGAGAACTACCCCATATTTGCATTATGTATGTTGCTTTAACAATTATAAATGCAATTACCCCCCCAAAAAAAAAAAAAAATAAATTAGACAATTTTAAAAAAAAAATGTGACAACTGAAGTAATAATCAATAGATCTTCACGTAAGTAGTACCGTTATAAATAGCTCGAAGGAACTAATTCATGCTGCGATGTAATTCTAAAAAAAAAAAACTTTTCTTCTGTAAAATGTTAAATATAAAAGGATTCTATTTTCAAAAAAGTTTTAACTTTTATAAAAGATAATATGCTTTCTTGTTTAATAATTATACATATAATCAAAAGACTACCCGTCATTCCATGAAAAATTATGAGGGTTAATATCCACAAAAAACAATTCGCTTTAATGAATTCAATTCGTATAACGGACTATCGTTATCAAGAAAAATAATTAATTTTCAACTAAAGGTAGAACATTCTTTTTATGTCGGAAAAAGAGAAAAGAAAATATTTTATAACTTCAATTTTCATTGAAAATTCCTCTAGCAAATGTCGATGTGAAGTTTCCTTCAGAATTTTAACGTTAGCTTATTGGCTATGAAGCTTATTGATAATTTCACAATTCACCAATTTGGTGAACGAATTTTGGTCTTCGATGCCACCACAATTTGGAACTAATATAACAGATTTAAGGTGTGTAAACTATTTGTCATTGTGAATGGCAATAGATGGCCCCACGACCAAGAGGCTCTGCCATAACTCCTCCTCCTGTATCTCCATATAAGGCGAATGCTTATACGGGGATGAAAAATGTAACAGCAAGGGCAGAAGAAGGAAAGCGAGTGTGATTGGCGGGCAGTTGCAAAAATGCGTATTGTTGGAATGTGAGTAAATACTTTATATATATCAACTGAAAGTGTGCTTATTTACGAGAACAGAAAAAGAAGCCAACAAGTTATTATCAGAAGTGGGATTTAGGATCTACAATCTGACATGAATTACGTTTTGAGTAGTGAAGGAAAAAAGGTAAATGATTTCCTTTCTACATTGAAGTTTAAAGTATAAATATTTCTAAGTGTTGAATATTTCTTGCAAGTTGGTATATATGTTTAAAGTATTTCTCAAGTATTAAAGTATTTCTCAAGTATTAAAGTATACTGAAGTATAAGTATCAAAATGTCGTTCCTTGGGAAAGGTCGTAAAAGTGATCTTATAGAATTAGGAACAGAACTCGGTGTAACGATTCCACCGGAAGCTGTTATAGTTAGTATTAAAAGATTAATAACAAGTAGTGAAAGTTATGACGAAGAATTTGTTAAGCAAGTTTTTGAAAGAATAATTGAGGAAAGAATTGAAAGAGAGGAAAATGAAAGGTTAGAGAAGGAAAATGAAAAGCAAAGACAGATAGAAATTGAGGAACGAGAAAAGCAAAGAACTTTTGAATTGGAAAAATTAAAACTGCAAAACGAAAATAAAGTTATGTACCAAACGTCAACTGAATATGATACTAATGCTCCGGAAGTAAACAAATCAGTTGATTCAAGAAATCTCATGCAGAGATTTAATCCAAAGGAAGGAGATATAAAGGCATTCTTAATTTTATTTGGACGGCAGGCAAAGCGAGTGGGTATAGAGGAAAACGATTTTGTATTCCATTTATTAGGATTGCTACCCTTGGAAATTACCCAACTAATCGCTAGAGAATCTGAAGAACAAGCTAATGAATATGTATTTGTTAAGAATCTACTGTTAAAGAGATTTAAATTAAGCCCAGAAATTTATCAATCATACTAGGGATTCTAAAGGTACGTGGACAGATTTCGTTTTCGAAATAAGTAATTATTTTAATGAATGGTTGAAAGGATTAAAAATTAATGATTTTGATTCCTTAAAAGCATTAATTATAACAGATCAGTTAAAAAAATGGGTTCCAAATTCTATGTGAGAACATTTTATTGATACATGGCCTAAATATGTAAATCAGAAAGAGTCGGCAGGAATATTAGACGAATACGAAAATGTTCGTATCGGAATGAAAATAAATAATGAAAGCAAGAATAATAAATTTGGAGCTCATTGGGATGACGCAAGAAATTATTCGCAGTTATCAAATTACCATAAAAGTGGATTCCAAACTAATAGGATGGAAAACAAAAATGCTATGATAAGTCATAAATTAAATGAGAAAGAAAACTCGCGCGCATATGTTGATAGTCATAAAGCATTTAATTCATCTATTCGCAATGGAAAGGGTGAACCCAAGTGTTTTTCATGTAATTTATTCGGACACATCTCAAAAGATTGCCCAAATCCTTGTACTTTATGTGGTTTAAAGGGGCATTCAAAAAAAATATTGTTCAAAGAATAAAAAAGAAATTAGTTTAAATGTGATTGACCATGAGTCGTCCGTAACTGCTGACAAGTATTTGAGAAAGGCTACAATTAATAATCGTTCCGCTAGTTGTTTGCTAGATACTGGTGCTTCTTCTTGTTTATTGAAAGAATCGCTTGCAGAACTTCTAGGAATTAATGTGACGCCTTGCAAAAAAGATCTTTATTCCTTTGGGAGTCAAAAATGTCCAGTTTTGCAGAGTTTAGGAGCAGCAGTCGTGTATTTTCAAATAGGTGAAGTAGTGGGAAATGATATACCCGTTTTAAATGTTCCAGATTCGGCTCAACCAGTTGATTTATTAGTCGGGCGCACCTTTTTAGATTTACCATATATTGCGTATGCTAGGGTCGGTGATATTTTGCATATCGGTTATGCAAAAGATTACCCATTTATTGGATTAAACTGCATCGAAGAAACGCCACGTATTAAATTGCAAGTGGAGGAAACTACGGAAATAAATAATGGCATAAATTTTGTAAAGACGAAAACAGAACTAATAAATAATGGGTTAATTATGATGCAAGGAAATGAAAGAAAAATTAATTCTTTGTTAGAAAAAAAAAGGAAAAAAAAAGAAGAAAAAAGAAATAAAAGAAGGTAAAACTATCATACCACTTATTAATATTGGATGTAAGGAAATAATTTTAAAAGAAAATCAGAACAATGGAAATGTAGAATTAGTGGAGGAGGTCAACTTGGAACTAGATTTAAATTATGTTAATTTGATTAATGACACTTCTTCAGTAGAAATATTAAATGTTAGTACAGATAGTGTAGAGCGAAATCCTATAAGTTTAGAACAAATAAAAGTTAATAAACACTTAACTGAACAACAACAGCAAGGGCAGAAGAAGGAACGCGAGTGGGGTTGGCGGGCAGTTGCAAAAATACGTATTGTTGGAATGTGAATAAATACTTT
>BPLQ01007856.1:0-149514 GCA_021605075.1 Caerostris darwini
TATTTAATTAATTTAACTAAAACTGTTCTATTTCTATTATTTTGTATTCATAATATAATTAAAGTTATTATTAATTATATTATGAATACACTTTAAATACTAGCACAAAGTTTTACAACATACTTAATGGATTTATATTGCCAACTATCTATAATGGAATTAAACATTATCACTTCACGTTATAGTACAATGCAAATACAACATAAATGATATTTTAAGATAAACTTTGCATTTGTAAATATAATTTTCATTTACAATTTTATTTACATTTCTTCTAAGTTCCTACTTGCTGTTATATTAAAATTGAACTAATTTATTTTTAAGCTAACAGTATGTTTTGGGACAAATGCTTATCCATATTAAAACGACTTCAGCCCTCTAATTTCGCTTGCAACTTCAAAAACCATCATCATCATCCATAAGATAAAACTTAATATTTCAAAAAATCCACAAATACTTAATATTTCAAAATGGAGATTTAATATTTCCCCTTCAATTCCACGTTTAACTGTAACTCAAATATTGGTGGACCTTTATTAAAATACTAATTCAAGCACCACACGAGAAATATTTGGATGTATGTATCTGGTGTATAGACTTGAGCATGGTGATGTTGAGATTAATTTTGCGGAAATTTCTGGAAGTAATTACTATCGATTGTGTGCAGTCAGGTGGTTTAAAATATGGTGAGCTGTATCAAGAAAGCGTTTTAATTGCATGTTGCTTTCGAAAAAGAATTCAAGAAATTTTTGGATGTTTTCCAACAATATTTGAGTCGGTTGCATATGAAAATTTTGGAAAATAAAATGGGAAGGATTTATGAATGAGTTATTTATTGTGACCAGAGAATATATATTTGAAGATTAAACAGTAATTTTAGGCTGTCAGTTTTAAATATTAAAATATTTATTCCACTGTATTAATTGCTTTTAATTGTGTACCTGTCTTTGTAAAAATTTGCAAACATTTTGTGGATGACAGGATTTATAAGCCTTTCATTTTATGGTATAAAATATATTAATAAAGTAATCTCATGATTTTAAAGATAGAACCAATATGTTTGAATAATTTAATTCGTTTAGATTTGAAAATGCTTTACTTTCGGACTTTTATACTGATCACTTTTATTCTCTTGGAATAATACAGTTATAAATTACTGAATGTTATAATTTTATTTTAATTATTACAACGATATATACAATTACAGTTATACAATAAATATTCTTGAATATTTTAGTTAGTTAATAATATTTCAAATATGAAGTATATAGCAATTTTATTAACAAACAATTCTTATACAAAAATTAAAAAATGATAATGTAAATTGAAATCCAGAAATTGATAAGAACCAAATGACGAATTCTCAATTAAAATTTCGTAGAACTTATTTTTTCAGAATATAGAATAAATATAAGAAGCATATAGAATATTTCCAAGAATTTCATAGATATTAAAATTGGATGTATTGGATGTATAATATAATGACTTGATGTATGGTAATACAGCTAATCGTTTTATGATACATCCAATTTTAACATTTGACTTTGCAATTTCATTTAAACTTGGGTTTTTTTGGTACTGTTCAATGAAATATATAAGAAAACAATTAAAATGAGTAACCGCTTTACAATGATGGAATAAGGTGACGAATCGGAAGACTGGAAGGAGGGCAGTTTGAAGTACATTTTGTTAAAGATTTAAATGCATCGCCCAACGTAAACTAATGGAAAAACTTGACATAAAATCTTGGAAACATCGTCAAGGTAGTCCAAGAACTACAGTGGCGAATGAAGATAAATGTTCGTCCATTACAGAAAGATGTAACAAGTGTGCAACGTCTTCTAAGCTTCCTCATGACCTTCATGAAGGGCAGTCCAAATAGTCCAAATAGGTAGGTAAAAGAGGAGAATAATAGTCCAAATTACAAGGACTATCATGTCTATACGATTGCATGAAAGCGGTATGTTAATAAGAAGACCTGTTGAATGCGATTGCTCACTTCTGCACACAGGACAGCTCATTCCCCAATGATTTCGGAGCAAAGAATTAGTGAAAGAACGTTCTACTCACTGAAAAGTCATAAGTTCTGCCTAATTATCGACGTTAAATAATCATGTGGAGAAAGCCATGAGTCTGCTACAAGTCCTTATTCAACAAGGCTTCAGGCTAGGCTTCAGGCAATTCAGGCTTATTCAACAAAGAGACTGGAGTTGCAGTGAAAGCTTGATGATCTGGCAAGGTATCATGTTGGATGGGCGTACATATGTTATGTCTTTAAATTTGTGCCCTATGGATGATGGCCTTTTAATGATGCAATTTTTTATTCAAAAATTAACTGTCGAAATTATAAGAAAAATTTACTTTGATTTTAAAATATTATTATTTCGAATATATTACAGATATTGCCTGTTTCATTTATAAGTTAACAGTAACGAATTCGCAGAATAATTAAATTATACACTGCGAACTCATGATACACGCGCATCGATTTGCAAAAGCTAAGTGAAAGAGTGGAGAAACAAATGTCGCACTAGTAAAATAAATATATTTTAATGATATCTTTTTTTTTTTATTTCATTTATATTTATATATTCTTTATATTTCATTTTTAGTGTTATATATTTCATTACAATGTGCGTTTAGTATCATTATTATTATTATATTATCTATGCTTACATGTAAGAATAATAGCAAACACAAAAATAATAACCATTATGTTTCAGTTTTTCACTCCAAAAAAAATCCCTGTAGTGAGTCTAACTCTAATATGGGGATATATAGTTTTATTTGTGGCCCGCGGAGCATTTTACATGCTACCCGCGGAGTTTTGATGCATTTTCAAAGTGGCCCACAAGATCATTTGGGTTGGCCATCCCTGTGTTAGAGCATCAAAAAGCTTCAATATTCGAACTGTATAGTGAAATTTTTTCATTTTTTTTTCTCTTATATCCTCATATGGCAAACAAGTTCTTCTGGAAGTTGTTAAAGAAAAATAAGAACTTTATTCCCTATTCAGTCTACTTGTATATTATATTTATATTCTTTGAGGTGCCCCATTGGAAAACAACCCTGGTGAAATAAACCGACTGCATTGTTCGAAATAAATGCACTTAGAGGAAAACACTTGCTGAAGATGGATTAGAGAAACATAAAAAGAAGGTTTAGCAGAACAGGTGGAAAATCTACTAAACCTAGGAAATAAAAAGGAGGTTGAGGATTATCTACAAGGACCAATGCAGTCACGATTTGGTACTTTCATCAAAGCATCGTTGCCTCCATTCGTTTAACAGGGTAAGGAACAGAAGCAATTCTCACATTGTCACGTACAAGATTATGCTTCTTTCGTAGGAAATGACCGCAAACAAATCTTGGCAAAGAGTGGAGCATTAGAAGAAAAGTTGGAAGAAGTTCTTCAGACTGCTGGAAGATAAACTGCCACTTTGAAAGCTTTCTCCCAATTGATGAAATTTTCAAAGAGTAAACTTGTTCTTTGGGATTAGCAGTACAAAAATAGATCTTAGAAACAAAAGTCTACATAGTATTTTATCGACTCCAGAAAAAGAAAAATATAAAAATGTATCACATTATAGTTTTATCAAAATATTTAGCATGTTTTTGCAAATTTAGTTTGCATTTCATGAATTATTTCCAACTGACAAAAAAAAAAAAAAAAAAAAAAAACACAATGGAAATATTAAAACAAATAACATTATACAGCATATCATTTTAAAGTTTTCATTTAAATATAAAAAACTGCCTGACTTCTGTTATATGGAAAATTATGTAATTATATAATTTTTTTCATTATTTGCTTTATTTTGTTTAAAAATATTTACATCCCCGTGGTGCCCCTTAACACTTTTTAGTGGCTAAAAGAATGGCTTTGAACTCTGCTTTATCCATGTTTTATTGTATTAAATGTTTTTTTCATTCATTCTTTTTAAAACTGTCTATTAATAAAAAAAATAATACATCTATTAATCTACATCTATAATCTAGCATCAATACATCTACAATACATATAGCAATTTACATTTATAATCTTCATCAATATATCTATAATATATCTATTAATCTATAATCTACATCTATAAAGCATCTATAATTTATACATCTATAATTTTATAAACAAATTGATAAAATTTTAAAACGTTTTTGTATTATCATTTCCAGAAAATTCTATTAGGTTACTCTAGAAATTTTTTCAACTCTAGGTGGATTTTCTATGAAACTCAGGAAAGGCTTTTACAGAAATAATATTAACAGCTGTTTTTGTATTTTATAATTCCTTCTTAATTATTGTCTGAACTATTCCAGTGTAATTCATTATTTTTGTCAGTTCATTTTACTGTTGTTTGTTAATTAAAAATAGATTTTCTATAAAATCCTGTTTTAGAAATAAATATTTCTTCAATAAATTACTGAACCCAATTAATTGCATTATCACATTGAAAATCTTATTTTTAGTAAATAATAAATGTACAATAAAAAATAAAAAATAAGTCATAGAACCTAAATAATTTCAATTTCTATTTTTCAAGTAAGAAATTAAATAACTTATTTTCTAGGATTTTAAACTTCACGTTAATAACAATTAGTTATTAATAAAAACAATGAATTATTTATAGCATTAATGTACTTCTTTCTGATTCAAATTATAAATCTAAAGATTTTTCTTTTCAAAGATATTATCAAATAATGGATATTACGCAAACAAGAATGAGAAAGTAATTTAAATTTATAAATAAATTAATTATGTTTGGAAAATGAAAGATGATTTCAATGAAAAACGTTAATAAATCTAAACTCGTATTTATTAATTAAGGAAACTTTAAAATTACATAAATTTTTTGGTATGTTATAAAATTCTAAATTATTTTTAATTTGCATTTAATGTAATTTTCATTCATTAAAAAGTATTTTATTGAAATTTTATTTCATTAAAATATTTTATTTTAATTTTCATTTTAAGATGTTTTGATTTGTTAAAAAACAGAACTATAATTAAATTTAAAAAAAAAATTTAAAAAAATATTTGAAATTTAGTAAAATATCAAACTTAGTTCTGTTAAAATATATATCAAAACATATATTGAAGCCCACACACAATTTATGACAATTTTATATTAATTAAAATGTAAGATTAATTTTTTTTATTATAAAATTATAAATAAAGAAGATTAAAATATGACTATAAATTAACTTACAAGAGTATAAACAAGTTTAATTTTTTTCTGTTTTAAAATTGCAAAATATTTAACTCTAAGAATAGAAAAAAAATGAAATATAATTTCAAATAGTCAAAGATAAAAATGTGTGGTAGAGTGATTGAAAAATGGAACAGTATATTAGAAAAAAAATCAGGTTTATTTTAATTTAATATTCATAACTTATTTCTTTTTAAATCAGCAAATGTTTAATTTTTTTCCCAAAATTCTACAAATGATGTACTTTATGTGGTCGCCAATCAAATAACAAACATAATGTTTGAAGAAATAACAAAGATCATTTAACTTTTTTTGAATACTTATAAATTAAAAGTAAAGATTTGTTTAAAAATAATAATAAAAAAACTTTCATTTTCCATTAATCAATATAATTTGCTGTTCCTTCAAAAATAAAAATTGCTTTTTTTAACAAAAATTTGAACATTTTTTGACCAAATAAAATTTTTAAGTTTTAATTCTTTATTACTCAATTTATGTAAATAATTTTCTTTTTTTCAGTGAAAAAAAATAATTCGCTATTTTTAAATTATCTTTCTGCAGTTATTTCAAATTAATCTTAGCTTGTTCCCAAAATTTTTATCGTGAATTTCAAAATCCTTAAAACAAAATTGTATTTCTTCATTAAAGGAGTAAAAAAAAACAACAACAAATGACACGAACGTGCCAGAAACTAAAATTGAGTAGCCCAAAAGTGTATTTTTATTTTTCAAAATTTAATCGCCGTAAACATATTTTATTTAGCCAAGCGCTTCCGAAATAAAACTTTTAAGTAAAGCGAGAGATGATTAAATATTTTCTTTCTTAAGAATCAGATTTCATTTTATAAAAATCCATATTCTCTTCAACAGTCAGATTTCTCCTTTCAAAATGTCTAAAGTAATTAGTATTGCAGTTTAAAAAAAGAAGTAAAATTTTTCAAACGAGATGATTTTTTAACAGTTTATGCTAGAATAAATCATATTTTCAATGGGCTAAGATGGATTTAAAATTTGAAATATGACTTTCGTTTGATGCTTATTAAAAGTAAAGCAAAAGAAAAAGTTAAAAAGTGATTTTTTTTTTTTTTTCTATATTAAAACTCTATGTAATTGGTTTAACAATTCACAATCATGTTGATTTTTTTTTTTTTGTTCTTAATTAATTCATACTATCGAATTAGAAATTTTAGAATGGTATTTTGGTACTTAAAAAGAAACTTATAACAAGATAATATTTTTTTCTTAAAAAGCGCAATAGATATATAAAGGTAAATTATTGTGTATTGTTTTGTCTTACTTATTAATAAATATGATTAATTAATAAGACGATTAAAGAATAAAAATGTGCAACAGACATTTCATATATTTTATAAAAAAAATATGAAGTGCAAGAAAAAAATACCAGTATTGTAGTGTGCAAGGTGGGCAACCAGATTGTAACTGGGTGTGGTTGAGTTGAGATACTTGAGGCTCAGGTTGGTGAACTCAACGTTTGATTTATATACGCATGAACACTACGCACATACAATTAGAAACATACAATACTTAACACATTGAAATATATATAATTATAAATTCGTGCAAGCGTAGCGTTTCTAAGCCGAAAACCCGATATTCAGCTACGCGCAAGATGCATGAAATATACACTATCTGGAAGAAAGTGACGGGACACCCGTCGAAAAGTAGAAAAGTCGACAATACAGCTGACACAAGCGCAATAATAGGTATCACGTGTCAGCCATATCCTATAAATACTCTGTGGAATCGACTAGAGTTGTTTTTTGTCAAGATGCCGCCACGGGAAGAGTTGTCTGAGTTCGAGAAAGGTGTGTTGGTTGGATTGCATCTTGCCAAGGTGTCAATTAGGGAGATATCCCGTCTCCGTAACTGCTCAAAATCAACTGTAGCACGTGTTGTGTGTCGTTTTAAGACTGAGGGACACTGTCAGAACAAACCCCGAAGTGGACGACCTACAGTTCTCACCAGTAGGGTCCGGCGGGTGCTCGGCAGGGAGATTCGAAGTAACCGTCAAACATTCATGGATAACATCGCTAATGAGTTTAGACAAGCCACAGGTGTGGCCGTTTCGACCAAGACTCTTCGTATCGAGGCCCATAAGTTCGGTTACACTGGACGTTCGGCGGCCCATAAGCCTTTGATTACGAAAACCAACAAGAAAGGGCGCTTTCGATGGGCCAAAGACCACCGTACTTGGACTCTGGATGACTGGAAACGCGTCCTTTGGAGTGACGAGTCACGATTTACCCTTTTCCGTTCCGATGGACGTGTTTGGGTATGGCGTTTACCAGGAGAACGCCATTTGCCCGAGTGTGTCGTCCCAACTGTAAAGTTTGGTGGAGGAGGATTGATGGTATGGGCCTGTTTCTCCTGGTATGGGGCTGGCCCACTGGTGAGGGTTGATGGTGCGATGAATGCCGATAGATACTGTGATATTCTCGACAATCATGTCCTTCCTACCTTGTGGGCAACGTACGGTATGGATGATTGCTGGTATCAAGATGACAACGCAACATGCCATGTTGCAAGGAGGATTCTTGATTGGTATGTGAACAACAACGTTAAATGCATGGAGTGGCCGGCGAAGAGACCTGATCTTAACCCAATTGAGCATCTCTGGGACGAATTGGACGGTCGGTTGAGGGCCTGCACCCCACTCCCTAAAAGCAAGCCTGAACTATGGAACTTCCTGTTAAACATTTGGAAGGAAATTCCTCTTGCCACTATGGCTAATTTAGTGGAAAGCATGCCTAGAAGGGTTGCAGCTGGGATCGCAGCCAAAGGAGGCCCTACCTCCTATTAATTTTAATAAATATGGATTTATGTCGTTATAGTGTCGTGTGCCGTCACTTTCTTCCACATAGTGTACTTAATCTCCGAGTGAGAGTTTGTAGGCCAACTAATACGTGAGGGGGCTTTAACTATATTTCCCCTCGAGAGCTAAGATGAATTTAAAATTTGAAATATGGCTTTCGTTTGATGCTTATTAAAAAGAAAGCAAAAGAAACATGCAAAAGGTAAGAAGTGATTTCTATTTTTTCTATAATAAAACTCACAATAATTCACAATCTTGACTTTTTTTTTTGTTTTTAATTATTTCATACTTGGAATTAGAAATTTTAGGATAGTATTTTGGTATTTAAAAAGAAACTTTTACAAGATATTTTTTTTCTTAAAAAGAGAAATATATATATATAGTGGTAAATTATTGTTTATTATTTTGTCTGACTTATTAATGAATATTATTAATTAATAAGACGATTAAAAGATAAAAATTTGCAACAAACATTTCACATGTTTTATAGGAAAAAAATGTCAAGTGCATGAAAAAAACCAGCATTGTAGTGAGCAGGTTGGGCAAGCAGATTGTACTGGGTGATTGGGTTGATATATTTGAGGCACAGGTTGGAGAACTCACAGCTTTATTTATACACGCATAAACATCACACACATACAATTAGACACATACAATATCTAACACATTTAAAGATATATAATTATAGAACCGTGAAAGGATTCCACTTTTGAACCGAAAACCCGATACTCAGGTATGCGCAGGATACAGGAAATAAACTTCCTGTCTGGGTGAGAGTTTGTCGGTCAACTAATACGTAGGGTCGCGTTACATATATTTCCTATCGAGATGAGAGATTAAAAATTAAACGTTTCTCAATAGAAGCATCTGGTTGCGCTGCACTCCTTAAAGGTGAGAGTCACGAGGACTAATGACCATTTCTCCTGAACGCTATAGAGAGACAATCTTGCCAGTTTGTAGGTGAAAACACGGTTACAATATTTATTTTTTATAATATGATTGGTTTTATAGCTCAGATTTTTAGCTACTTATTGAAGTGAAAAGGAAGCAGAGTTGTTATAATTTAACAGGAACACGATTTTCAATTGATGATATACATTGAATTAATAATTAATGATTAAACGAGGAATATATATAAAAAGGAGTAATCACAGAAATCGACACATTTCTTTATAAAATGTAACACATCATCTGAAAGAGATTAAGTGCAGTCACACCATGTGTTGGCAGGCTAGCTTTATTCTCTTATTCATGCAAATTTATCTAATCTTCTTTTTGTTTGCATCCGAGTCTGACGTCATATGCTGAAAGCTTGTGATTGGTTGTAACGTCAGCCACGAATGTATAAGGGCCATGACGTGTCTGGGATTTATTGAGTAGGAAAGAAAAGGAGAGAGAAAGCTATCAAGTTGGTTGCTGGCAACATCATTTAGTCATATTTGAGTTAAAACCAGAATATGTTTTTTGTTTTATGTTATACAAGGTTTTATCTTTTATGTTATACATATAATAAAAAGTTACTTACTTAATAATTTACTTATTAATTAATTGTAGTTATTCTTGCTTCTTCTATACTCTACACCAGGGGTCTCCAAACTACGGCCCGCGGGCCACATCCGGCCCGCCAGTGTCATCCATTCGGCCCGCGACAGCGAATAGCTTATTGTTGCTGCAATAAGTTGGATGAAAAAACACAGAATGATAATAACTCGTTTTTATTTTCTTGCTAGGTATAGCTTAATGGCAAGCATAATACGCAGAAATTTTAGCTTAAGCATAATAACTAACAAATAATTGAAATGAATCCCGCTAACATTATAATCTAGTGAACATCCCGCGGTTACCCTCGGTTAGTTATGTTGGGGTAAAGAGTATCGCATATGTATGTATGTCGATGTTTGGAATGTATATATAATGAATCAAACATATGATTTTTATCCCGAAAATCCCTCAGGAACGGAAAAGCTAAATGAACGCGAATGAAACCGTGGGGTATCCACTTGTAAAAAAATACTAATGAGATTTACATAATTGTAATTTTTCACTGACAATAGTGGATCAATTTTACTTGTACCAATTATTAAAAGAGATTTAAGATGCTCATCGGTTAGCATCGGTCTATAAACATCCTCTGTGTACTTCACTTTGGAGAATGAAGCGAATTTAGCAAGCGTATGCTCGCTCAGAGCGCGTACTCTGCGACTAGTCTAGAAATTATAGATAATGTTAGAAAAATTAAAACGGTTTTGGCCCTCGGTACTTACTGGAGTAAAAAGTATGGCCCGAAGGCTGAAAAGTTTGGATACCCCTGCTCTACACTACTGGTCTCTGCTAAATTATCAGACATGATGCAGTTCTGTGCATGCCTATTTAACAGCATGATAAAGGGTAAAGGAAAAGGTTATAGCTTTCATGCACACATAAACATTTTTTTGCTACACTTATATTAGAGAAATACCTTCATTTTAGATATTTTTTATTAATATTTTGGAAAAGTTGAAATCGAACAGTTTAGGTGACTAATTTCATTTACAATAAAATAATATTAAAATTGCAAATTTATATTTAAATATTGTGAAAAATAGTGATAAGAAATTGATTGATACATTTAAAAAATATTTATCTATTGAAGGCATATATTTTTATAGTGAATTATTTTTTCATAACGTTATCAAAATTTTTTAATACACAGTTATTTTATCTTCGCTGGGGTCGGCATACCACCGATCGTGAAATATGATCAGTGATTTGTTTCACAATCGGTGAAAGACGCGAAAGTGGCTGAAATTCATACTCAGATTAGTGAAGTGTACGGAAAGGGCTTTTAGGAACGCAGGGAGAGACTTTCAGTTATTGCTGAAGATTTTTTGCCGAAAATTGACGGAAAAGAGAAAGAGAACAGCCGCTTTACGATTTTGTCATTATCTGATGAAGTTCTTCAGGTTTCATGCAATGTTCTACATGGAATTGTGAAGGAACTTCGAAAATTGTGTGCACGCAGATGCGCCGAAAAGTATGCATGCACTGCGCGCAAATGATAGCGTAGAAACGCGTTAAAACATTACCAAAACAAATGTTTTATTTTGTTTTAATGCAGCTGGCAAACACTTAGACAGCTTGGTCTTGGATGCCTTAAGGCAAGCGCTGCACAGATGTACTCACTTTGCATTACCCAGGGGGGCGTGTAACCTGAAGGTAAGCCACGGACGCGGAGTAACAATGCCCCCTCAACGCTCCTATGAGGACCGGGACCTACGGTTTAAAGTGGATTCAGAACCACTACAACATCCATGGCACCGCCGAGATTCGAACCCGAAACCTGTGGTACCGAGCGCCAGAGCGCTAGCCACTCGGCCATTCAGACCCCTCCAAAACAAATGTTTAGGTAATGTTTTAACTATCCTTCAGAGGCACAGTGAGGAAGTTGAATTTTTATGTCAAATTGTCACAGGCGACGAAACCTGGGTGGTTTATTCTACGAAGGAATCGAAGCAGCGATCACCATTACCCAAGGCAGTGAAATTCAGACACACAATTTTAGTCCAGAAATTCTTGTGTACTGAGTTTTGGAACAGGAATGGGGTGTTAATTGCGAATCATTTTCCTCGCGGTGACACAAATTCTACGACGTAGTGTGAGACTGCGCAATGCAATTAAAAAAACAGAACTGCTTATTTCAAAGCATCATTTGGCTGGGAACAACTTGATCCTCTTCCATACAGTCCTGATCTAGCACTTCGTGGCTACCACATATACCTGCATTTAAAAAACATTCGGCATGTCTTCGATACATCGCCGATGATGAGGTCAAACCGACCGTGTTGCGGTGGGTATCAAATCAAGTAGCAGACTTTAATGTAGAGGGGATTCAAAATTTGGTTGTACGATACGATTAATGTTAGCGGAAATTATGTAGAAAAATAGATTGAGGTACAGGCTCTTTGACATAAAATAATTTTGGTAAGAAAATTCTATTCGTTTCTTTTTTTTTTTTCCAAACGGTATTTACTTTAAATGCATGAAGCATACCATAAAAGGATCGTTTGGTTTGTCGTTCAACGGTCACTTTTTACACACTTTGGGCTAATTTGACCGGGACCTACAGTTTAACGTTTATTCCGAAACACTAATAAATATCCATCCACCATCAGGATTCGAACCTG
Source organism: Caerostris darwini (assembly GCA_021605075.1). Classification (NCBI taxonomy): domain Eukaryota; kingdom Metazoa; phylum Arthropoda; class Arachnida; order Araneae; family Araneidae; genus Caerostris; species Caerostris darwini. The sequence goes on from BPLQ01007856.1 coordinate 12,203, forward strand.
AAGTCTATGGTACCAACGGCCAGAGCGCTAGCCAATTGGACCATCACGCTGCCTAAAAGGACACATAGGAGCCTACCGATGGAAGGTGAACTGACGTCATTGCCTTCCAGAAGTATTAATAATAGCAGCACTGCGTTTACATGTCGTATGGAGAAATCCAAGAAAGCTTCCTCCCCAAAATGTCGACTGTCCACATGAAATATTTGCATACGCGATTACAATCTCGGTTGTAACGAATTGCAACTAACCACATCAGCAGATTAAAACCTGAGCCCAGAATGAATTGCTAACACAAGTTAGCTGTGCTGGTTACTACTGGCTGCACGATTGATGAACACAGTTAATTACACAATTCATGAGCACAGTTGCCCTTGTTACTTCAAAGACACGAGCTGATGCAAAGTATTTACTCAAAATATCGGTATAAATAAACACTTGTTTTTATAAATACTTACATATTGCCATTTAATATTACATATTAATATTAATTTTTATACAGACTTTTACATATATTTTTACAATCGTAAATCATGTCAAACCAAACTTCGAAAGCAAAATAAGTCAAACTTTTTAATCGAATATTCATATTCATGCCCATTTTCCAAAAATGTTACCGCTGAACTATTAACAGGGTTAAAATCTTAATCGTATTTTTTTAAAGGGTGCTATTTCTGTACTATTTTAAATGTACAATTTCTGTACTATTTTAAATGGTACTATTTCTGTACTATTTTAAATGGTACTATTTCTGTACCATTTTAAATGGTACTATTTCTGTACTATTTCATATTACATATTAATATTGCTTTTTATACAGACGTTTACATATATGTGTACAATCGTAAATCAAGTCAAACCAAACTTCGAAAGCAAAATAAGTCAAAAGTTTTAATTCAATATTATTATTCATACCCATTATCCAAAAATATTATCACTGAACTATTAATAGGGTTAAAATCGTAATCATATTCTTTTAAAAGGAAAAATTGAATAATACCTACACAAATCTACAAAAATACGAAAGCAAAATTCCATGTCAGAAATATTTCCCCTCAAAACAATTTCTGTTTGCATTCTTAAATTATGTTTTTTTCCAGTGAATGAAATCACTGCAGAATTGGAATAGGGTATTACAAAAGTCATATCCCATCTCTTTCTTGCGAAGAATGAATTTATTCAAAGTCTGTTTATAACGAACAACGTGCCTAAATATAATGGATTTTACGATCCAACCGAATTAAATAAATAATCTTTTCTTTCCATTAAAAAAAGTAGATAAAAATTCCATTTTTCCACTGAATTGCTTCGCAGTTTTTATCCGCCATGTTGCTTCGTTCTCAATCCAAATAGGAACAGACGGTGCACTGACTCGTTTAATCCAATCATCAAAAGGATTTTTTTTTATTTATTTAAATATTTACCACACCATGGAAAAATAATAACTGCCTCAACAGACTCTTAGATTACTTGATGTATGAAGTTTGAATTTTATTTATTTTTTTTTTTTAAATATTGCTTTCACTTTTCAGGGTGTCATGATTTGATTGCGAGAGAAGATTTTTGTGTGAAAGATAGTAGAAATCATATGAAAAGGTAATGAAGCATTTTTATTGATTTCTTTGAAATATATATATACAGTAAATATAAATACTTTTTTTCGCAAACAAATTTTTAAATTTTATTTATTATTTTTTCAATTATTTGTTACAATTATTTTAAGAATATATTTTATTCAAAAGAACTGTGGCAATAAATTTTTGTTGATATATGATATATGCATAAGTTATTTAATTTCAAAAGAATAATTTATTTCAAAAAGAATAACTTATTTATTTCAAAAAGAATAACTTGTTTAATTTCAAAAAGAATAATTTAGTTTAAAAAGAATAACATATTTAATTTCAAAAATAATAATTTATTTAATTCAGTAGAATAAATGAATGAAAAACAAGTTTTCCACAATTGAGGAACATAGTTAATTACACAGTTGATGAGCACAGTTGCCCTTGTTACTTCAAAAACACGAGCTGGTGCAAAGTATTTACTCAAAATATCGGTATAAATACACACTTGTTTTTATAAATACTTACATATTGCCATTTAATATTACATATTAATATTAATTTTTATACAGACGTTTACATATATTTTTACAATCGTAAATCATGTCACACCAAACTTCGAAAGAAAAATAAGTCAAACTTTTTAATCGTATATTCATATTCATGCCCATTTTCCAAAAATGTTATCGCTGAACTATTAACAGGGTTAAAATCTTAATCGTATTTTTTTAAAGGGTACTATTTCTATACTATTTTAAATGGTACTATTTCTGTACCATTTTAAATGGTACTATTTCTGTACTATTTCATATTACATATTAATATTGCTTTTTATACAGACGTTTACATATATGTTTACAATCGTAAATCAAGTCAAACCAAACTTCGAAAGCAAAATAAGTCAAAAGTTTTAATCCAATATTATTATTCATACCCATTATCCAAAAATATTATCACTGAACTATTAATAGGGTTAAAATCTTAATCATATTCTTTTAAAAGGAAAAACTGAATAATACCTACACAAATCTACAAAAATACGAAAGCAAAATTCCATTTCAGAAATATTTCCCCTCAAAACAATTTCTGTTTGCATTCTTAAATTATGTTTTTTCCAGTGAATGAAATCACAGCAGAATAGGAATAGGGTATTAGAAAAGCCATTTCCTATCTCTTTCTTACGAAGAATGAATTTATTCAAAGTCTGTTTATAACGAACAACGTGCCTAAATATAATGGATTTTACGATTCAACCGAATTAAATAAATAATCTTTTCTTTCCATCCATTAAAAAAAGTAGATAAAAATTCCATTTTTCCACTGAATTGCTTCGCAGTTTTTATCCGCCATGTTGCTTCGTTCTCAATACAAATAGGAACAGTCGGTGCAGTGACTCGTTTAATCCAATCATCAAAATGATTTTTTTTTGTTTATTTAAATATTTACCACACCATGGAAAAATAATGACTGCCTCAACAGACTCTTAGATTACTTGATGTATGAAGTTTGAATTTTATTTATTTATTTATTTTTTTAAATATTGCTTTCACTTTTTAGGGTGTTATGATTTGATTGCAATAGAAGATTTTTGTGTAAAAGATGGTAGAAATCATATGAAAAGGTAATGAAACATTTCTATTGTTTTCTTTACTGGATATATAAATAATTTTCTTGAAAAATCAATTTTTAACTTCATTTTTTTATTTTTCAAATATTTATTACAATTATTTTAAATATATAATTTATTCGAAAGGAACATAGTAATAATTTTTTTTTTTTTTTTTTTGAGCATTTGATAAAAAGAATTATAGTCAAGCAATCTCTTTAATTAAATTTTTGAATATATCAAAGGAAATAATACAAAAATATATTCCTCATAAATCAAAATATAAATATAAAGTAAATTAAATAATATGTTTTATGTAAAGTAGTTCATTTTTAAATTATGTGCTATACATAATTAAAAACTACTTGATAATCTGAAAATGCATAGCATCGTTTCCTGTCCTGAGATAAATTTATTATTTAAATTAAATTTTTACACTGTTGCATGCACAATATTTTTTGTTGTACAGAATTGTGAAATTTTTAAAATTATATATAATTTCATAATTATATAAAATTATATAATTATAAAAAATTATGTAATTTAAAAGATTATATAAAATTTCCTAAAGATATTTGCAGCTGGGGAAATTAATAAAAATTCTTGAACAAGTCAGTCTGGGTAATCTTAGTGGAGCAATTCAACACTACCATCCTGTGGGGTCTTTATGAACAGCCTCTTTGGCTGCCTGATAGTCAATTGGTTAGCTCTCTGACCTTTGGTACCACAGGCTTCAGGTTTGAATCCTGGTTGTGGCATGAATGTTTGTTAGTGATTCATATTCCCCGTGACACTGTTGACCCCAGTCTAATTATCCTAAAGTGTCACTCAAATCTGATAGCAGATATTCGGCATCATGTATAATGAGACTCACAAACTTAACAAACGGCCTGGTGGTCAATTAGCTAGGGTTTTAGACTTTTGTACAATAAACTTCAGGTTGGAATCCTAGCGGTAGAAGGGATGTTTATTAGTTGTTCCGAATTCACTTTAAAATGTAGGTCCGGGTCTAATTAGGCCAATGTGTGCACAAAATGATCGTAGAGTGACATACCAAACCAATTCCTCTTTATAGATATAAGCTGCTGCCACAATGGTTACTGTTTTAAAAAGTAGTAAAGGTCAGGATTAATTAATAATTTAACAAACCTTAAAGTTAATCTTTACAGCAGGGTTTAATTGTACGGACTAGAGTTTTAACTCTGAGTCAGTAGGCCACCCACCTGAGACTAGATTTCCAATGAAGCCAATGGCTGTCTTAAAGCGGTACTCTGAATGCAGGATCTGATGAATGAAGCGAATTAAAACAGGGTATAACAATTCAACACTATCAGCCCGTGGGGTTTTAATAGACACAATTACCTAATTAGCATATATATCTCCAATTCCTCTTTGTAGATATAAACGAGTATCGCAATAGATACTGCTTTAAAAAGCAGTTTCAGCATGGACTAGTGGCTTAGTGGCTCTATGCTGAAACTCCGGACTGGAATTTCAGCATGGAGCCAGTAAGTCACCCACCTGGGACTAGATTTTCCCTTTGAAGTCAATAGCTGTCTTCAGACGGTCCTCTGGATGCAGGATCTGATAAATGAAAATTAATATAGGGTATAACAATTCAACACTATCACCCCGTGGACTCTTTATGAACGCGATTATCTAATTAGGGTCAATCTCTCCAATTCCTTTTTGCCGATATAAACTGGAGTCACAATGGTCACTGCTTTAAAATGTAAAAAAAAATTAGTATGACTAACAAAATCTATAGTGGATCTTTATAGCAGGGTTATTTGCGCGGATTCAGCTTGGTGCCAGTAGACCACCCACCTGGGACTAGATTTTCGTCTGAAATCAATGGCTGTCTTCAGGCGGTCCCCTATGCAGGATCCAATCAATGAGATGGATTAAAATAGAGTATAAAAAAAGTGGGAGATAGAAGAGGACACACGGTGGCAGAGGGAGAAGTGTGATGTGTGTGCTCGAGAAGTGTGATGTGAGTGAGTGGTGCGGAGAAATAAGACGATCGAAAGTGACATGACAGTGAAGTCTAAAAAACGATAACTAGGTGTAGGGAGAAAGGTAGTTGTCTCCGGTAAGAGCGGAAGTTTGGGTAGCTGAGGATCTTCGACGTCGTGTTATCAGCACTTCGTCAAGTGTCAGAAGAGATCGTCTCCGTGTCAAATATTTGATAATATTTTTGTACAGAGTGAAAAAAATGAAACTGATGTCTAGTTTTTGCTATCACAGCAAATGAATTCTTTAAAAGATTGTGTGCAAACTTTTATATAGGTAATTATTTGTAAAAATTATTAAATTGATTACAATGGATGGTCGATGCTTAATTTGATTAATTGTTAATTGAATTATTTGTTTTAAACCCATGTGTCCCCATTATTACTTATAATTATTAATATTTTTCTAATTAATATTGTTTTGTATCTAATTTTACTTTTTACTTAATTTTGTTGTTGTTTTTATTTTATTTGTATAATAATTTTTTATTTTACAAGATTCTAAAGAATAAATGAATTTGCTTGGTTAAAAAAAAGTGTGAGTTGTCGTAATTCATATAATGTTTTCAGATTATATTTATAATGTTATGGTGTTTAATTTCATGTTTAATTTTATTGCAGAACATAACTCATATGTATAATTTAATTAAATTTTGGATGAGACTAGTTTGGTTGGATACACGCGTATTTAGTTGATGCGAATCCTATTGGCAAATAATATTTCAATTTAAAAGTATATTGGTTGATATTAATTAAATTAACTTAATTTTAATTCGACTACACCACATATAAAATGGTGATATTAATTTAGATGTATTATGAAGATTTGGTTATTAGGGTGTAAAGTATATTTATAAAAATAGCATTCAACTATTAAATATAACTAGTTTGTAGCACATTTATAAAAGTGCTATCACGTATTTATTGCTATCATGGATTTACCATGAACATAAAATTAATATTTATTGAATATCTTTCGATTGAAATGATATTACACGATGGTAAAATCGAAAATATTTTTTTAGAATTGTAGTTACTAATGATCTTTAAAATTAGAGTAAAAAAATGAGCAAGAATTTATAAAAGTAAAGCTAAAATATATTTAAAAGTATAACTTAGTCTATATTTATATATATTACTGCAAGTTGTAATTAATATATTTATAAAAGTTATAGTTAACTTAGGAAAATAAAATAAAGCTATCTAGAAGCCCAGGGCTAAGATCAGGATCATAGGATTTATTTTTAGAGTTGAGTTATTAGAAAATATAAAAGAACCACAAAAAGTCACTGTCTAATGAAATGATATTGTTTAATGTTATCAAATATTTTAAAAGGAAAAAACATTATTAGTAATTTTACATTAAAAAATAAAAAATTAAAATTAAAATAGTTTTAATAAATTTTAAATTCGGGTATTATGTATTAGTATTATTCACTACCAGTACTTAATCCGTATAGATTTAGGACTTTTCAATACACTGTTTAAATTAATTAGGGGATATTATGAATTTGGGTATAAATAGCAGATGAGAAAATGCTTTGGTGACTGATACATGCTGTAAGGTATGAGAAAAGAAAAAGAAACAACGAAAAAGTAAAAGTAACGTACAAGGAATAATTAAATTTTATTGATGATATTTGCTGGTAAACAAAAAATGCGCAATTCGAGTATAATATGTAAACAAAAAAATGTGATTTCTCAGATGCAAATGATTTCAATAAGGGGTAGGATTTTCCCTGACCGAAAGCAATGTCACATATCTACAAGGCATGCAATGAACGACAGTATTCTCTCCCACTTCTATAGTAGAGAGCTTTCCAACTATTGAATTGTTTCTGGCGGGGGGTGATAAGCGACTAACAACTTTATTCCCTAGAATGTCCTAAACATCTCCTATTGGGTTCATATCTGGTGAATATTCTGACCAATCCATTCGAAGAATTCCTTCGTTGAAAAGGAAATTGTCCACTAGCTCAGCATGATGTAGCTTGACGTTATTATCCGACGATGTGACTTGACGTTGTTATATGAAAATGAATAAGCTCCAGGGTAAAAGACCACAATAGGTCTGAGGATCTCCTCCCTATATAGCTCAGCCATTAATACACTAGTACTGATAATGTGCAGGTCGGTGTGAATATTGATAGAAATACCGGCCCAGATCTTCACTCCGCGTCCCCCAAATAGGACACTTTTATGCACAAATGCACAGGTCCTTTCCAGATGAAAATCCCCCTAGTACCAGGTTTGACGGGAATGCACGCGTACGATCTTCTCTAGATCTTTGACGAAAATTTACATTTTCCCAAAACAGATTCCATAATCTGGAAATGACACTTTGAGAAACTCCTAACGCTTCCGCTACAACGGATTGCGTTTGACTCCCCTCTAGATGACCAATGGCCCTCCAGGTTACCGATTCCGCTAAATCATCTTGCTGAGACATCGTTAGTCACTGATGCAATACATTCAACGCTTAACAATTAATCTCCTTCTTCAGAAGGAATACTGCAGGTCGCTTTTCAATTCTTAAATAAAACGCGTAGTTTTCAACGTCACAGACAAAATTTGCAAATTCCCAATTTTGTAAACATTATAATTGTCCTTTTTAATCTCTTCTATTTAATTTTTGTTAAAAACGTTATCGATTATATGATTATTTCAAATTCGATTCCCTAATCGTTTTCAACAGTTTATAATATATTCATTTTGTGATTGTATGGAAAAAAACAAGTAATTAAAAAAAAAAAAAAAAATTAAGTCAATTCCTACTTTTTTTTTCACTATATTGCAGAAAGTCCTTTATAAATAATTTTCATTCATTTCTTAAGTTTATCTGGCGCCATCTACTGGTAGATATATGCAACTTAAATGCAAAAAAAACTAAAAGTAATTAATTAAACTTAATTAATGAATTAATATTTGAAAAAACTGTATTAACATCCAGTGTCATCCACTACAAGTTCAAAAAAATGTATTTGAACTCGAGTGGATGAATTAAAAGTATTTTATAAAAGATTGAAAATTTGAACAAGATATATATAGGGAGATTGTGAGCTAATAGAAGGAATTGAACAATAATGAAATAAAATACGATCATCTTTAAATATCTTCTGTTTGTTAGAGCAATTATTATTATTGTAAAGCCCCAAGTGTAATCTGAACTTTTGTTCCTTCACATGCTAGTTGCAAAATCAGTTTAAAGTCATTATTGTCTTCAATTTTCGGTAAAAAAATCAAATTGTTGTAGAATTGTTTCCAAACAGATATATTAAGAAAATGACAGGAATCCGAAATTACATTTCAAAAATGTTTTTCTAGGGCCGATTTGTACTCATTTTCTTAAAATCAATCTCTTTTTCAATTCCTACTATTAGCTCACACTCTCCCTATATATATCTTTCAATCGTTAATAAAGCTGATACAAAAGAATACTTTTTATTCATCCACTCAAGTTCAAATACATTTTTTTAAACTTGTAGTGGATGACACTTGATGTTAATACAGTTTTTTCAAATATTAATTCATTCATTAAATTTAATTAATTATTTTTTTTTTTATTTAAGTTGCATGTATCTAATAATAGATGGCGCCAAATGTAAGAGGTGAATTTCAACTTTATTTGTAAAAGACTTTTCTGCAATATAGTAAAAAAAGTAGTAATTGACTTAATTTTTTTTTTTTTTTTTTTTTTTTTGTTTCTTATCAAGAATCGTTTATAACGAATCACGTGTTTAAATATAATGGATTCCAAATCACATGGACAGCTTTACCTTCTCTCAACCAAGTTGAATAAATAATCTCTTCATTCTACCCATTAAAAAATCGGTTAAAAAATTTCGTTCTGCCACTGAATTGCATCAGCTATTCTTTCAGCTATGCTGAAGTGCTCTCTGTCCAAACAAGAAAAGTCTGAGTATTGAGTTCTTTAATCCAATCGTCAATAGATATATTTTTTGTTTAGTTAAATATTCATTAACCGTGAAAAGAATAATGACTTATTTGGCACTCTCTTAGATTGCTAGGTGTGTGATGTAAGCTGTTTTAATAATGTTTCTGTTTTTATGTTCATTATAATTTGATTGGTGAAGAGGATTAAATATTTTCACATTTCAGTGAAAGTATGCTTCTTATGAAAATATAATGCAAAGCTACTATTGATCTTTAAGAGCGTTAAGGAAAAACCGTGAATAATTTATTTTCGATGAAATTGCATTAATAGATTTTCGATAATACTATATCTGCTTATAGTTATTTCAGAAATGTCTTCTAATCAAATGAACAATGCAATAAAAATTAGCTAAATATTTAATTTATAAAAGAATCAGTCACAAACAAATTTTTTCAAATTCCCAATTTTATACACAATATAATTTTCATTTTAGTTTCTTCTATTTAATTTTTGTTAAAAAGTTGTCGATTATGGGGTAATTCTGAATTCATAATATCCCCATTTGTTTTGAGCAGTTTATAGTATATTCATTTTGAGATTATAAGAAAAAAACAATAATGAAATGAAATACGACCATCTCTAAATCTCTTCTGTTTGTTAGAACAATGAGTGTAAAGCCCCAAGTGTAATCTGAACTTTTGTTCCTTCACATGCTAGTTGCAAAGTCAGTTTAAAGTCATTATTGTCTTCAATTTTTCCAAAAAAAAAATCCAAATTGTTGTAGGAAATGTTTCCGAGCAGATATATTAAGAAAATGACAGAAATCTGAAATTGCAATTTAAAAATGTTTTTCTGGGACCGATTTGTACTTATTTTCTTAAAATCAATCTCTTTTTCTATTCCTACTATTAGCTCACACTCTCCCTATATATATCTTGTTCAAATTTCCCATCGTTAATAAAATACTTTTTATTCATCTACTCAAGTTCAAATACATTTTTTTTTAACTTGTAGTGGATGACACTCGATGTTAATATAGTTTTTTCAAATATTAATTCATTAATTAAATTTATTTAATTAATTACATTTTTTTTAGCTTTAAGTTGCATGTATCTAATAATAGATGGCACCAGATGTAAGAAAAAAATTTCAATTTTATTTGTAAAGGACTTTTCTGCAATATAGTGAAAAAAAGTAGGAATTGACTTTAATATTTTTTTTATATTACTTGTTTTGATTAAAATCACTATAAAATAGAAATGGTTTGTTCGAAAATCATTTCCCATCTTTTTCTTATCAGGAATGAATTTAATCTAAGTTCATTTAAAATGAACCACATGTTTAAATATAATGGATTCCAAATCATATGGACAGCTTTGCCTTCTCTCAATCGAGTTGAATAAATAATCTCTTCTTTCTACCCATTAAAAAATCGGTTAAAAAATTTCGTTCTTCCACTGAATTGCATCAGCTATTCTTTCCGCTTTGCTGATGTGTTCTCTATCCAAATAAGAAAAGTCTGAGTATTGAGTTCTTTAATCCAATCGTCAATAGAGATATTTTTTTGTTTAGTTAAATATTCATTAACCGTGAAAAGAATAATGACTTATTTGGCACTCTCTTAGATTACTAGGTGTATGATGTAAGCTGTTTTAATATTGTTTCTGTTTTTATGTTCCTTATAATTTGATGGTGGAAAGGATTAAAGATTTTCACATTTCAGTGGAAGTATGCTTCGTATGAAAATATAATGCAAGGCTACTATTGATCTTTAAGAGCGTTAACGAAAACCGTGAATAATATATTTTCAATGAAAATACATTAATGGATTTTCGATAATATATGTACTTATAGTTATTTCACAAATGGCTTATAATCGAATGAAACTATGCAATAAAAATGTGTTAAATATTTAATCTATAAAAGAATGAATTAATCAATTGAAATATGAAAACATTCAGATTATTTATAAATCTTATAAAATAGGAATATTTGATTATTAAGCAATATTTGACGAGAATTATGTGAAGTTTTTAGGGAACAGAATTAAACACATTATTAACTCAAGAAAGTTGGAATTCTTTTTTCTACAGCAATTGCAAATGAAACCTTTCCACAACAACCGACGATTAACCTTTTCTGTCCTGCAAGCCCATTCGAAGGATTTTCCGACTCACGGATTTTTCGTACTTATTTTTCAGCATAAGCACATGGGCCACCAATAGGTGGGAAAACCAACTTACTATCCATCAGGCTACTTCGACTCAATAATATTCAGAGAATTTAACTTATTTTCAAATTTCATGTTGACTGAATTAATTGTTAAAAATTGTACGTTCGTCGTCATCAATATAAAATTGCAATAATTAATTAATCCTGTCACATGTATTATGCTAACTGAAACATCTAAAATAATTCTTAAATGAATGGTTTTTTTTTATGTTGATAACAAAATAAACTACTTTAGACGAGCACAGATTTCATTTTTAAAATTAACAACATAAAATGAACAGATATGAAAGGAAGGTGTTGTAGCATTTTTTCTCGCTGGAAGACTTTTGGCCTTTCATTGCCAGGAGAGTTGAAAATGGATATTCTTTGAAAAGAACATAATAACAACCCATCATTTAAATTTGACAGCAGGCGATCATTGTTGTGTCTAGTTATATAACATGCAATTAGTATTTTGTACTAAGGAGAACAATCTGTCACTCAAATCTGATATATTGATATCTGATATTCGATATCATGTACAATGAGACTCTTAGAATTAGCTAATTTCCTTGCAGGTCGTGTGGCGGGAACCTGTGACGGCTAAGTTTCGTCACAGGTGGAAACAACTACAGATTGAATATAGACTACACCATGAGTTGTTCCTTCATGATTGGTGATCGATCAAGATCTGATAAACGTCTACTCCAATGAGAAGTGAGGGAAGCTGCCCACTCTCCTCTTGACGGCATTTCTTAAAGGACGGTTTCTGGAGAGAAGAGAGAGTTCTGCGACGAGGCGAACAGACGTGTTGTTTTTCTTTTTTTCTCTGAAGTGCCTGAATAAGCCGAAGTTTCCGCCTGTTTTTTTAAAGTGAACCCCTTGTGGTTTGGTTTATCACTCTATGTGATTGATAGTTAATGTATATCGCAGACCCGGCAATTAGATTCGAATCATACTCAGCTCTCAAAATATCCGATCTTGGAGTGAAATGTACTTGTGATTTTATCGTGCATATGATCAGTTTTCATTTCATTGTATAATAACCAAGAATTCTTTATTTGTATATATATATATATATATATTAGATATATAGTGCTTGTAAATTAAAATTAAAGTGTTCCCATGAATCTGAAAGTTGCCCTATTCTTGATTTGGTTTGGTTTGGTTTGTCGCTCTACGGTCATCTTGTGCGCACGAGGGCCTAAACAGACCGGGACCTACAGTTTAACGGGGAATTCCGAACCACCAACAAACATCCATGCCCCCGCCAGGTTTCGAACCTGAAGCCTGGGATACCAAAGATCAGAGCCCTATTCTTGAAGCCATTATAGTTCTAATAAAGGTCGAGATGTTACAGTGTGATGACAAAAAAATAACAATAATTGTTTATTGACCTGTTCTATATATTAAAAGAGAAATATTTGCTCGTGTAAGAGCATGTATTATTTCCATCAAAAAATGTTGCTCTAAAAATTTCATTTTTTTTATCCATTATATATATTTTTGATTTGATGTGTAATGAAAAATCAAATTCTCATTAGTAAATTTTAATTGAATATAATTCATAATTATAGTAAATCAAGAACAAATTGTAAATATCTTAATTTTATATACATTTTTTTCAAATCATTTTAATAATTCACTTATTGTAATACAATTAATGTTTTAATTCTATCTATTTGCTGGTATTTCATATAATTCCGTTTAATTGTTATTTAAAGTTCATTTTCATTTATTGAGGATTTATATACGGATATTAAATTGATTTTCCATAATTTTTTTTTTATTGCATGAACTATTAAATGACCGATTGTGACTGATTTATATTAATTGATTAAATATTTTTCTTTTATTATTTTTTTTCTTTTTGAAGAAATTTACTGAAATAAAAACAATCGCTACTGAATGCGAGAAACGTCGATTGCATTTATTAATTGCATTGCTTGCAGGTTAATCAACTAGATCGTAACTGGGTGTGGTTGGGTTGAGACATGAGGCACAGGTTTGTGAACTCACAGTTTTATTTACACACATACAAACACCACACACATACAATTAGAGACATACAAGATTTAACGCATTTAAAGGCATATAATTACAGGTTTGTAAAATATTTGCACTTTAAGCTGTAACTGAGCTACGAGCAAGATGCGCGAAAGTTGCTTCCTTTCCGAGAGAGAGTCTATAGGCCAACTTATAAACATTCCCTCTTGGGATGATAGATTGCAAATTAAACATTTCTCAGCTAGACCACTGGTTGTGTAGTATTTCCTCTCGGGTGAGAGTCTCGAGGCCTACTGAGAAATTCTCTTGAATGTTACAGGGGCACTTTTTCCAGTGCTCGGAGGAAGCACGGTTACAGTTGTAAATAAAATTAATTTTTAAAACGCAGTTGTGGCTTTAATAATAGAAAGTATTTAAAAAGTCAAATATATATATATATATATATATATATATATTAAATTTCTACATCTTTAATAAAAACGAAGTAATTATTTATTTTACTTAAGTTTCCTATCTGTACTGAAATGGAATAATTTAATTTTCTGTGATTAGTTAATATGCTTAGTTAAAGGGCATATTAGAATGCTTAGTCAGAATAAAATTTATTTAATCTTACATAATAAAAGTGATTTAGGAGCATAACTTTTACCTTTCTTTTATTCTTCTTAATAAGGCTTAGGTTTTGGTGAACTGAATGTTGCGCAATAACGTATGTTTAGTCAGTCAAATTTTAATTATATTTTGGTAGAAGTTAAGGAAACCATGACAGGTATAATTCATGTCTTATTACTCAGATTAATATCGTGCTCTAAAAGTGCAAATTGTCTGGACATTATAATGCAATTATCTTAATGTCTAAAGTAATTTCTTGTCTAAACTCATTTCTTCTTTCTTAATTAAAAGTTACGAGATGTGTAGGCGAGCAGAATTTTTCTAATTGGTTGCCAGTTCTCGTGCTAGTAGGTATTTTTCCTAATTTAATCTTAACTACAAACATAAAAAATATCCCTTTTAGTTATTAATAAATGCATGAAATCCAGACATCTAATCATTTCAATCAGCATTTCTTCGTAGATTTCAATTAATCAGTTGTAGTATCTATGATAACGGTGCTAGTGCTAATGAATGGTAGGTTATTGAAGAATACAGAAATAAGGAAATGTTATTTATATTTTATTGTAGAAATAAGCTGCTTAATTTTTAAAAAAAAATTTAAAAAATAAATAAATATTAATTATTTAATTAAACACCCAAATAATTAAAATAAAATTTATGAGGAAATATAAACCCCATTTGTTAATTGAAAATAAGTTAAAATTTCAAATTTTGTTAAAACGCTTAAAGATTTTTATTTCAAATTTTTAAATCTACCTAATATATATATATATATATATATTACAATGAAACGTTTTCTTTAAATAGAAATTATTTCACTTATTATTATTAATATTTTAACATTCTAAAAAGAATATCCTTAAGAAATTTAACTAAAACAATTTATAAGAATCTTATTTTGAAGAGAATCTCTAATCTTTGGAGCAAAAACTGAAAAACAAATTGTCTTTATCAAGAAAGAAAATGCTGGAATTCTGTGTAAAAAAATCGCAATAAAGATAAAAATATTTCACATCGAAATTTTTTCCTCGTCCATGTTAATCTGTTCCGAAAGTAAGATTATCAGTCAATAATTCAGAACAAACTACCTGAGATGTTACTATGCTAGTCCTCGAAACGCTATTGACGTCATGGTACTACGGGAAAATCATAAGGTTCCTGTTATTATTTTTTTAATGGTTTTTTAAATAAACCATTTAGCAAATATGATATTTTACATTAAAGCTATGAAATCCCTAAATCTCTACTGTGAAAATCGGTTTGCGGTTGAAATTCTTATTTTGTTTAAAGATGCCAGTTGTGTTTGGAGTTCAGTATATCACCCCGTTTGACAGATTTCTCTTAAATAATTATGGATAAACGAATCTATCGTATAAATACGAAAAATCTAATTATACACATTCCGAAGGTTTGATTTGTCGCTCTACGATCATCTTGTGGCCACTTTAGACTAATTAGACAGGGACCTACAGTTTTAAAGTCTATTTCGAACCCCTAACAAACATCCATACCATCGCCACGTTTCGAACTTGAAACCTGTGGTACTAAAGGCCATAACGTTAGCCAATTGGCTATTAAGTCACCGCAATGAAGACGAGTTTAAAAATTGTAGTTACACCAATAACAGGGAGTGAAAAAGAAAATTAATAAATCAACTTGATAGATATTTTCTCTGTGGACTACCCACATAACGTCAAAGCAATAATTTTCAATTATTTCTGGTTAGAAAAAAGAGCGAAAAAATTATCTCCTTTAATAAATTTATCAGAAG
The DNA here is from genome assembly GCA_021605075.1 of Caerostris darwini. NCBI lineage: Eukaryota > Metazoa > Arthropoda > Arachnida > Araneae > Araneidae > Caerostris > Caerostris darwini. Next base: position 27,882 of record BPLQ01007856.1, read on the forward strand.
TTTAAGGTAGACGCTAATTCTGTAATCTTAGAGTAATCTTGCCGTCTAAGTGACGTTTGGGTAGCATAATCGGATAAATCAAATAATAAAATCCCAATCTTCTAAATAGTAAAATATGGAAATAAATAGAATAAATCGTAAATTAGATAAATCGTAAAATTTGAATATCTAAAAAATATATTTATTTAATGCATAGCTGTTAAAAGTTTTACTCATTTTACGACGGAAAAAAAACACCACAAATATCGTAAAAAAAGAAAAAAAAATTTTAATGTTTATTTTTACAACTATGTGATGGTATATTTACAACTAATTTTATGTATGGTTTTATAATAATAATTTTTATTTATTAATTAATTTCAAACAGAATAATATATTTAATTTATTAGATTAAGTGAACGAAAAACAAGTTATCCCAAAAAAAAAAAAAAATAAATAAATAAATAAATAAATATCATTAAAAAAAATAAATATATAAAAAAAAAAACATTTTTAAGTTCGTTTACTTTTACAACTATGCGATGTTACAACTAACTTTATCTATTGTTTTAAGATAATAGTTTTCATTTATTAATTAATTTCAAAAAGAATAATATATTTAATTTATTAGATTAAGTGAATGAAAAACAAGTATTCCATTGATCTCGTCACATAAAACTTTTTAATATCATGTTTAAATAAAAAAAGCAAAAACTTTACAACAAAAACTAAAAAATAAATTATCTTTGTTCAAGCATAAAAGTGCTGAAATTTTATCCCCCAAAAAACGCAATAAAAATAAGAATAATAATCGCCCAAAATTTTTCCTCCCCCATGTTAGTCCATGACGGTAAGATGATCGCTGGCGAACAATTTAGATGGGACTACCTAATGGATTACTGTGTTAGTCTTCAGGACGCCTTTGACGTCATGGCACCGCGGACCAATCATAAGGTTCCGGTTCTGGATCTTGGTATTTGTTTTGACTTAGTCCTCTATTTCCTTTTCGCGAAATAGCAATTATCTGGCTGGTGGTGAGGAATTCGCTGATCTTTCCTGATGTTGTTTCAGGAAAAAGGATTTACGTGTACAATCGGGAACGAAAATCAATCGAGCGTGTCCAAGTACGCTTTTAAAATTCTCTTTGGATTCATTTGAAAAATGGTGCAGAAAGTGTTTATCTTCAAAATGGTTTGGCGCGTCTGTGATTAGTAAAGAAGCAAAAAAAAGAATAAGTTTTCTCGTCTGTGTTTCCTTTTGTTTAGTTCTGGTTAGCCAGCTATGGGAATTAAATGGAGTGAAATGTGATGTGTAACTTTAAGTTCAGTTCACTTTCGAATGACTTTGTAATCAAATTAAAAGCTTCAACACAAAAAAAGAGCTAAACTGTGCTAAGTAATATATATATATATATAATAAGGCTGGATTTTATTTTAACAGTCCATTTATGCAAATAAATCTTTTAATATTAATATTTAACCAAAATTAAATGCATTTATTATGTATATATATTCTTTCATTTTATAGTGATTAAACTGAAATGATATAGTTATTTACTTAAGTGCTACATAGTGTTTTATAGGCATTATAAATAAAGTAATATATTATCTTTAGTAATATAACAGAGTGTTTGAATAGATATGTGTATACGTAAATTAATAAAGAATATATGATTCTTTTTAAAACTAATATGCTTTATTGACATTTATTAAACCACAGAAAATATAATTCTAAATGACATATTACAGTCCATTTATGCGAATATATCTTTTAATATTAATATTTAACCAATATTAAATGCATTTATTATGTATATATTCTTTCATATAATAGTGATTAAACTGAAATGATATATTTAGTTACTTAAGCGCTGCATATAATTGTGTTTTATAGCATTGTAAATAAAGATTTATATGTTATATTTAGTAATATGAAAGAGTATTTGAATAGATATGTGTGTACGTAAATTAGTAAAGAATCTATGATTCTACTAATAAAAAATTTAAAACTAATATGCTTTAATAATTATACAATGACAGACAATATAATGCAAAATGTCATATTACGTATCATTAACAATAAATTTTCATTAATAGTATCCAATCTAACCATTATCGGTATGATGGGTAAAGATCGGATTAGACTAAAGTTCAATTTGATTAATTTGGACTAAATTAATTGGTTAATTGGCTAAAGTTATAATTGAACTAAAGTTCTTTACGGTTTCTTTGGCGATTCTATGCATTACAGTTAAACAAATATAAATTCTACTGATCACTCTCAACACCAAAAATGAATAAATCTCAAGACAATAAAAATAATATTTTGATGGCAATAAAATAATTTCTTTTATGAATATAGGCAGAAAAAGAGTGCACAAACTTCTAAAGTTCGTAAGCCTCATATATGCATTATAATTTTTCTAGAGGCCCCACAAAAGTAAAACTAACTTGAAGTTACATATTATCTTAACTAATTTATATGCATGAATAATAAAATGAAAAATAAATGCTATATAATAAAAAGTAAATAGAGAATTGCGTGTTTGTATTACATTAATTATATTCATGTAATAGTTTTGAGTTCGATATTTGTAGCAGACAATGGCAAATATACTATAGTTAGTCAAATGGACTTCGAGAACGGTATAATTTAATGGCCATTTTCGGGTTTAGAATGTAAAAAAAAACATAAAGAATGACACAAATAATGAAAAAAAGTTTATCCGCTGTTAACATATGCCATTTACCCAAATGCCACAACGTATGAGCTAGCATGCAGGAGAGCCGAGGTTTGAATGGCGGTATTCTTTGGATTTACTGCTTTCAGAAACAGGGAGATTCGACTGCGGATGGGATAATATGTGTAAAACAAGTCTCTCATCGATAGTTTCGCTGCTTAGTAGGTGTTTTCTGGGTTTTCTCCCATACAACACACAAATTTGGGCAGTTACCCCTAAAACTCCTCATGGAAGGCACTGTTCATAGGATACTTAAGTAGTACATGAGGCCCACATATATTTATTAAAATAAAAAGAAGAATACTTGTGTTATTTATTTTAATATGATTAATTTAGCAACTTATAAGTAGTAATAGTTTGAAAATTGGTAATGACAATTGACTTATAATCACTAACTATGCAGTGTATTAAAACGCATAGCTTATTAAAAATACCGATAAGTTTCCAAATTGACTGATTTTTAATGCTAAATTTATTTTGAGATAAACTAAAATAACGATTGGTTTTAATTATAATGACAAAACATGATTAATTTTTAGAAATAATAACTTATCTTTGATATTAAAATTTATTTTTCAAACTAAATTGTTTATGGTTAATAGATACACTAATTATTTTAGATCGCTATCATTTATCGATTTTTTAAGTCCTAATTAGTTTATAATTGCCTGCCAGAAATGTTCTGGGTAAACCAGACAGAAAGTAGACACTTTTTTATACCAAAGAAAATGTTCAGTAGCTGAGCGATTTATCTATCTTTAAAAGTTTCAATCACAAAATTACTAATTAAAATGACTATTTTAAATTTTGTTTTCTTATTCATAAATATATCCCTGAATATTTAAAATAATAAATTTAAATTTTTTTGAAAACCTGATAAAAATTCGTAGTAATTTTAAAATTTGTTCAGAATTCATCAATTAATACTTAACATGTTTAAAGAAAATCGTTAATAGATGGTTCTACCATTTATTCGTGAAAATTACAATTATATTGTTAAGTTAAAAACTTTTCAATGAAATAAAAATAAAATGGAAGTTTGCAGTTTAAATTTATTAACAGATTTCATGTTTTGCGCATTACTATTAAAGATTTATAAAAAATCTATAATATTAAGTGTGTAAAATAATGGATTTCGTATTAATTTAAATTAGAGAAAATATTTTTTTTTATTTTTATTAATTTAATGTTTTATGCGTCATATGTTTTATTTACATATTATAAAAATTTCTTTTTTGAGTGAACGTTCGTTCTAAACAAAATACTTTTTTTTATCAATGAATCATAACTTTTAAAATATTTCAAGTCAAAAAGCTGAATTTGGAAGTTCTGTGTTTGATACATAAAGCAGTCACACAATTTTTTTCACATTTTTGTTAACAATGCATTTTTCATCTCCGACATTTATATCATTAGTTATGATTAATATATCGTCTCATACATTTATGTTAATAACATCCCAACCTAATTGAACGGAATGATTAATTATATTATCAAATATGATTTACGCATTTGTACAAAGGAATATTTAAATATACAAGCAGAAAAAAAATAATTTTTACATCTATTTAATGTATATTCTTCTTTGTCTTTGGTATATTCTGTTTATCTTAAAGAAAAGATAAATGCATAAAATATGCAAATAAACAACAATTAATTTTTTTCTCAAATTATTGATCTTCTTCCATCTTTATACTGGTTCAGTTTTAATCAATTTAATTTAATACTTAATTCCAATTACAGTAATATTTTGAAATTCAAATGTTCTAACATATGAGGTGTTGAAGTACGAGCTGTCACTTTGTCAGTTTTTATCATGAGTTACGAGCATTTTAAGAGATACGAACCTACATCGATTATGTAACAAATAACATTCCTGTCAAATATCCCTGTCAAAAATGATAACTAGAAACACTTGTCCCAATTACATTTTTATCGTGATTTAAGAGGAATTTAAACGAACAATTTTTAACGATTAATACAGCTTATTCAGAATTTTTGGCAGTTTAAGATAGAATTTTTCCTTTGAACCTTAAAACTTTTGATTATCACTCAGTCCTCAAGTTCATACAGTAAGTAGGTAGAAAATAATAACAAACTACGTTAGTGCAGTCGGAGTTTTTTCTTTCACTTATTAGAAACTGTACTCCTTGAACAAATTTCTATTGAAATGTCCTGAGAATGAAAGGGTTGAAATAAAATGAGAAGAGTATTTAACTAAGAAAAGGTGAAGGAGAAAAAAATTGATACCAATTAAAACCCACTTTCATTTATTTATCTCTTAAGATTATATTTACATTTATTTCTGTATTTCATTCACGCAAAAGTGAAATACATTAAAAAATTATCTATTAGTGGGAGAGACATGCAATTTTTAGAATAATAATAACCATGACACGGGATATTGTTTGAGACGAAAAACTTATTTCAAAATCTTGACGACAATAGAGAGCATTATTGCACCTGTGGGTGCGGAGAGAGGGCAATTAAAGAAGGGTAACTACAAAATGAGTCATTATTTAATTAGTATCTACAACTGTAAATATTCAATGTATTTATCCCCATATTTCATAGTATATTGAAGTATTATGACATATGCAGTATATAAAAGCGATAATATTCAACGATTTAATGATTCAACGATAATATTACCACCTCTGAATGTATTGCATCTTTTAGCACTGATACGAATATATCTTTCAATACTAATAAGAATATTGTTACTGTTTCTCTATAGATCTGTGATTAGAAGTTCATGAGAATACTGGTACTTTTTATCTATAGAAGGTATTTGAAGTAAGTAGTATGTATAGACATGTGATTTGAAGACGTAAATCACTGAAAAGGAATACGGTGATCTCGAAAGCCATTCATAACATAATGAATGGAAATCACTGAAAGGGAATACGATGATCTCCAAGACCATTCATAACATAATAAACGGAAATCACTGAAAAGGAATACGGTGATCTCGAAGGCCATTCATAACATAATAGCGTACTCCTTAGATGTACACGTACGTATTCAGTGGAGCTTCATCAGGCATGAAAAGGGTTATGTCTAGTAGCATTGCATTTATTAGGGCTAGTAAGGACTATGGTATGTAATACATTATAACACTATGCAGATGTTATGGTATAAGGTGACTTTTAAGCTTTTACACTCGCGGTAAAACATTACACCAAGACCAGAAGACCAAGTCGTAAATCAACAACAAGTAATAATTTTTTTCTGGTTAAAATACTTCAGCGTGTTACACGAATGGGTTACTACTATACTATACGCGGCAATTCTGTGAATTAACTCAAGCCTAAATCTAAAGAAAAATATATGAGATACCTACTAGATACCTATAAAAAATATTAATTAACGATATACCATCTTCGTCTTTAAAAAGCCTATTGTACTTAAGTTATGCGTTTTGGCCAATTCTTTGGCAGAAATAGCTCAGCATGTTGGATTTTGTACTTATAGCTCCGTAATGCTCATTTGAAGGTCTCGCAACTGTAATTGCTACTAGGCCTGATTGTTTTATATTAATTTAAAACATGAATGTGCATTTTTCAATCGCAATAACATCCTGCATCGTAATTATTTATGTGAATTAAAAATGTACATACAGTATTCAGTACAGTTTTTATATCCAAACTTTGCAATATGTATGCGATATGCATGTATAACTTTCAGAGAAATGTACACAATAATGCCTTCTATTATCAAAATTTGAATTTTTTTTCCTAGTGACACAAAAAAATTCGTACTACAGATGAAAATTAATCCTCAAACTTCACGTTTATCCAACCCATAAATGTTTTTATAGCGTTAAAACACGTACAATATGTACTCAGTATGAATAACTTAATATAAAATTTGGAGGGAATTTTTTGAAAACTGGAACGAATTAATTGCTTTCAATTAATTACAGTGAGGAAGATTTATTACGAACTCGGTCATGATTTGAAATGAATTCATATCTCACTGCTAAAAGACTGGTGAGAAAAATTTCAAGATAAATCCCCGATATGCTTAAATTTCTTGATCAGTGATAACGAACGATAGTCCAGTAATAAATCTAGTTTTCTGTAATGTCAGACATAATGTTGTCATATTTAAATTCACTTGCAAAACGCGTTACACGCTGAAATAGACGCAGGTTCAGCCTGTTTACTGTTTCAAATATGATATATTAATTGACAAATGGAAGCGTATCCTTTACAAAAAAAGCACTATCTTCCAAGCTAAACTTTTTTGGTATCAAAGATGCCGGAAATTCTAAATTCTCCAATTTCAATTTGTACCAACAGTTAGTTCAGTCTATCAGTCATCCTTAATCCTCAGACTCCTCCTTTTCCAATACAATAAATCTGTCATTTATACTCCGACAAATTCAACAAATGTTTTGAATTTTGATAAATTCCTGCTATAGACAGAGTATCCAACTTTAATGAACAGAAGTTTGTTTCAATTAGGCAGCAAAACTGTTTTGAGACTTTTTTTGGATGAAATTTGAATAGCCACTGTAACTAAGTATCATGTTTAATTTTGAGAGCTGTTATATAGCCATTGACATCAGAAAAGAAAAGGTTAATTTTCTGAATAAAATAAGGCAAAAATTGTTCATGACGATTTTAAAACAAAATCACTCAGATATATAGTTTTAGAGTAAATTTCATTCCATAATTTCGATGCTAGTAACCCTGCTTTAGTCTTCGGCATCTCTAACAAGGTCATTCAGTTTTTGAGACAGAACGTTTTATGTAGATATAGCTTCATCTTTATAACAAGCATTACATGTAGGAGATTGTATAACATTACATGAAACTTATTCTTGATCTTTCGTGGATCAATGAAAAATTCATTTGGAATTTCCTTAATGGAAAACCCTTCATCATGGGTAATTAGTTTCATATTAGATGTTATATTTGGGTAATGCACTTTCTTTTTGTACTTTAGGATTCACTATGCAGATGCGGGTGGGGTTATGCAGATGTAAAAATCATTTACATGATTACTTTATTCAATTCCCTTTTTGCTTCACAACCACATGGAAACTTTCATTGAGCAAGAATTGCAGAACTTGTCCCTATGTTCAATTTTGCATCCAATATAAAGGTGATATGCATCTTTCACTAAAGATGTGGTGGAACATTTTGGGTCTCTTTACCACATAGATAGCAAATATTATTAGCATAATTTGGACACTTATTATGTATTACAGTTCTTAAAAACTAAGATGCTTAATTGAAACAAAAAATTCATTGGAATTATTTTTTTCTCACACAAAACATCGCGCACAACAAACAGCTATCATATTTTTATTTTTAGATCCACGGCAGGAAACAATGCCAACGGCCAGACAGGCATCGTCTCCTTCAGACTAATTATCAAAAAAGATTTTACTCGACAAAATCTATAAAGCTTTTAAAAATAAATGTTTTGGGAGCAACGCTCTTACATCAATTATCATTACTTTAGATAGTTCATGTATATGTAACATATACGGATGCTTACAAACTTCATATATATTCAACATATGAGATAATACATTTCCTTTTATATATGATGTTACATATGCCACCAAAGTGAACAAATTATTATAATTAAGTTATATTATATATATTTACCCCATATTCCCATATTTCATTTTCCCCATATAAGAAAACTGAGATTACCCACTATCTCCGTATATCCTAGACAAGAAATCCAATTAACAATTTTACTATCGTTTTTGTGTTCAGTGCCCAAAAATTAAGAAATGACTATTTTCATATTTAAGAAACTTTTTGTGTTGCACTGTGTTATCTCAAATTTAGTGTGATCTCACGTTCGATATTAGAGTTTAATATTTTTTTTTTATCTTCACTATATGCAAATGCAGGAAATTTATTCTAAAATTCATCATAAGGCAAATCACAATTATTTTGTATCGCATACAATCAAAAGCGTCCATGTATTTAATCGCGTCTCTGTTTTGTAATATAAAGTGTGCCATTCATAAAAAGTATTATTTTGTTCAAGTGCAACAGAATGAATTTTTCGATAACAAGGAGAAATTTATAACAATAAAATCATGTAATATAAACCAAATATATATATCAATATTTAATACTACATGTAACAGGACTTGCATTTTTTGTAATACAGTCTGTATTATCCATAAAACGTATTGTTTTGTCCAAATACGACCGAATGAATTTCTAATAATCGATATCAAACAAAAATTTACAACAATAAAATAATATAATATAAAGCAAAAATATATAACAATATTGTAATGCTTCATGTAACAGCACTTGGAGAGGAATGTCCTCTTTCCCTGGTTGAATCCCCAAATAAAAGCTATTTTTCCACTAAACGTTACATGCAACCTGTCACACGCTATGCACCAGCTCACATCTTTCCAAAACTAAAAGCACTTTCCAACATTATGGTGTGTGCAGCAATCGTAAGTGACATAATGACTAAAGTTATAGATAAAAGTTGTCTTCGTATCTGACACTGCAGATTTAACAAAGTTTATTGGAATAGTTCAGGGCCCTCCCAACAAAATTTATCTTGCCGTACATAAAACATTGTTCACTGTGGTGGCAACAAGGCTTTCGTTTTAGAGTTGCCACAGTTTGAGAGAAGGCTGGCAAATGAACCATTATTTTTTATCAAAAACCTCGTTGGATAAACAGCAATCTCCTTTGTATTCAGCGTTTATGGGGCATAAAAGTCGAGTGAGGAAACAGTGAATTAAATTAAATTTCCTTCCTTTTTACTCTTTTGTATTTATCCAGTGAACGCAGAGATAAATAAATTAAGATTGTTGAGCAGTAACTTAAATATAAAACCACACAAGCAAAAAAGAAGATTAAATATTGTCTCTGAGCAATTTTATAGAATTACGCTTCGGCCATGAATTTTAAGCATTACATTATTATTTTTATGAAACAAGATGCAAAAAGATGGATATAAATTGTTACAAATTGGATGCTTGTTAGTCTTTTTGGGAAGGTAATTTATTAATATCGAAATGCAATTTATGTTTTATGTTGTTAGAGGAGTTTTTTGAGTTGAAAGAATTATTCTCTTTCGTATTTTTATGAAGCGGCTTTTATAAGTGTATTAGTTTAAAAATATGTACATCATTTCATAAAATATTAGTATTTATTTTTAAGGATTCAAAATAATACAGTTCATATTTTTGCTTTTGTAGGTGTTTTAACATTATGAGGCTGTAAGATGATTAAAGAAATTTTAATCAAAATCTTTGTCCTTCGTTATATCAAACAAGAATTTAAAAAATCATCAAATCCTAATAATCTAACTTTAGGCAATGGGAACTAAATGCACAATTTAATCATTTGTACATACGAAAAGGAAATAGTAGATTTCGCTGGGTGTTTTAGATTATTTTAAAACTCAAATGGAATGGTTGTCTACTAGTTCGGTTTGAGTTCAAAAACAAACAGCAACATCAACAAAAACGAACATAAAGTCCATTTGTTTATGTAAGGAATGGATATGGTAAATTAATACAGGGGAAAGTCTTTTCATTGGATTGGAAGAAGAGAAGTGTGCACATTCAGCCATTATAATAATCACATTTACTGAATGTGATTATAATTATCACAGTCTATATGTAAGCAAAACTTTTTAAAACTATTTTAAAATGTAATTGATGGGGTTTCGTAATTAATTAGACATGATTCTAGATTCAGTTTGAACAACAAGAATATCAGCTAAAAATCCTCTTATATTCGTAGGGATTGAGTGATAAATCAGTCTCATTAATGAGTTGGAAGAGAAAGAGAAGTGTGCACTTTCCTTGTCCTCATAAACACCATTACAGGTGTTTATTGTAAATAGTTATGACGTATGCATGTTCGTTGTAAATTGTTATGTGGAAAGTCTCTTCATTGGATTGGAAGAAGATTCTGCACATTCAACCTCTCCTATATGTAAGCATTTCTTTTTAAAACTATTTTTAAATGCAAATTTCGTAGTTAATTATATGTGATTCTGGAGTTCAGTACGAAACTCAACAAGCAAAATTAGCTTGCATTCTTGTCATTTTCATAGGGATTGAGAATGATAAATCAGTGGAGAGTAAAGTCTCTTCAAATGAGCAGGAATACAAAGAAAAACGTGTACACGTTTCTAGACCTCATAAGCATGCATTAAAGGTGTTCGTTGTAAATTGTTATGACGTATGCTCGTTGTAAATTGTTGTGTGGAAAGTCTCTTCATTGGATTGGAAGAAGAGAATTGTGCACATTAAGCCTGTTCTACATGTAATCATTACCTTTTAAAAGAATTTTTAAATGCAAATAGAGGGGTTTCTTTGGTAACTATATATGCTACCTAGAGTTCAGTTTAAACTCCAAGAAGCAAAATTAGCTTAAAATCTTCTTATATCCGTAGGGATTGAGAATGATATATCAGTGGAGCATAAAGTCTTTTTAATGTTTTTAAGACAAAGAGAAGTGTGCACATTCATAGTCCTCATAAACAGGCATTAGAGGTATTCGTTGTGAAGCAAGACACAAATTTTGATCAAAAGAACTGTGATCTTTTTGTAAAAAGAATTTGCAACTAACTTCACTAATTTATGAACTAAATGTGCAGATGTCTAAAAACTACATTAGAAAAATAAATAATAAAACCCAAGTCAATTAATTATGTTATACATTCTTATAATTCTATTTTCACTCAAGAGCATTTGCTAGATGCTAAATGGAAGATATCTTAACATAAATATATAATATGGTACAGGCAATAGGAATGTCGCACAAAACTCCTTTCGCCTCATAGACCACTAAAAATAACAATCTCTCTTTAAAAGGTTCAACTACCTCCGCTGGTTCATATTCTAAACGTGCACATACTTATTTTCACCAAATAAACCAAACCCGTTAAATGTGTAATGAAGTCTTATAATTCTACTTTCGCTAATGTGTATGAGAATTTGCTTGGTGTGCTCATTGGAAAATACACTAGTGTGAAAATAAGAGAGAGACATTGAATTGTTTAAAATGAAACGATCTAATGAAACAACGATTCAATGACAAATGCAAAACTAAGTCGTTGCAATTACTCCCAACAAATAAATTAATTCCTAATCGATATTATCAGCATTTGTATATATTTAATAGTTAAGGTAACGAATATGTTTCTGGATTTTGCCAGTATCATCATAAAAAAGGTTAATATTCAATTGTATCCCTTCTTTTGAGTAAGTTTCTTTTAATTCTATAGTCATGTGACTTTATTTACAATTTATTTCCTTCGTCATACAATTAGAAATTGACATTCAGCCTTTAATGAAAGAAAAAAGGAACATGGAATTACGCTTTGAATCTCACTTTTATTAATTGATATTCTCTCTTAAACTTGATCGAATATCATTTATTCAATAATGGATTAAATATCATCAATGATATTTAAGTGATGTGCAGTATATAACAAACTGGTTCTTAGTTACCAAATATAATACTGATGCAATAGCATTATAATGAGATATAGTCAACAAATTTGCAGAATTATTTTTTGTCATATTAAGTCCGTTTTTATATTTCGATAGGTGCTATTTAATAATTCCAACAATATTTTTTGTGGAACAATATGTACATGACACATACGACAAAAAGTTCAGGATTATGTTTAGTAATTATATTAGAATACACGTTCACTGTACATAATTATGTAGTAAATGTATTCAATTATGTATAAAAGAAATATACTGAAATGTGTTTATGTATTTTTTTGTTTAATAATATAAAATTCTGTGATAAAAAAGCATAATGCAAAATCATTTAATATTAATAAAAAACACCAAAAGCATATTCAAAGTAATTTTTTATCTTCATATATAGCTCGATTAATTTATGTTATTTTTAATGTTTTTCAAATGAATCTCAATCTCAATTTTTTAAAAAAGGACTTACTTGTACATAAATAAGAAAATTAATTAATAAATTACATTTTTAAGAATAAAAGGTTTGCATAAATTAGAAAAAAAAATTATGAACTTGCTTAATTATATTTTTATACAAAGACACAATTAATTATTTATTTTTATATTCTAGCGATAAATTAAAGTTTTTTTTTTTTTTTTTAAATGACCATATATTTCACGTATTAAATAAGAATGATAAACATTATATTTTTATAATCTATGAATAATATTAATTTTATTAATTAGTATTCCTAAATTATAAAATTTTTAAATGAATAATAAACATTATTAAAAAATTTAAAAAAAATAATAATCAATTGTCTTGGCTATTTAACAATATGTTTTACTTAAATTTCCAAATTAATTATTATTTGATCAGAAAACTTTTATTATAAAAAGAGTTTCTTACATTTTATTATTTGCTGTAGTTCATTAAAATAAATAGATTTTGTCATACCAGATGTTAATGATCGAAAAGGCAGAAGATTTCTACAATCTTTTCATGATTTTTATTAAATAACAAAAAAAACCTTGTAACCATTATTTTTTGTGAAGTTCCCAAGTCGTGTTCAAGTGCTTATTTTATTATAATGGGAAAAAATCTATATTAAACAACTATGCTTTGCATTAAAAAATATTTATTCATTTTTTTTTTATTTTTTTTTTAACCAAATGTTTTATTTAAAAAAAAAAAAAAAAAAACATTTTTCACATTTTGCGTTAAAGAATATCAATAAAGCGGTTAACGTAATGACCTACATAATTCAGAGACGTTTTTATTTGTTTACTTTTGGTTTTTTTTTTTTTTTTTTTTTTTTTTTGCTTTACAAAGTTATTCGCAAAGCTATGAAATTTTTATTTTAAATAAGAATTAAAATGTGGAGGTTACTGACTTCTAATGCAGAGTTTATTTTCTTTTCAAATGTAAATTTGTTACTTTTTCTTATCGTAGTCGTAATTAAAAAAGCGTTACAGAATGGTTTAAAAAACAAATGAAATTTTTACTGCAATTGTAATTCCATTTTTAAATTTTACAATATGTTTTATAAAAATAGAATTAATTAAACCTTTAAAAAAAGTATTATTTAAATTTTTTTTATTTTAAAGGTAGTTTTATAATTTTACGTGAAATTGATATTTTTTTATTTAAATTTGCAACTTAACTGAGATTTTTATATTAAAGACACTGTTTTGTTGTGCTTTATCTTAATTTTGTACTATATTTTAAAAGTATATGTTTTTCCTTTTTTTTTTCAATTTTTTTTTTATTTCGCTTTAAAAATCACAAATTCTTCAATTATGAAATATCATAATAACAATCATGATAAAACTATTTGGTTTAATTTAAAAACAACAATGCGTAATGGCATTCCATGTTTTGGATCAATTAGTTTCAAAAAATGCCTTTATAAAAATATGCAAGGAGAGATATTATAATTTCCTTTTTCTTAATCTGATGTATGTCAATATAGATGCATAAGATTTATTTAGATTTTGATTTTCTTTCTAACAAATATTATTTCTAATTTCTTAGAATTAAAGCAATTGTTCTTCTTTTTTTCTTTTTTTTTTTACTTATTTTATGCACACTCAAAATATTATTCCTTTTTTTTTTTTCGGAAACGTGTTCATAACAAAAATATAAAAATAATATAATATATATATAATTTATATAATAATTCATAATTCATAAAATATTCATATTCATAGTTCATAATATTTATAAAAATTACTATCACCATAATTAATTTACATTATATAAATTTATATATTCTCATATTTCATTATTATATATCATTATATTTCATTCCCATATTCATTTCCATATAAGACTGAGATAACCGACTATCTCCGTATCTTCTAAACAAGAATCCAATTAACAGCTTTACAATCAATTTTGTGTTCAGTGCCCAAAAAAATTAGGAAATGACTATTTTAATATTGAAGAAAATTTTTGTGTTACACAGTGTTATCCAAAACTTAGTATGATCTCACATTCGATATTAGAGTTTAATGTTTTTTTTTATCTACATTATATGAAAATGCAATAAATTTATTCTAAAATTCCTCTTAAGCCGAATCACAGTTATTTTATATCACATACAATCAAAAGCTGCCATTTATTTAATCGTGTCTCCTTTTTGTAATATAAGATGTACCATACATAAAAAGTATTATTTTGTTCAAGTGCAACAGAATGAATTTTTCGATAACAAGGAGAAATTTATAACAATAAAATCATGTAATGTAAAGCAAAAATATATATCAATATTTAATACTACATGTAACAGGACTTGCAGTTTTTGTAATACAGTCTGTATTATCCATAAAACGTATTGCTTTGTCCAAATACGACCGAATGAATTTCTAATAATCGATATCAAACAAAAATTTACAACAATAAAATAATATAATATAAAGCAAAAATATATAACAATATTGTAATGCTTCATGTAACAGGACTTGGAGAGGGATGTTCTCTTTCCCTGGTTAAATCCCCAAATAAAAGCTATTTTTCCACTAAACGTTACATGCAACCTGTCACACACTATGCACCAGCTCACTTCTTTCCAAAACTAAAAGCACTTTCCAACAGCCTGGTGTGTGCAGCAATCGTAAGTGACATAATGACTAAAGTTATAGATAAAAGTTGTCTTCGTATCTGACACTGCAGATTTAACAAAGTTTATTGGAATAGTTCAGGGCTCTCCCACCAAAATTTATCTTGCCGTACATAAAACTTTGTTCACTGTGGTGGCAACAAGGCTTTCGTTTTAGAGTTGCCACAATTTGAGAGAAGGCTGGCAAATGAACCATTATTTTTTATCAAAAACCTCGTTTGTTAAACAGCAATCTCCTTTGTATTCAGCGTTTATGGGGCATAAAAGTCGAGTGAGGAAACAGTGAATTAAATTAAATTTTCTTCCTTTTTACTCTTTTGTATTTATCCAGTGAACGCAGAGATAAATAAATTAAGATTGTTGAGCAGTAACTTAAAAATAAAACCACACAAGCAAAAAAGAAGATTAAATATTGTCTCTGAGTAATTTTATAGAATTACGCTTCGGCCATGCATTTTAAGCATTACGTTATTATTTTTATAAAACAAGATGCAAAATGATGGATATAAATTGTTACAAATTGGATGCTTGTTAGTCTTTTTGGAAAGGTAATTTATTAATATCGAAATGCAATTTATGTTTTTTATGGCTGTTGTTGTTAGAGGAGTTTTTTGAGTTAAAAGAATTATTATCTTTCATATTTGTATGAAGCGGATTTTATAAGTATGTTAGTTTAGAAATATATACATCCTTTCAAAAATTATTGATATTTATTTTTATTTTTATGGTTTCAAGAATAATAAAGTTCATATTTTTGTTATTGTGCATGTTTTAACATTATGATGCTGTTAAATGATTAAATAAAGTTTAATTAAAATCTTTGTCCTTGGTCTATCAAACAAGAATTAAAAAAGAAATCATCAAATCATAATAGTTTAAATTTTATACAATGGGAACTAAATATACAGTTTATCATTTGTAAAGGAATTAATAGACTTCACTTTTAGGTTATTTTAAAATACAAATCGAATGATTGTTGTTAAATAGCTCGGTTTGAGTTCAAAAACCGAACACAAAATCCACTTGTTTACATCAGAAATGGATATGATAAATTAATAGAGTTTAAAGTCTCTTCATTGGATTGGAAAAGGAGAAGTGTGCATATTCAGCATCTCCTATATGTAATCATAACTTTTTTAAATGCAAATGTGTGCTTCTAGAAATCAGTTTGAACCCCAACAAACAAATTTAGTTAAAATCCTCTTATTTTTCGTAGGTAATGGGCATGATAAATCAGTGGAGAGTGAAGTCTCTTCAACGACTTGGAAGACAAAGAGAAGTTCTCACGTTCCTTGTCCTCATAAGCAGGCATTATAGATGTTCGCTTTAAGTTGTTATGTGCAAAGTCTCTCATCAGATAGGAAGAAGATTATGCACATTCAACCTCTCCTATATGTAACCATTACTTTTTAAAACAATTCTAAAATGCAAATGGAGGGGGTTTCGTAGTTAATTAGATGTTCTTCCGGAGTTTAATTTCAACACCAACGAGCAAAATTAGCTTAAATACCTTTTATTTTTCGTTAAGTAATGGGCATGATAAATCAGTAGAGAGTAAAGTCTCTTCAATTATTTGGAAGACACAGAGAAGTGTGCACTTTTCCTATCCTCATAAGCAAGCATACAGGTGTTATTTGTAAATTGTTACGTGGAAAATCTCTTCATTGGATTGGAAGAAAAATAGTGTTCGCATTGAAACTCTCCTATATGTAAACATTACTTTTTAAAACTTTTAAAGTGCAAATGGAGGAGTTTTGTAATTAATTAGGAGCTTATTGCTTCTGGAATTCAGTTTGAACCTCAACAAGCAAAATTAGCTTATTTTTTTAGCTATTGGGCATGATAAATCAGTGAAGATTAAAATATATTCAATGAGTTTAAAGACAAAGAGAAGTGTGCACGTTCCTAGTTTTTATAAGCATGTATTAAGAGTGTTTTTTGTAAATTATTATGACGTATGTTCGTTGTAAATTGTTATGTGAAAATTCTCTTCATTGGACTGAAAGAAGAGAAGTATGCACATTAAGCCTCTAAGAACTACAAGAAGCAAAATTAGCTTACAATCTTCTTATTTCCGTAGGGATTGAGAATTATAAACATTGATTTATCATTCGTTATCATAAAGAATATTCAATGATTTTTAAGACAAAGAGAAGAAGTGTGCACATTCATAGTCCTCATAAACAGACATTAAAGCTATTCATTGTGAAGCAAGAAACAAATTTTGATCAAAAGAACTGTGATCTCTTTGTAAAAAGAATTTGCAACTAACTTCACTAATTTATGAACTAAATGTGCAGATGTCTAAAAACTACATTAGAAAAATAAATAATAAAACCCAAGTCAATTAATTATGTAATACATTCTTATAATTCTATTTTCACTCAAGAGCATTTGCTTGATGCTAAATGGAAGATATCTTAACATAAATATATAATATGGTACAGGCAATAGGAATGTCGCACAAAACTCCTTTCGCCTCATAGACCACTAAAAATAACAATCTCTCTTTAAAAGGTTCAACTACCTCCGCTGGTTCATATTCTAAACATGCACATACTTATTTTCACCAAATAAACCAAACCCGTTAAATGTGTAATGAAGTCTTATAATTCTACTTTCGCTAATGTTTATGAGAATTTGCTTGGTGTGCTCATTGGAAAATACACTAATGTGAAAATAAGAGAGAGACATTGAATTGTTTAAAATGAAACGATCTAATGAAACAACGATTCAATGAAAAATGCAAAACTAAGTAGTTGCAATTACTCCCAACAAATAAATTAATTCCTAATCGATATTATCAGCATTTGTATATATTTAATAGTTAAGGTAACGAATATGTTTCTGGATTTTGCCAGTATCATCATAAAAAAGGTTAATATTCAATTGTATCCCTTCTTTTGAGTAAGTTTCTTTCGATTCTATATTCATGGGACTTTATTTGCAATTTATTTCCTTCGTCATATAATTAGAAATTGACATTCAGCCTTTAATGAAAGAAAAAAGGAAGATGGAATTACGCTTTGAATCTCACTTTTATTAATTGATATTCTCTCTTAAACTTGATCGAATATCATTTATTCAATAATGGATTAAATATCATCAATGATATTTAAGTGATGTGCAGTATATAACAAACTGGTTCTTAGTTACCAAATTTAATACTGATGCAATAGCATTATAATGAGATATAGTCAACAAATTTGCAGAATTATTTTTTGTCATATTAAGTCCGTTTTTATATTTCGATAGGTGTTATTTATTATTCCAACAATATTTTTTGTGGAACAATATGTACATGACACATACGACAAAAAGTTCAGGATTATGTTTAGTAATTATATTAGAATACACGTTCACTGTACATAATTATTTAGTAAAAGTATTCAATTATGTATAAAAGAAATATACTGAAATGTGTTTATGTATTATTTTTTGTTTAATAATATAAAATATTAATAAAAAACATTTAATATTAATAAATTAATAATAATATTAATAAATTAATATTAATAAATTAATAATTTAATATTAATAAAAAACACCAAAAGCATATTCAAAGTAATTTTTTATCTTCATATATAGCTCGATTAATTTATGTTACTTTTAATGTTTTTCAAATGAATCTCAATCTCAATTTTTTAAAAAAAGGACTTACTTGTACATAAACAAGAAAATTAATTAATAAATTACATTTTTAAGAATAAAAGGTTTGCATAAATTAGAAAAAAATTTATGAACTTGTTTAATTATATTTTTATACAAAGACACAATTAATTATTTATTTTTATATTCTAGCGATAAATTAAAGTTTTTTTGTTTTTTTTTAAATGACCATATATTTCACGTATTAAATAAGAATGATAAACATTATATTTTTATAATCTATGAATAATATTAATTTTATTAATTAGTATTCCTAAATTATAAAATTTTTAAATGAATAATAAACATTATTAAAAAATTTAAAAAAATAATAATCAATTGTCTTGGCTATTTAACAATATTTTTTACTTAAATTTCCAAATTAATTATTATTTGATCAGAAAACTTTTATTATAAAAAGAGTTTCTTACATTTTATTATTTGCTGTAGTTCATTAAAATAAATAGATTTTGTCATACCAGATGTTAATGATCGAAAAGGCAGAAGATTTCTACAATCTTTTCATGATTTTTATTAAATAACAAAAAAAACCTTGTAACCATTATTTTTTGTGAAGTTCCCAAGTCGTGTTCAAGTGCTTATTTTATTATAATGGGAAAAAATCTATATTAAACAACTATGCCTTGCATTAAAAAATATTTATTCATTTTTTTTTCATTTTTTTTTTAACCAAATGTTTTCTTTAAAAAAAAAAAAAAACATTTTTCACATTTTGCGTTAAAGAATATCAATAAAGCGGTTAACGTAATGACCTACATAATTCAGAGACGTTTTTATTTGTTTACTTTTGGTTTTTTTTTTTTTGTTTTGCTTTACAAAGTTATTCGCAAAGCTATGAAATTTTTATTTTAAATAAGAATTAAAATGTGGAGGTTACTGACTTCTAATGCAGAGTTTATTTTCTTTTCAAATGTAAATTTGTTACTTTTTCTTATCGTAGTCGTAATTAAAAAAGCGTTACAGAATGGTTTAAAAAACAAATGAAATTTTTACTGCAATTGTAATTCCATTTTTAAATTCTACAATATGTTTTATAAAAATAGAATTAATTAAACCTTTAAAAAAAGTATTATTTAATTTTTTTTTATTTTAAAGGTAGTTTTATAATTTTACGCGAAATTGTTATTTTTTTATTTAAATTTGCAACTTAACTGAGATTTTTATATTAAAGACACTGTTTTGTTGTGCTTTATCTTAATTTTGTAGTATAATTTTAAAAGTACATGTTTTTCCTTTTTTTTTTTTTTTTTTTTTTTTTTTATTTCGCTTCAAAAATCACAAATTCTTCAATTATGAAATATCATAATAACAATCATGATAAAACTATTTGGTTCAATTTAAAAACAACAATGCGTAATGTCATTCCATGTTTTGGATCAATTAGTTTCAAAAAATGCCTTTATAAAAATATGCAAGGAGAGATATTATAATTTCCTTTTTCTTAATCTGATGTATGTCAATATAGATGCATAAGATTTATTTAGATTTTGATTTTCTTTCTAACAAATATTATTTCTAAATTCCTTAGAATTAAAGCAATTGTTCTTCTTTTTTTCTTTTTTTTTTTACTTATTTTATGCACACTCAAAATATTATTCCTTTTTTTTTTTCGGAAACGTGTTCATAACAAAAATATAAAAATAATATAATATATATATAATTTATATAATAATTCATAATTCATAAAATATTCATATTCATAGTTCATAATATTTATAAAAATTACTATCACCATAATTAATTTACATTATATAAATTTATATATTCTCATATTTCATTATTATATATCATTATATTTCATTCCCATATTCATTTCCATATAAGACTGAGATAACCGACTATCTCCGTATCTCCTAAACAAGAATCCAATTAACAGCTTTACAATCAATTTTGTGTTCAGTGCCCAAAAAAATTAGGAAATGACTATTTTAATATTGAAGAAATTTTTTGTGTTACACAGTGTTATCCAAAATTTAGTGTGATCTCACATTCGATATTAGAGTTTAATGTTTTTTTTATCTACATTATATGAAAATGCAAGAAATTTATTCTAAAATTCCTCTTAAGCCGAATCACAATTATTTTATATCACATACAATCAAAAGCTGCCATGTATTTAATCGCGTCTCTGTTTTGTAATATAAAAAAAAGTATTATTCATAAGTATTATTATAAGTATTATTCATATTATATTATATTATATTCATATTATATTATAATATATATTATATATTATATTATATTCTATATTCATATTCATATTATATATTATATTCATATTATATTATATTATAAGTATTATTCATATTATTCATTCATAAAAAGTATTATTTTGTTCATGTGCGACTGAATGAATTTCTAATAATCGATATCAAGCAAAATTTTATAACAATAAAATAATGTAATATAAAGCAATATATATATATATATCAATATTGTAATGCTACATGTAACAAGACTTGTCGTTTTTGTAGTACAGTCTATATTATTCATATAAAGTATTGTTTTGTTAATACAAGCTATACCATTCGTAAAAGGCATTGTTTTAATCAAGTGCGACTGAAAGAATTTTTAATAATTGATTTCAAGGAGAAATTTATAACAATAAAATAATGTAATATAAAGCAAAAAGAGAAAACAATATTGTAATGCTTCATGTAAGAGAACTTGGAGAGGAATGTCCTCTTTCCCAGGTTAAATCCCCAAATAAAAGCTATTTTTCCACTAAACGTTACATGCAACCTGTCACACACTATGCACCAGCTCATAAAATATTGTTCTAATAAATTTATATTAGAAATTTATGTTGTTTCATAAAATATTGTCTTTCTAAAATTAAAAGCACTTACCAACAATCTGGTGTGTGCAGCAATCGTAAGTGACATAATGACTAAAGTTATAGATAAAAGTTGTCTTCGTATCTGACACTGCAGATTTAACAAAGTTTATTGGAATAGTTCAGGGCTCTCCCAACAAAATTTATCTTACCGTACATAAAACTTTGTTCACTGTGGTGGCAACAAGGCTTTCGTTTTAGAGTTGCCACATTTTGAGAGAAGTCTGGCAAATGAACCATTATTTTTTATCAAAAAACCCGTTGGATAAACAGCAATCTCCTTTGTATTCAGCGTTTATGGGGCATAAAAGTCGAGTGAGGAAACAGTGAGTTAAATTAAATTTTCTTCCTTTTTACTCTTTTGTATTTATCCAGTGAACGCAGAGATAAATAAATTAAGATTGTTGAGCAGTAATTTAAAAATAAAACCACACAAGCAAAAAAGAAGATTAAATATTGTCTCTGAGCAATTTTGTAGAACTACGCTTCGGCCATGAATTTTAAGCATTACATTATTATTTTTATGAAACAAGATGCAAAAAGATGGATATAAATTGCTGCAAATTGGATGCTTGTTAGTCTTTTTGGAAAGGTAATTTATTAATATCGGAATGCAATTTATGTTTTATGTTGTTAGAGGAGTTTTTTGAGTTGAAAGAATTATTCTCTTTCGTATTTTTATGAAGTGGCTTTTATAAGTATATTAGTTTAAAAATATGCACATCCTTTCAAAAAATATTAATATTTATTTTTATGGTTTCTAGAATAATAAAGTTCGTATTTTTGCTATTGTACGTTTTTAATATTATGATGCTGTGAGATGATTAAAGAATTATTAATTGAAATTTTTCCCATTGTCGCATCAAAACAAGAATTAAAAAAGAAAAACATTAAATCATAATAGTTTAGTTTTATACAATTGGAACTAAAGACACAATTTAATCATTTGAAAAGGAAATAATAGATTTCGCTTTTAGGTTATCTTAAAATGCAAATGGAATGGTTGTCAACTAGCTAGGTTTCAGTTCAAAAACAAACAACAAAAACGAACATTTGTGAATCATTTGTTTACGTAAGGAATGGATGTGGTAAATTAATAGAGGGGAAAGTCTTTTATTATAATCACATTTACTGAATGTGATTATAATTATCACATTCAGTGAGCACATTCAGTCTATTTGTAAGCAAAACTTTTTAAAACTATTTTAAAATGTAATCGGTGGGGTTTCGTAATTAATTAAATGTGCTTCTAGAGTTCAGTTTGAACAACAAGCAAAATTAACTTAAAATACTGTTATTTTTCGTAGGGAATGGGCATAATAAATCAGTGGAGAATAATGTCCCTTCAATGAGTTGGAAGACAAAAAAGAAGTGTGCACTTTCTTTGTACTCATAAACAGCGTTACAGGTGTTTGTTGTAAATTGTTATGACGTATGTTCGTTGTAAATTGTTATGTGGAAAGTCTCTTCATTGGATTGGAAGAAGATTGTGCCCATTCAACCTCTCCTATATGTAAGCATTACTTTTTACAACTATTTTAAAGGCAAATGGAAGACATTCGTAGTTAATTATATGTGCTTCTGGAGTTCAGTACGAAACTCAACAAGCAAAATTAGCTTAAATTCCTGTCATTTTCGTAGGTAGTTTTCATTTTCGTGAGGATGATAAATCAGTGGAGAGTAAAGTCTCTTCAAATGAGCAGGAATAGAAAGAGAAGTGTGCCTGTTTCTAGACCTCACAAGCATTAAAGGTGTTCGTTGTAAATTGTTATGACGTATGTTCGTTGTAAATTTTTGTGTGGAAAGTCTCTTCATTGGATTGGAAGAAGAGAATTGTGCATATTAACCCTGTCCTACATGTAAGCATTACTTTTTTTAAACAATTTTAAAATGCAAATGGAGGGGTTTCTTTGGTAACTACATGTTCAGTTTGAAGTCTAAGAAGCAAAATTAGCTTCAAATCTTGTTATTTCCGTAGGGATTGATAATGATAAATCAGTGGAGCATAAAGTCTATTCAATGATTTTTTAGACAAAAAGAAGTGTGCACATTCATAGTCCTCATAAACAGGCATTAAAGCTATTCATTGTGAAGAAAGAAACAAATTATTATCAAAAGAACTGTGATCTCTTTGTAAAAAGAATTTGCAACTAACTTCACTAATTTACGGACTAAATGTGCAGAAGTCTAAAAATTCGTACGTTAGAAAAATAAATGGTATATATAATAAAACCCAACTCAATTAAATTTGCAATGCATTCTAATAATTCTTCTTTAACTCAAGGACATTGGCTAGATGCTAAAGGGAAGTCATCTTAATATAAATATATAATCTGGTACAGGCAATAGGGATGTCGCACGAAATTTTTTTTAGCCTCATAGACCACTAAAAATAACAATCTCTTTTTAGAAGGTTCAACTACCTCCGCTGGTTCATAGATTAAACGTGCACATACTTATTTGCCCCAAATAAACCAAACCCGTTAATTGTGTAATGAAGTCTTATAATTCTACTTTCGCTAATGTGCATGAGAATTTGCTTGGTGTGCTCATTGGAAAATACACTAATTTGAAAATAAGAGAGAGACATTAAATTGTTTAAAACGCGATCTAATGAAACAACGATTCAATGACAAATGCAAAACTAAGTCGTTGCAATTAATCCCAATAAATAAATTAATTCCTAATCGATATTATCAGCATTTGTATATATTTAGTTAAGTTAACGAATATGTACCTGGATTTTGTCAATATCATCATAAAAAAGGTTAATATTCAATTGCATCCCTTTTTTTTTGAGTAGGTTTCTTTCGATTCTATATTCATGTGACTTTATTTACAATTTATTTAATTCGTCAAACTAGAAATTGTCTTATAGCCTTTAATGAAAGAACAAGGGAAGATGGAATCCCGTTTAAAATCCTACTTTTACTCATTGATATTCTGTATTAAAATTGATCGAATACCATTTATTCGATAATGGATTAAATATCCTGAAGGTTATTTAAGTAATGTTCAGTATATAACAAAACTGATTCTTAATAATCAAATTTAAAACTGGCGCATTAATATTATAATGAGTTATTGTCAACAAATTTACAGAATTAATTATTTTTATTTGTCATATTCTGTCAATTTTTATATTTCTATATATTCTTTTCAATATCCTAATAGTAGTTTTTGTGGAACAATATGCACATGACACATACGACAAAAAGTTCAGAATTATTTTTAGTACTTATATTAGAACATATATTCACTGTATAATTATTTAGTAAAGTACTTAATTATGCATAAAAGAAATATTCTGAAATGCATTCATTTTTTTTTCTGTTTAAAAATATAAAATTAAGTGATAAAGTATTATAAAAATAATTTATTATTGATAAAAAAAAACAGCAAACGCATGTTCAAAACAAGTTTTTTAGCTTTATATACGGCTCGATTAATTTATATTATCTTTAATGTTTTTCAACTGAATCTGAATTAAAAAACAAGACTTATTTGTAAATAAACACGAAAATTAATTAATAAATTACATTTTTAAGAATAAAAGGATGTACATGAATTAGGAAAAAAAACTAAAACTTGTTTAATTATATTTTCATACAAAGACACAATTAATTAATTATTTTTATATCTTAGTGATAAATTATGGTTTTTTTAAATGACCACCTATTTCATGTGTTAAATATGAATAATAAAAATTATTTTCTTATAGTCTATGAATAATATTAGTTCTATTAATTAGTATTCTTAAATTATAAAATTTTTGAATGAATAATATACATCATTAAAAACTTTCTCTGAAAATAAAAATCAATTCTCTTGGCTATTTAACAATATTTGCTACTTCACTTTACAAATTAATTATTATTTTATCAGAAAACTTTTATTATAAAATGAGTTTCTTACATTTTTTATTTGCTGTAGTTCATTAAAGTAAATAGATTTTGTCATACCAGATGTTAATGATCGAAAAGGCAGAAGATTTCTACTGTCTTTTCATGATTTTTATTAAATAACAAAACACCTTGTAACCATTATTTTTTTTAAGTTCCCAAGTCATGTTCAAGTGCTTATTTTATTATAATGGGAAAAAATCTGTATTAAACAACTATGCTTTGCATTAAAAAATATTTATTCATTTTTTTTTGTTTCTTAAGTTTTTGTTTTTGAACCAAATGTTTTATTTTTTAAAAAATTTTTTTTTCACATTTTGTGTTAAAGAATATCAATAAAGCAGTTAACGTAATATGCTACATAATTCACGATGTTTTTATTTCGTTACTTTCCGTTTTTTGTTTGGTTTCAGAAAGTTATTCGCAAAGCTATGAAATTTTTATTTTAAATAAGAATTAAATGGGGTGGTTACTGACTTCGATAGTAGAGTTTCTTCGGTTTTCAAATGTAAATTTGTTACTTTTTATCGTATACGTAATTAAAAAAGTGTTACAGAATTGGTTTAAAAAAATAAATGAAATTTTTACTCGAATTGTAATTCCATTTTTAAATTTTACAGTATTTTTTATAAAAATAGAATTAATTAAACCTTTAAAAAAGCATTATTTTATTGTTTTTTTTATTTTAAAAGTAGTTTCCTAATTTAACGGTAAATTATTATTTTTAATTTAAATTTGCAATTTATGTGAGATTTTCATCTTATTAAGGACACTGTTTTATTTTGAGATCTTATTTACAAAAATGGATTCATGCATATAACTTAATGCTGTAGAATAACTTAAAAACTATATATGTTTGCTTTTTTGAATTTATTATTTCGCTCCAAAAATCGCAAATTCATCAATTACGAAAAAATTATTCGGTTTAACTTACAAAGTAGCAAAACATATCCTTACAAAATATAAATATGAAAAAATTATTAATCAAAAATCATTTAAAAATCATGAATCACAATGCTTAATGACATGCCACGTTTTGTACTAATTTGTCTCAACAATTATAAAAATTTGCAAGGGAACACATTATTATATTCATTTTGTTGTCAATATACATACATAAGTTTTACGTAACGTTTTTTTTTTAAGAAACATTATATTTTTTGTTTCTCAGAATTAATTCAATTATTCTTTTTTTTGTTGCTCATTTTATACACTCTCAAAATAGTATTCCTTTTTTTTTTTTGGAAACATCTTTTTTAATAGTTATATAAGTTATTACCTTTTCTATATACACACTAATTCTATTACAGATAAAAAAGAATACATTATTTTAAATTATTTTAACTGTATCAGAAAATCTGTTTATAACAGAGAAGATAAACTTGTTTCTATATGAAACAAATAATTTCTATTTGAAAACATAATTATTTGCCTGCCATATTGCCATATTGTCTGCCATATTTTAAGTATCAAATAAAACTTACTAAGACGTATTAATTTATATTTTATTAGAAATGCATACAAAAACCATATGTTTATATCGGTTATTAATGTAAACTCCCATTATACTACTTTTGTATTAATAAGTAACAAAACATATCCTTGCAAAATATAAATATGAAAAAATTATTAATCAAAAATCATTTAAAAATCATGAATCAAAAATGCATTTATGATTAAGAACATTTTTGATTATTGAAAAAATTTAAATAGACAAATTTAAACAATATTCGAAAAAAAATGTTAAGTTTTATAAATTACTTTACGTATATACATTTAATCAATTCTTTTAAAACTGTAAAATAGAAGGGTTTCATCAATTTCAAAAGCTTATAAATGCATAAAAAAAAACAAATGATATTTTGACAGGAAGAAAACACAATTTCCTGCAAAAAAAATATTAAAAATTTTCGCTTTAATTTCTTTCGCATTTTAATCAATCTAATGGAAAAAAAGATCAAGAACTAGATACCATCATCTTACTTCAATTAGAAACCACATTTTTATTTTATATGCAGCTGTCAAAAGAAAAAATAACGTTGCAACTGATTAAATATAATATTCGTTATTCGTCACTCATTATTAATTTTAATGCATGGAAAATTTATTCTTCTAATCTACAGGAAGTTTAGTACAAAAGCTGGAAAGTTGAATTTTATAACAATAATAATAACAAATATTATACATAATATAAATTAATTAATCATTATTAATCAATGCTAATTCCTTGCTTATCATCAAAACTATAAAAAATTTAGGGAAATATTCCCTTATTATTTATTTTCTAACTTTTATTTATAGCCTAATATAAAATCAAATTATTTTTAAAAACATTTTACTAGCAATACCTTAAATTAATACAGAATGAAATGTATATGTTCAGATTTAATTTCTATTAATCATATAATAATATATTTAAAAATTATGCAATTTAAGTACTCGCTGTTTTTATTTTAACGAAAAATTTGCATCTGTATAAAAGAATACCTTTAATTTCAGTGAAATTGATTCCAAGATTTATATGTTACAGAAAAAGAGAAAGAGGAATTTCTGTCTATATTTACTCAACCCTTTCATCATCTTTAATGAAACGGTCACTCCTTTCGCAGTTTTAAAAGAATAGTGTCAATCTAATGAATGGAGAAATTACTACTTGTGGGCGGTCTGACAGAGAAAGTATCGATCAAGCAAAAATATGTTTCCTGGTCACTTCTTTTCAATTACTCTTTTGGATTTCAGAGTAGTTAACTTTTGAACATAAGATTCACTTTAGAATTAAGGTGGATTTACTCGTTTTGTATAGAAAACTAAATTCTCCAGGGGATTCATAAAGAAGTAAAACTAATTCAGGTATTCTTTGACAGAAGACTAATTTTTCCAGCTGTCTATTGAAGTCTGCCATCCGACTGAATGAATAACAACGGATAAGTGAGAAAATGAGTTGACATTCTAAATATTCTTGGGATTTTGTATCCGATGGGAATCCATATTTATAAAGTTAAGAGAAATGAGTCGTTCAAAGTAATAATTACATATAAACCCAAGAGAACCCTTAATACTTTAGATGGAGGAAAACGAAATGGGTTAATGAATAATTTAACAATATAGAAAAGGTGATCGGAATTTTAATTTCACACTATCTTCCTATGGAGAAGGTCATCATTTGAATAGAAAAATATTGTTGCAGTTAAATGGGTTAATTAATAATATAATAATAAAGACAATTGTAGTAAAGCTATCAGTAGCATTTTCTCATTATCCGCAAAATTAAAATTAAATTATTATAAAGATATTGAATTTACTGCACATATATTTATTATCAAATATGTGTATTATCCCATATAATGCCTAGTACAATATAGTTAATTTTCTTTTGAAAAGTGTTTTTGTATATAAATGTAAAAATATATTTTTGTTCTTCAAAATAAGCTAAATTTAATATGTCATAAGAAAAACTATAAAATGGAATAATCAATAATAAAAAGACACTCAACAGCATGTTTTCTTAAAAAAATATCTTTTTAGGTATAGTACTGAGTAAAAGTAAGTTTAGGATGTTGAAATTGGAGAAATACAAAAGTAGCTTACCAATTAATTGGAAAACCATGGTGCTTCAAGGCCGTCTGCCTATGGGCAGACTCCGAGACATAAGGTTTTCTTTTTACAGATAATGAGCAGGATTGTCAACTTTACAGTCATATTATACTGTTAAGGGTGAACTCCAAACCACTGCAAGCATCCAAGGCACCGGCGAGTTTCGAACCCAAAACCAATACAGCCTGGAGGGCCAGATCCCTGATCCCTTGGACATCAGGCGCGGTGAATAACAGATTTTATAAAAATAATTTCAACAAATTGAAAATTTTTTTCAATGGAAGATAAAGTAAATAAATACATTTATAGAAGTAATTAGTGTGCCTAATAAAATCGTGCTTTAGTAATATTTTAATCACTCAGTTAATTTTACATATTAATCAAAAATCAATAGCTTTAATCTTGATCATATATTTAATTCAGCAACTATTGCTATATTTCGGATTTAAAAACTCAAAACCAGAAGAAATCTCCTGGCATTCAAACTGCTTACATATCTAAAATTTATTTGTAAACTTGTTTCTAGTAAGACAGTTCACTCATGGAAACTCGAAATAACTAACTGCTATGAAACAACTTACTATTTGGGTCACTGCACATTAGAGGGAAGTGCCTTACTTGATCATCTTGCAGCTTGGAATTGAAGCTGAGCATAGGAAAGAGGAGAGTTGAAAGCCAAGAGAGGTTTTCGATTCTCCTGGCCTATCATCAATCACTGGGATATCACTCTTTGTCTCCGACAGGATAGATAATAGATTCTTAATGAAACTAATTTTTAGCCATGAGCACACTCATCGGAAGGATTATGAGCTGACTTTTCTTCTAAGGGTTTACGATATATGTTAAATTTTGTTGAAAATCTACTGTTTTCTTTTCATTTTAGAGGGGAGTTGGAGTGAAAGGTGGTCATTACTGCTCTTTATAATTTATAATTTGTAGTTGCTTTATAGTTTATAGTTAAGTATCGATAAAACGTATTAGATTATAAATATAATTAATTTCAACTCACAAGCACATGAATCGGGATGGATGTTGAATCGATATTTCATCTATCCTTTTATCGATTTTTTTTTATAGGAGAAGACAAGAAATTTAGCACAATTTTTTGTAGAAAAAGCGGATGACACTTTCTTACATTTCCTGGGTCGTCCGATAGGAAAGTGATATAATATTAGAAGTTTGAAAGAGTTAGTAGAAGAGAGTTATACCTCCTTTGGATATTCAGGAGAAACGATCAGACTCGAGACTCTCACCTAAGAGGAAGTACAATGCAACTTGCACTCACACTGAAAAACATTTAGTTTATGGTCTCTCATCCCGGGAGGAAATATATTTAGCAGCTCACAGCGCATTAGTTGGTCTATAGACTCTCACCAAGAAAGGAAGTATATTTCGCTCACCCTGCGCATAACCGAGTTTCTAGTTTTAGGCTTAGAATTGGTGTCCTACCACGATTCTAGAATTATCTATCTTTGGGTTAAATATTGTATGTCTAATTTTATGTGAGTGTTATTTCTACATATATAAACAAAGCTGTGAGTTGTAAAACCTATTCCTCAAATATCTCAACCCAACCACACTCATTTACAATCTGTTTGCTCAATCTGCACATTACATATTGTCATTAATGAACTACTTAATATTGTATTGCATGCATTTTTTATTCTTATTTAATTTTATAGGAATTCATTTTTTATATATTAATATATTTTTTTATATATAGTTATTAAATTAGTTACGTATTGATTGTAGTAATTTTTGGAAATTTATATAAATATGCTTAACCTCCATTATATTAAATAAATTGAGTCAATTGTATCAAAATTAAAATTTCTCAATTCTAGTACAAATATTAAATACGTTTCAGAATAAACGATTTAAATAAATATGTTCCAGAATAAACAATTTAAATAAATATGTTTTAGAATAAACGACTCAAAATCATTGCTTGAGAACAAATCATTGCTAAATCAAACTATTTTCTGCAAAGGAATTTTAATTTTCAATTTCATATTTTCAGTATCCTTTCACTTAAGTCTTTTGTTAAAAATCGATTCTAAGCGTCAACTTTAAAAAAATAATTCATTATTCTATCCAAGCTAATTCTTCAAACAATTTGCTTCTCTCTCCCATTGGCAAGTTTCCATGCCAACTCTTTTCGATTCATCTATTGGCAACGTTCCATCCCCCCCCCCCAAAAAAAAATGTTATCGAATTAAATTCGAATAATTTTCTTTTCTGTACACGTACATTGAAAAAGAATTTCGTCGAATTCTTACATAACAAATATTTAAATAACTGAAAGGCGTTATGTAATGTTTTGGTTTAACTCGTTTAAAGTATAAGAAATGTGGTTTAAGTACACGATAAATATTTATTTTTGTTTAATTATCACTTTTATTATTACATCCTTTTTAAAATACTCGTTTTTATTTCATTTATTATACAAATGCTTTTATCAAATGTATTCTATGCAAGGGCAATTAATAAATATATTTTTAAGGTGGCGATCTTGGCTAAAATAAATTGTTGGAGAATGGATTGGATAATTCAGTGAAAACAACAAATGAAAGTTAAAAGTTGTATAGGAAAGTTATATATATATATACACTGAAGTGACAAAAGTCATGGGATAGCAATATGCAAATTTTCAGATGGCAGTAGTATCGCGTACAACAGGTATAAATGCGCAGAGCTTTCATTTCTGTTCAAGTTATTCATGTGAAGAGGTTTTGACGTGATGATGACCGCACGACGGGAATTAACAGACTTTGAACGCGGAATGTTAGTTGGAGCTAGACGCATGGGTCATGCCATTTCGGAAATCGTTAGGGAATTCAACATTCCCAGATCCACTGTGTCAAGAGTGTGCCGAGAGTATGAAATTTCAGGCATAACATCCCACCATGGACTGCGCAGTGGTCGACCGCCTGCACTTAACAACCGAGACCGGCGACGTCTGCAAAGAGTCGTAAATTCTAACAGACAAGCAACATTGTGTCAAATAACCACATAAATCAATGTGGGACGTACAAGGGACTTGTCTGTTAGAACTGTGCGGAGAAATTTGGCTTTCTTGGGCAACTCCAGCAGAAAACCCACTCGAGTGCCTTTACTGACAGAACGACATCGCTTGCAGCGACTCTCGTGGGCACGTGAGCATATCGGTTGGTCCCTAGATGAATGGAAAACCGTGGCCTGGTCCGATGAGTCACGATTTCAGTTGGTAAGAGCTGATGGTAGGGTTCGAGTGTGGCGCAGACCCCACGAAGCCATGGATCCAAACTGTCAGCAAGGCACTGTTCAAGTTGGTGGTGGCTCCGTAATGGTGTGGGCTGGTTTTCCATGGCATGGACTTGGTCCTCTGGGGCGACTGGATCGAACATTGACTGGAAATGCTTATGTTCAGCTACTTGGAGATCACTTGCAGCCATTCATGGACTTCATGTACCCAAACAACGATGGGATTTTTATGGATGACAATGCGCCTTGTCACCGGGCCACAACTGTTCGCGATTGGTTTGAAGAACATTCTGAACAATTCCAACGAATGATCTGGCCACCTAGATCGCCCGACATGAATCCCATCGAGCATTTATGGGACATCATCGAGAGGTCTGTTCATGCCCAAAATCCTGCTCCATCAACGCTTTCACAATTATGAACGTCTATCGAGACAGCATCGCTCAATATTCCTGCAGAAGACTTCCAACGACTCGTTGAGTCCATGCCACGTCGAGTCGCTGCACTTCGCCGGGCGAAAGGAGGGCCGACACGATATTAAGAGGTATCCCATGACTTTTGTCACTTCAGTGTATATATATATAACTTTCCAATACAACTTTTAACTATATAATATATATATATATATATAATTTTATATATGTAATATATATATATGTGTGTGTGTGTGTGTGTGTGATGTATGTGTATGTGTGATGTATGTGTGTGTATGCGTCCTTAAAACTATTGTTACATAAAAATTTTAAAACTTCGAAGTCAAATTTTCTGTATTTTATTTTAAACTGATGCATAGTGAAAGAAATTACAAAATATGTTGAATCAGTTCTTTTCTAATTAAATAAAAGCCGTTCTTTTGCAATATAAAGTTGCACTTTTAAAAATTAATCAGACACATCTGATTTTGTTAACGTGTTTTTAAAAATCAAGTTCACCATAAAATATAAGTAATCAAAATTAACAAAAAAAATTCTTACTAATATTTTTTAATTAAATAAAAAAAAAATTATTATTACCACTAGACGGCATTAACAAGTTTTTGTTAAAAAATCACGAATGAAAAATAACAACACATCTCTTTTTGTATCTGAAACTATTTTACGCTCGTGGTTTTTTTTTAATCGCTTGCGTCTATTGTTTGTATATTTGATCGTTATTAGATGTATTGGGCTAGGAAATAAAATTTCTTTTAATATGGTTTTGAACGATGAGAATTCTGTAATTCATATAAAATTTACCCAGAGTTTATTATTGACAGTTACTAATTTATTTCTTTGATATAAAAGAGTTAATAAATTTTATTTCTTTGATATAAAAGAGTTAATAAATTTTATTTCTTTGATATAAAAGAGTTAATAAATTTTATTTCTTTAAATCCAGGCCGGCTAATATGTACTAGTTCCATATATTTTGTTAAAATATGTAAAATCATATTGAGATATGATTCAAGCAATTTTTTCATCAAACTGGACAGTTTTGAATTATATAATTCAGATTTAATTTCTCTTTTATCTGAAATATTAGGATTTTTTTTTAATTTACTTATTTATTTTTATTTATTATTTAGTTTTTTTCATACACGAATTCTAATGGACTTTGAAATAAACTTGCACGAGTCCAAAAATGAGTTAGAACATGTTACATGTGGAGAGAGGGTGAGGATTTCGTCTGAGGTTTGCGCGGGAAAAGAAGAAACTGGTTAACCAAGGTAGTCAAGAATAAAAGCAAGAGCAAGTATGTAGAGGAAGGGACAAATACAGGACAAGTATGCTGGAACAAGAAGGACATGTTGTTGAGCTGAACATGTCCTCCGTGCCGAATGGAGAGGGCTCGTTGATTTGAAGAAGGTCACCAGGATCCTTGAAGTTTA
Source organism: Caerostris darwini (assembly GCA_021605075.1). Classification (NCBI taxonomy): domain Eukaryota; kingdom Metazoa; phylum Arthropoda; class Arachnida; order Araneae; family Araneidae; genus Caerostris; species Caerostris darwini. The sequence continues at coordinate 62,276 of BPLQ01007856.1, forward strand.
AACGTAGTAGATGTTCGCCAATTGTGGTATTCAATGATCTTTTTTCTCATCTGTACGAAGTTCATTGCCTGCGTTTATGCTTGTTAAATACTGTTATCATTGTCATTCTAATAAATGTGTATTATTAAGTTGGTTTGAGTTTTGATATAGAGAAGTTTCTTGTGTTACATAGAGAAGTTTGAAGTAGTTGGAACTCCGAACGGAGAGGGCTCGTTGATTTGAAGAAAGTCATCAAAATTCCTGAAGTTTAAACGTTGTAGATGTTCGCCAAGAGTGATATTCAATTAATTTTTTTTTCTCATCTTTAAAAAGTTCATTGTTTGGGTTTATGCTTGTTAAGTACTGTTATCAATGTAGATAAGTCAATCTAATAAATGTGCCTTATTGAATTGGTTTTAGTTTTGATATAGAGAAGTTTCTTGTGTTGTATAGAGAAGCTTCCTTACTAAATTCATATTCATTGAACAAGCTAAAATTTTATGTGTTTCTGTTTTTTAAGAAAATGACTAAAAACGAGTAAATGCCAGTGACTTTTATTCTAACTCTAAACATTTATAATAAAAAAAACTGTAATTGCATTTATTTGATGTTTTACATCTAGGAATTATGAACGATATATGATGTTTTAATTTCTCTCAATGAAAATTCTTAAATTTTCTATTTCTGATATTTTTATATATGATATGTTTCTGATATTTTTACATTTTTATTTATTTTCGGAAATTTTTATATATATGTTTCTGATATTTTTATATTTTTATTTATTTTCGGAAATTTTTATATATTGTTATTTATTGACGAACATTTATTGTTATTATTGACGATTACATAGATTCCTTAATAAAGCATAATTACATAGGTCCCTTAATAAACAAAATACTATGTAGAATATTGAAATTCTACATAGTATTTTATTTATTAAGGGAACAAAATGATGAGGTAAAAATGTGGTATGAACACTCGTATAACAGTCAATTATATCAAAGCGATACAGAAATTGCAGGTAAAGATTAAAATAGATTTATTCAGGTAGAAATGACATCGTGGAATTTGAAAATATAAATACGAAGACAAAATATGGAAATTCGTTAGTGAGATATTATTACAAAGTTAAATGGGAAAATAAATTAAGTCCTTCAGAAGTAGTTTTTTTTATTCGTGAGACATTATAAATAATTTAAAACTGTACTAATAAACATATCTCCAGTTAGTAAAGATTTTCATACAGAAAAAAACACGCGTTTTACAAATTTTATTAAAATTCTTCATTGGTGTACATTTTTCACACTATATGTAACAAAATAAATGGCAAATTTAAGTTTAAGCATAGATGATGAGAATTTTAAATAAAATAAAAATCCTATTTAATACAATAAAAATCAACACATGCATGGAGAATCAAAGAACAAAATGTCCAATAAAGAACCAAATGAAATTTTCAGATGGAGAGATCCCCAGTGAGTAAACATTGGAAGTCCACACGTCAAACCACTTCATTTCAGTTCAGTTAAGTTTTTAATCAGTTCTTCGTTCATTGATTAATTTTTAGAATGGAAACAGTCTGTTGCCACAAATGCCATATAATTATTTCGCAATTTTTTTAAATATAAAAAAAAAAAATGTTTTGTAAAAGATTACATAGAAAATGGCACATAATTATTTTGAGAATTCTTTGTAACTGAATTGTAATTTTTAGCTGAACTTGATAAAAACTAATAAACTATCATCAGTTTTTGATATTTTTTATGCAATACATGACTTTTATCAACTTTGACAGCTGAAACAATGCCATGTCTGTTATGCTTATTACATTGCTCAAAAAAAAAGGTGAACTTTCATCAAATTTTTATTGAAGAGTGTCTAGACAGTTATTCTGTGAAGACAAATTCAAACTATTCGCCTGTGAGTATTCATGTATTTATATATATATATTCTATATATTTATAGAAGTTGCATCTCGTATATATTTTGATAAATAAATGTTCGTCTGGACTTGTCAAATATGATTTTTGTCAAATGTTGAATTTTAGCAAGTAAGGGTGAAAATGGTGATGCATTCAATTTTATTTATGAATCAAATTTGTGACAGAAAGAAATTTTATTTTGTTATTGAAATATTTATTTTTTAATAAAAATCCTTTTTTTTAAATTAATAATAGCATTGAAATATCCAAACCTATCATCAGAAAAAAGATTAATTTTTGTAAATAACTCATATAAATAAAACTACCAAAATCAAGTTAATAGTTTAATCATTTTGTCTTAAATCATCCCCCTTGGTCTATCTATTTTAAACGACCTATCCTAAGATTATATATTACCTGTTATCATAATTTATATTAATATTAGTGAGAAATTTACAGGGTTTATGTGAGAAGAAGAGAGTGAAGTCTTTTATTATGACAATATTCCAATTTATCAAGTTATTAGTAGTTTAGGAATGCAAAGTTATTTAGTTCCTTTTTAAGAATTGCCAGTAGCCTTGAAACATCCAAACCTATCATCAAAAAAAAGATTAATTTTCATAAATAATTAATAAAGTCTAATCATTTTATCTTACATCATACCCCTTATACGACCTATCCCAAGATTATATATTGTCATCATAATTTATATTAATATTGGTGAGAAGTTCACAGGGTTTAAATTAGAAGAAAAGAGGGAAGTCCTTTATCATGGCAATATTAGTGTTTATTAGGTTATTAGTAGTTTCTGAATTCAAAGTAATTTAGATTATTTTTGAGAAAAGAAATTCCTGTTTAAGAATTGCCAGCAGCATTAAAACATCCAAACCTATCATCAGAAAAAAGATTTATTTTACAAATAATTCATACAAATAAAATTATCAAAATCAAATTAAGAGTATAATCATTTTATCTTAAATAGTAGTAGTAGTATGCAATGCATGCCTTAAAGTAGTCCCTTTAAACAAATTATCTACCTATTTTATACGACCCATGCTAAGATTTTATATTAACTGTCATCAAAATTTATATTAATACTGGTGAAAAGTTCACAGGGTTCAAGTGAGAAATCCTTTATCATGACAATATTTCAGTTTTTAAGGTAGGTTAGGTAGGTTTATTAGAGGTTTTTGAATTCAAAGTTATTTATGGTTAGTTATTTTGTATTATCCTTTTTAAGAAAAATCATTTTTTTAAGAATTGCTAGTATCATTGAAACATACAAACCTATCATCAGTAAAAAGATTAATTTTTGTAAATAATTCATATAAATAAAACTATCAAAATCATGTTTAATCTTTTTGTCTTTAACCATCTACCGTCGAAAAATGATTCGACCTATTTTATGCGACCTAGCCTAAGATTATATATTAGCTGACATCATAATTTATATTAATATTGGTGAGAAGTTTACGGGGCTTAAGTGAGAAGATAAGAGTGAAGTCCTTTATCATGACAATATTTCTGTTTATTAGGTTCCTATTTGTTTACGAATTCAAAGTTATTGAGCTGTTTATTAATAAACTGACTATCAGAATTAAAGGAGAAATTTTCATACATCAAGATGCTTATCATAGATTTTTTTTTAACAACTTGCTTTTCTACGTTCAACACATTTCTTACTATGCTAATGAATATTTTCTTAAAAACCTTTTATTACAACATTTTAAAGAAGATATAGTATGTTCTCATACCATTTTACACTAATATAATAATAAAATAGTTGTTTCTCTTCAAAAAATCTTCTTCCCTATCTTCTTCTTTATTTCTTTAGAATTATAAAAAAAAAATGTTTTAATTTATTAATAATTTAAGGGATATTTCTAAATTTCAAGAATTCGTGATTTGTTTAACTTATTAATTGTAACGTCAATATTTTAGTATTAAAAGATTATTGAGGACAGATATAATTTATTCAATCCAAAGATTGATTTAAGTCGAAGATTTCCAAAGAAATATTTATATCAAAGTATTAATGTCGATTGTTATAAGAATTAACGATTAATTAAGGCATTTACTTAATTATATATCATGCCTTTTGAGATATATTTAACGCAGTTCTTTTAAAAATTAATTATTATTTGCAAAATCTGTAGGTATAAAAAATTTTAGAAGAAAATATTCATACTAGAATGCATAATTCAATAGATTTTTTTTAATTCGTAAACATTTGCTATCCAAAAAGAGTAAATTGTTCGTTTCATTTACGTAAAGCAAATGAATTGATATATATCCACCTATCAATATCCAAAGAATTAGCAATCTTTGTTTCACCATTTTTATGGAAGTAAGTTTTTTATTAAGATATTTAAATACTTTAAAATTACTAAAACTACAAATATTAAATACTCTAAAAATCATACCATATTACTCAATGAAGCATATAACTTTTAATTAAATTTTCAATGTTACAACAACAAATTAAATTCAGCATCCGACTATAACTAAATTTTATTTATAGAATTTAATTAGGGCTAAAAATAGTTACTACGTTGTAAAACGCTTTATATTTAATCAAAGTCAAAAAAGAAAATGACAAAGGTTTCAAAATTAAAGAAAATCGTTCATTTTTAATTAATGAAAACTTAATCAGACAATTTAAATTAATCAGTGTCGAAAACTGATTAAATTAAATAAACATTTGAAGAAACTCATTGACAAAAATTAATCAATAAATTTAATGCCTTGCCACAATTTGAAATGAGGGCCACTTTTCTAAAAATTAATTAAAATGGAATCCGTTTTTAATTATTATTCTTAAATAACTATTCGTTAGATGATCAGTTTTTGTTTTTATTTAATAGTTGGAATATAATAAACGTATTAGATGTGATGAAAATATTTTTCACTTTTAAACTGTAACTATTTAATTTTCACTTATATTTGCAAATTAAAAAATTGGTGAAAGATCAGAAATCTGACAGTCTTTAAAAAATAAAAATTTTGAAAATCAAACAAAGTTATTTTTTTAATATATATCCTCGCAAATTTTCTTAATTAAAGAGAATTGTTTAAAATTAGTAAAAATAATTTCATAGTAAGCTTCACTTAAATAAATAATCTTAATAAGTTATTATTTATTAAAGTAAAGCCAAAAAACAATTAAATTATGATACATTTCTAAATATCAAAAGATACACATTTAAATTTACTACCACAGCAATAAATGTTAAATATTTAGAAAAATCAAATTCATTCATAGTTAAATGATTTCAATCAACATTTTTCTCTAATGAGAGTGGCAACAGTGTTATTTAGAAGACAGTAATGAACGCAAGTAATGAGATTTTGAAAGTCAAATAAAGTTTAATGGAAAAGTTAATTTAATATGTCCCAAGAAAATATTAAAGTAAACATTTTATAAGTAATTTAAATATATATTTCGATTTTCCGGTTGTTTGTAGGTCTTTTTTTCTTGTCCAGATTGTGGAAGTAATAATTTCCGCTTTGGCTGAGATGAAGATTTAAAATTCTCATTCATATTTTGCTTAAGATTGTGAATGCCTCAAAACCGTGTCTTCAATGTAAATAATATTATTAAAATGATAAACGATTAAAAATTGTAAGTTCCTTTTATATAAATTTTATTAATATTATGCATTGCAAATACCTACCATAACTTAATATTCATGTATTTAAATTATTATGAGTATTTGTTGGTAATTTAGGTTTAAAATATTTTCTTGCAATAAAAAGTACAATAATTACAAATGTCGCAGGAATTTTTAAGAACTCCGTGTATTTAAGTGATTAATTTAATGTTTTTCATAGCAGGAAAAATAATAAATTTATGTTTTATCTTAAGAGAATATCATAAAATATATATATATGTATATATTTATATAAATTGGCAAAATAAAATAATGATTCTAATTCAAAGATTCCTTTCATTTTTCTTTTTTTAATTTAATCTGTTAGCATTTTTTAAGAGAGTGTGGGTTTGTTGGAAAATAGTATTGATAAGAAAAATAAATTAAAAATTAATATTGCTAATCTTCTACCTTGTTATATTTTATAATAAGAACTTACAATTCTATCTTGCCATATTTTACAACAAACAATATCAGTCAGAGTTTTAGTCCATTTTGATGACGCAAAATTCTATGTTCAGATAAAAATGGATTTGAAAAGATAAAATTCCAATATATATATATATATATGTGTGTGTGTGTGTGTGTGTTTAATATATGTGCAGGTGGTTATCAAAATTGAAGCACTCTAGAGATATAAAGAATCTTTTTCTAATATGGTATTGGACTGCTTTTGGCATGTAATGCAGCTTGGATTCGCCAAAGAATAGAATCATATAAATGTTGAATAGCGTAAAGAGGAATATTGAACTATTCTTATGGATATATTGTGAAAGTTTCGGGAGAGATTTCGGTGGAGAATATCGATTCCGAATTGATCGCTCTAAAATAAATCATAACTGTTCGATAATATTGAGTTCTTGAAACTGTGCGGGCCAAGATAGATGTTTCACTTTATCTTCATGTTCATCAAACTGTGATTGGACATGTCCCACTGCATGAACAGCAGTATTATCAACCTGGAAAATCATATCTCCTGCAGGAAACAAAGTTGGCATCATACGATGGACCAGGTAAGCTAACACTTCTCTATATGCCTTCCCAGTGATTCTTTCATTCAGGGTAATGATTGGACGAGTAAAAAAACAAGAAATAGCTGCCCATACCATAACAGATCCACTTCCATTCTTGACATTTGGGAGGATACCATCATGATCATAAACTTGAAAAGGTGTCCTTCAAACGTGTGCCTGTCCTGTTATAGGGAAGAGTGTGAAAAAGGATTCGTCTGATCCTATAACTGTCTTCCACTTTTTAATCGACCAGGCTTTGCAATTGCAGACAGCACCGCTGTAGACAACGTTTACCATTAACAAATGTGACAAATGGCTTGGGAATTGCTGTTCTGCCTTAAATGTCCTCTTTATAAAGGTGCCTCCTAACTGTTTATATTGACACTGGAGAATTCAGATTAAGTATGGGCTCTGATTCTGCTTTGTTCGGGTTCTGCTTTGATTAAGTTCGGGCTCTGTAACTTTGGCTGCAATTGTTTTCTGTTAGACATTACAATCCTCCTCAACTTCACCTTCAGTCCATTATTTTGCTTTGCCGAGATTGTCTTGCCGCGCTGTCTACGCTGTCATGACAACCATACCTCTAGAAACGCCTAAAAGCTGGTATGTTTTGGACACAGTTGCTGCACTTGGTTGCTATCCTACAATGTGACCTCTTTGAAAGTTTGTAAGATCTGACATTTTAAGTTTTTGACAAAAATCCAAGAAGTATACATCTTCCCTAAAGCTACATCCTACTACTATGATATATCATAGTAGTACTTTTGTATCAAAGGCATTTACTTTTTATATTAAAAAACTGGTAGCCAAGATTACATTTTAATGCTTAAGAAGGCATTCTTGAATGTCACTTTTAATCATAGGTGTTTCCATTATTCTGATAACCCTTTTGCTCTCTCTTTCTATATATATATATATATATATATATAAAATAGAGAGAGAGAGATCATTTTCTATACGAAAAATATGAAACTAAGGTAAACTATGATAAAATCCAACTTTTAACAGTCTGAAAACCACAGTACTTCATTTATTTTTTAAGAACTTAATTAAAAATTATTAAATTACATGATTACTAACTTATGCAAGCATGCATCTGTATCTAATTTAGTTCAATAACTACTAAAAACATTGAAATGTAGTTGTAATAAGTTATGCATTTGGAAACCATATAACATTATGATCTTGAAGATTTTTATTTATATTCCTTGCTTGAGAGGTATTTTAGAAGTTAATTTATAATTTCTTAAATAAGAAATATAAAGTCTATAAATCAGCGATTGAACGCAAAAGCTCTGAACGAAGCACAGAAAAGTAGTTCATTTCAATCTGGAGGAAATTTGTAAGATAGTTGGAAAATACCTTATTGGAAATTGGAGTAGTCGAAATATTTATCCGTTTGACCTGATAATACAGTGTCCTCATTAGTGTATGAAATTTTTGCTTGCCTTAGCCAAGCACACTTGAAAAAGGTTTGTTGTCATTTTAATGGAAATCTAAACAAATGCAGTTATGTTTGTCAGCTTTAGGGTCTGTTGATCTGGTCAAGGTCTGTTGTGCTTTTTAGTCAAGCATAGAAGAGTCTTATTCCAAACTAAACGAAACTATGTTTGATCGAAAGGAGAAATGAAAGGCCTTGCTTTTCGAATTCCAATTGCAAATATAGATTTAAAAAAAAAATAAATAAATAAATAAAAAAAAAAAAAAAAGATTAAGCTGTTTATATACGGGTCCCGGATTTACTCTCTCACAGGGAGAAATAACTGGCTTGTTTTTCGAGTCTAAACATTTAAACACAGGGATACAAAAATTCTCGGCGTTTTATTTCAAGTGCGAATTCAGCTTAAAAGACAATTATTTTTCATATTTTTTTAATCTTTATTAAAAAATTTAGACAAGTTTTCTGTTAATCTACTAAAAGTGTTTATAATCCAGTAATTTTTTTTTTTTTTTTTTTTTAACAGTTTTTTTTAATTCAACTTTTCATTTATGCGTAAAACTATTTTGCCTGTAAAATAATTTACAATATCATTCACTAGATAAAATTCTTCCAATTTTTTATGGAAGAATTAGCTGATATATATGCCTTATATGATACTATTAATATCAAAGTTTCTTGTTTGTATAATAATTTGACTTCATCAGCATTTATATTCATCTGCCTTAATCAGCAATGCAATTTTGAACTCTTACATAAGAAGTTATTTGTAACCATTACTAAGTTATCAATTTATAAACTCTCTTAATACCGATATGCTGCATAAGTTCAAGTCACTTAACGCTAAATACTTGCATTCAAATGACAAATTTAAATGCACTCGTACTGATTTTATGATTTATTAAACCGGTTGAACTAAAAGTTTATTTCTATTTTTGGGTGAACTGATTATTTTATGCATTATATTACTAAGTCTAATAATATACGATAACAAACTTGATCTATTTGTAAGGTACTTTTACCCAGAATACATATATGCTTGCATATCACGTTCTAGTATCTTCATTTCTTTAGTTCTCTTTTTCCAGAAACTTGTATGGTAGTAGAGTTTTATCTGAGTGATTAGATATTTTTTATTCAGGAATATAATCTTATTATATGCATCGAATAAATAATGCAATATTACAGTTCTTGAAAAAGGAAACATGAATTTAAATTTAGTTTTATATTCATAATTTATACAATAGAAAAGGATTTTTTTATTAGAAATATTTCTCGTCCAAAGTAAAATTGATATTTAAAATGTTGAATTAATAAAACTATAACTGTATAAAAATTGAACAACCTTCAAAAGATTGTTATTGTTTTATTATATCGTATTTTTGTTTAAATTATATTTGCTGAATTTAGTTCATAGTTATTAAAATATATCTAAATAATTTATAAAAAGTATTACATTATTACTTAAAGTTTACTTATTACTTGAGTATTACTTTCCTTGCTATTTTTAATGATACAACTGTTTAAACATTAGCATCAATTAAAAAAAACTGAATAGTTTTTGTGAAAATATATTTGTATGAAATGATAGTATGATTGATAAATGACACTAATCATTAGTATCATTTATCAATCATACTATCATTAAATAACTTACTAACTCATGATTTAACCAAATTTAATCAATACAATAATGCTTATTGTTAAAGATTTAATACCCTAAAAATGCTTCATTCAATTCCTACTATTAGTTCACACTCTCCCTGTATATATCTTGTTAAAATTTTTAAGCGTTAATAAAATACTTTTTATTCATCCACTTAAATTCAAACACCTTTTCTTGAATTTGTAGTAGATGACACTTGATGTTGATATAGTTTTTTTTTTTCAAATATTAACTCATTAATTAAATTTAATTAATTAATTTTAGCTTTTTTTTAGATTTAAGTTGCATGTATCTAATAATAGATGGCCCCATATTTAAGAGAAAAATTTCAACTTTATTTGTAAAGGACTTTTATGCAATATGGCGAAAAATAGTAAGAATTGACTTAAAAACTTTTTTTTACATATTACTTGTTTTATTGTCAGTTTAGTGCTTCCTACAAATGATAATAAATAAGTTCAAACAGCAATAATCACAATTTAATTTTAGAATTCATAACTTGCCTTTAACAAATGCCAAAATTTAACAAAAACCTATAAACTGGTTTAGATTCCATTACAATAAGTATATTTTTAACCCATAAAAGAAATCCCTTATTGAGTCATAAATAGCAAGTTTATTATAAAACAAAAATCAACGATTTCTCCCATTTGAACCATTTAAATACTTTCACAATGTCAAATTATTAACAGCAGTATAATTTTTTTTTACAATTCCAAAGCTTTCTCAAGCAATGGCCACGTAATATCAATTTGATAAAAAAAAAAAACAGAAAGGAACCTCTAACCTTGTATACTTTTTACGGTCCTCCATTTTTACGGCCATCGCTACTTTTTACGGGCAGTTCGAGTGCGAGCAGCGATGACAAAAAGTGCTTTACGACTCTGGTTCTGCCCCTGGGGAGGCAAATATTAGCTTTCTCGAGGGATTTGGTCTTTTTGCTTCTGCCCCAGAAAAGCGGGGGAAGGTCGTAAATTATTATGACGGAAAGGGTTACGAGGTTTTGTGGATGATGTAAGTTCTGAGGTAGGTTGAATTGATAACATTCATCTAAGTGACGAACAAATGATAATGTGGGTTTGTGTTTGCATCTTAGATCGGAGAGATTTGGAAAATGCCATTAAACTTTTCACACTTATTGGAATGGGGTAAAGGGTTTTGCACTTCTAAAGATTCGTGCTACGAGTAGATATAAAAATCGTCATCAAACTATTAAGTATCAGCAACTGGTATATCTATAAAAAGCTCTTAATTAGTTTGTTTAATTTTCTATGTAGTAAAATATTTCCAGATCTAAAAATTTCTCGTCTAAAGTAAAATTGTTATTTAAAATGTTGAAGAAACAAGACAATAATTGCATTAAAAAAATGAACATCTTTCAAAAGATTGTTATTTATTTAGAATATCGTATTATTGTTTAAATTATATTTGAGGAATTTCGATTACGAAGCAAAAATCAGCGATTTCTCCATTTAAACCATTTAAATACTTTCCCAATGCCAAATCATTAACAGCAGTACCATTTTCTTTTGAACAATTATTACACTTTCTCAAGCAATGGCCACGTAATATCAATTTGATAAAAAAAAAAAAAAAAAAAAAAAAAAAAAGAAAGAAACCTCTAACCTTGTATTCTTTTTACGGTCCTCCATTTTTACGGCCAACGCTACTTTTTACGGGCAGTTCGAGTGCGAGCAGCGATTACAAAAAGTGCTTTACGACTCTGCCTGTGCCCCTGGGGAGGCAAATATTTAGCTTTCTCAAGGGACTTGGTCTCTTCGCTTCTGCCCCAGAAAAGCGTGGTGAGGTCGTAACTTATTATGACTGGAAAGGTTTACGAAGGTTTTGTGGATGTGTAAGCTCTGAGGAAGGGTTGAATTGATAACATTCGTCTGAGCGACAAACTAATGATAATGTGGGTTTGTGTTTGCATCTTAAATCAGAGGGATTTGGAAGACGTCATAACGCTTTTCACACTTATTGGAGAAAGGGTTTGGCACTTCTAAAGATTTATGCCATGAGTAGATATAAAAATCGTCGTCAAACTATTAAGTGTCAACAACTGGTATTATATCTATAAAAAGCTCGTTATCAATTTGTTTAATTTTCTATTTAGTAAAATATTTCCAGATCTTAAAATTTCTCGTCTAAAATAAAATTCTTATTTAAAAGGTTGAAGAAACTAGACAATAATTGTATAAAAAAATGAGCAGCCTTCAAAAGATTATAATTCCCTTAGTATATCGTGTTTTTTTAAAAATTATGTATGATAAAATTAATTTATGGTTTTTAAAATATATCTAAATAATTTATAAAATGTATTTAAATAATTTATAAAAAATATTATTTTACAAATGCTATTTTTAGTGATACAATTGTTTAAAAATTAACATCCTAAAAAAAAAGTGAATACTTTTTGCAAAAATTATATTTGTATGAAATGATATTTAATTAAACACACGATTTAATCGCATTTAATTCATACAATTATGCTTATAGTTAAAGATTTAATACCTTAAAAATGCTTCATTTTATTGTCAGTTTAGGGCAACAAATGATAATAAATAACTTTTCACAGAAATAATTACAATTTTATTATCAGACCAACCATCAGAAGAGTTTTATTCCTGTTATATATTGATTTTTTGTTTAAATTATATTTGATGATTATAGTTTATAGTTTTTAAAATATATTTAAATAATTTTAAAAACTATTACTTTATAAATCCATTTTTAATTACTTCTGTTTAAAAATTAGAATCAATAAAATAAAACGTACAATATTTGTGAAAATATATTTGTATGAAATTATATTTAAATAAAATCACGATTTATCCGAATTTAATCAACACAATAATGCTTATAGTTGAAGATTTTATACCCTAAAAATAACTTATTTCATTGTCAATTTAGTGCTCCAAGTGATAATAAAAGAATATTAAGAGTAATAGTTACAATTTAATTTTACAATTTATAAGTTGCCTTTCTGATTTAACAAAAGCCTATAAACTGGTTTAGATTCCATTACTATAAATACATTTCTAAACCATAAAAGTTGAATCGCATTGAGTCATAAATAACAAGTTTATTATAAAACAAAAATCAGCTTTTTCTTCCATTCGAACCATTTAAATACTTTCACAATAAAAAGAAAATGCCAAATCATTAACAGCAGAACCGTTTTCTTTTGAACAATTCCAACACTTTCTCAAGAAATGGCCACGTAATATCAATTTGATGAAGAAAAAAAGAAAGAAACCTCTAACCTTGTATTCTTTTTACGGTCCTCCATTTTTACGGCCAACGCTACTTTTTACGGGTAGTTCTAGTGCGAGCAGCGATTACAAAAAGTGCTTTACGGCGCTGCCTGTGCCCCTGGGGAGGCAACTATTAGCTTTCTCGAGGGACTTCGTCTCTTCGCTTCTGCCCCAGAAAAGCGTGGTAAGGTCGTAACTTATTATGACGGGAAAGAGTTACGAGGTTTTGTGGATGATGTAAGTTCTGAGATAGGTTGAATTGATAACATTCGTCTGAGTGACGAACTAATGTTAATGTGTGTTTGTGTTTGCATCTTAGATTTGGAAGACACCATAAAACGTTTCACACTTATTGGAATGGGATAAAGGGTTTTGCATTTCTAAAGATTCACGCTACGAGTAGATATAAATATGGGCGTCAAACTATTAAGCATAAACAACATGTATTATATACACTGAAGTGACAAAAGTCATGGGATAGCAATATGCAAATTTTCAGATGGCAGTAGCATCGCGTAGAACAGGTATAAATGCGCAGTGCTTTCGCAGAGCTTTCATTTCTGTTCAAGTTATTCATATGAAGAGGTTTTGACGCGATGATGACCGCACGACGGGAATTAACAAACTTTGAACGCGGAATGTTAGTTGGTGCTAGACGCATGGGTCGTGCCATTTCGGAAATCGTTAGGGAATTCAACATTCCCACATCCACTGTGTCAAGAGTGCGCCGAGAGTATGAAATTTCAGGCATAACATCCCACCATGAACAGCGCAGTGGTCGACCGCCTGCACTTAACGACCGAGACCGGCGACGTCTGCAAAGAGTCGTAAATTCTAACAGACAAGCAACACTGCGTCAAATAACCGCAGAAATCAATGTGGGACGTACAAGGGACTTGTCTGTTAGAACTGTGCGGAGAAATTTGGCTTTCTTGGGCTATTCCAGCAGAAGACCGACTCGAGTGCCTTTACTGACAGAACGACATCGCTTGCAGAGACTCTCGTGGGCACGTGAGCATATCGGTTGGTCCCTAGATGAATGGAAAACCGTGGCCTGGTCCGATGAGTCACGATTTCAGTTGGTAAGAGCTGATGGTAGGGTTCGAGTGTGGTGCAGACCCCACGAAGCCATGGATCCAAACTGTCAGCAAGGCACTGTTCAAGCTGGTGGTGGCTCCGTAATGGTGTGGGCTGTTTTTTCATGGCATGGACTTGGTCCTCTGGTGCGACTGGACCGAACATTGACTGGAAATGCTTATGTTCAGCTACTTGGAGATCACTTGCAGCCATTCATGGACTTCATGTACCCAAACAAAGATGGGATTTTTATGGATGACAATGCGCCATGTCACCGGGCCACAACTGTTCGCGATTGGTTTGAAGAACATTCCGGACAATTCCAACGAATGATCTGGCCACATAGATCGCCCGACATGAAACCCATCGAGCATTTATGGGACATCATCGAGAGGTCTGTTCGTGCCCAAAATCCTGCACCATCAACGCTTTCACAATTATGGGCGTCTATCGAGACAGCATGGCTCAATATTCCTGCAGAAGACTTCCAACGACTTGTTGAGTCCATGCCACGTCGAGTTGCTGCACTTCGCCGGGCGAAAAGAGGGCCGACACGATATTAAGAGGTATCCCATGACTTTTGTCACTTCAGTGTATATATATAAAGCTCCTAATTAATTTATTTAATTTTTTATGAAGTAAAATATTTCCAGATTTAAAATATTTCTCGACTAAAGTAAAATTGTTATTTAAAATGTTGAAGAAACTAGACAATAATTGTATAAAAAAATGAGCAACTATGAAAAGATTATTATTCCCTTAGTAGATCGTGTTTTTTTTTAAAAATTATATATGATAAAATTAATTTATGGTTTTTAAGATATATCTAAATAATTTATAAAAAGTATTTAAATAATTTATAAAAAATATTATTTTACAAATGCTATTTTTAGTGATACAACTGTTTAAAAGTTAACATCCTGAAAAAAAAGTGAATACTTTTTGCAAAAATTATATTTGTATGAAATGATATTTAATTAAACACACAATTTAACGGCATTTAATTCATACGATAATGCTTATAGTTAAAGATTTAATACCCTAAAAATGTTTCATTTTATTGTGAGTTTAGGGCAACAAATGATAATAAATAACTTTTCACAGCAATAATTACAATTTTATTATCAGACCAACCATCAGAAGAGTTTTATTCCTGTTATATATTGAATTTTTGTTAAAATTGCATTTGATGATTATTGTTTATAGTTTTTAAAATATATTTAAATAATTTTAAAAAAACTATTACTTTATAAAGCCATTTTTAATTATGTCTGTTTAAAAATTAGAATCAATAAAAAAAAATGTACAATTTTTGTGAAAATATATTTGTATGAATTATATTTAATTAAAATCACGATTTATCCGAATTTAATCCACACAATAATGCTTATAGTTCAAGATTTTATACCCTAAAAATAACTTATTTCATTGTTAATTTAGTGCTCCAAGTGATAATAAAAGAATATTAACAGTAATAGTTACAATTTAATTTTACAGTTTACACTGAAGTGACAAAAGTCATGGGATACCTCTTAATATAGTGTCGGCCCTCCTTTCGCCCGGCGAAGTGCAGCAATTCGACGTGGCATGGACTCAACAAGTCGTTGGAAGTCTTCTGCAGGAATATTGAGCCATGCTGTCTCGATAGACGCCCATAATTGTGAAAGCGTTGATGGTGCAGGATTTTGGGCACGAACAGACCTCTCGATGATGTCCCATAAATGCTCGATGGGTTTCATGTCGGGCGATCTATGTGGCCAGATCATTCGTTGGAATTGTCCGGAATGTTCTTCAAACCAATCGCGAACAGTTGTGGCCCGGTGACATGGCGCATTGTCATCCATAAAAATCCCATCTTTGTTTGGGTACATGAAGTCCATGAATGGCTGCAAGTGATCTCCAAGTAGCTGAACATAAGCATTTCCAGTCAATGTTCGGCCCAGTCGCACCAGAGGACCAAGTCCATGCCATGAAAAAACAGGCCACACCATTACGGAGCCCCCACCAGCCTGAACAGTGACTTGCTGACAGTTTGGGTCCATGGCTTCGTGGGGTCTGCGCCACACTCGAACCCTACCATCAGCTCTTACCAACTGAAATCGTGACTCATCGGACCAGGCCACGGTTTTCCATTCATCTAGGGACCAACCGATATGCTCACGTGCCCACGAGAGTCTCTGCAAGCGATGTCGTTCTGTCAGTAAAGGCACTCGAGTCGGTCTTCTGCTGGAATAGCCCAAGAAAACCAAATTTCACCGCACAGTTCTAACAGACAAGTCCCTTGTACGTCCCACATTGATTACTGCGGTTATTTGACGCAGTGTTGCTTGTCTGTTAGAATTCACGACTCTTTGCAGACGTCGCCGGTCTCGGTCGTTAAGTGCAGGCGGTCGACCACTGCGCTGTCCATGGTGGCATGTTATGCCTGAAATTACATACTCTCGGCACACTCTTGACACAGTGGATCTGGGAATGTTGAATTCCCTAACGATTTCCGAAATGGCATGACCCATGCGTCTAGCTCCAACTAACATTCCGCGTTCAAAGTCTGTTAATTCCCGTCGTGCGGTCATCATCACGTCAAAACCTCTTCACATGAATAACTTGAACAGAAATGAAAGCACTGCGCATTTATACCTGTTCTACGCGATGCTACTGCCATCTGAAAATTTGCATATTGCTATCCCATGACTTTTGTCACTTCAGTGTATAAGTTGCCTTTATGATTTAACAAAACCCTACAAACTGGTTTAGATTCCATTACTATAAATACATTTCTAAACCATAAAAGTTGAATCCCATTGAGTCATAAATAACAAGTTTATTATGAAACAAAAATCAGCTTTTTCGTCCATTCGAACCTTTTAAATACTTTCACATTGAAAAGAAAATGCCAAATCATTAACAGCAGAACCGTTTTTTTTTTAGCAATTCCAACACTTTCTCAAGCAATGGCCACGTAATATCAATTTGATAAAGAAAAAAAGAAAGAAACCTCTAACCTTGTATTATTTTTACGGTCCTCCATTTTTACGGCCAACGCTATTTTTTACGGGCAGTTCGAGTGCGAGCAGCGATTACAAAATGTGCTTTACGACTCTGGCTCTGCCCCTGGGGAGGCAAATATTAGCTTTCGTGAGAGACTTGGTTTCTTCGCTTCTGCCCCAGAAAAGCGTGGTAAGGTCGTAACTTATTATGACGGGAAAGGGTTACGAGGTTTTGTGGATAGTGTAAGCTCTGAGTAGGTTGAATTGATAACATTCGTCTAAGTGACGAACTAATGATTATGTGGGTTTGTGTTTGCATCTGATATCAGAGAGATTTGGAAGATGTCATAAAAATCTTTCACACTTATTGCAATGGGGTAAAGGGTTTTGCACTTCTAAAGATTCATCCTATGAGTAGATATAAAAATGGTCGTCAAACTATTAAGTATCAACAACTGGTATTATTTCTATAAAAAGCTCTTAATCAATTTGCTTAATTTTCTATGTAATAAAATATTTTCAGGTTCTTCTATATTCTTTATTCGTAACCATTTTTTCAATATATGGTTAATAATTTCTATGAAAATCGTGAAAACCTTTTACTTGAATAATTTTTTATATCGTGTATTATTTTGATTGTTAATTTTTTAACATTTTTAACATAGAACAGTATTTGCAGAATCAAAAATTATTTATTATGAACAAATCGGTGCAACGTCCATATATTTGTAATTTTAATCCAAAAGGTTTTCTTTAAATGTATGCATTTGTATGATGAAATTTTCATTATTAGATATTTCATGTTACTAAATAATCACAATCTTCATGTACTTTACTTTTACTGTAATTTCATATTTCACTAATAATGCTTTAGCTAATATTAGCTTATTAAGATAATAATATTTTAGCTAATATTAACATACATGGTTAATAAAGTTAATCAAGAAAATTATTTGCAATGGTTACTATAAGAATTAGAAACTGAAATACACAAAAAAAACTATGTTGAAAAAGTAACATATTTCTTGACAAGTGAACTTTTATCATACAAAACACCTTGTTTTCAACATGAAAACTGTTTCATTTGTGTGTTTATGTAAGTGTCTCAAGAAATAGATGTTGCAAAAATAACATTAATACGTATTATCCATCATGATATAAATTCAATTTTAATCCTTAGAAGAATATGATTACGACAGATGGACATATGACAAAGTATTTAATATGTGCAAATAGTAATTCGACGGTTATAACTAATGAGAAAAATAAATTTAAAATTATTGTAATATAGACGAAACAAACGATATGTAGGCTGACAAACATTCTACATTGACAATAAAAAAGCCCAGCAAAGTTGAAATTGGTAAGTAAATAATGCATCCGTTTTCTACATAGAAAGATTAAAGAAAAAGAAATTAATTCATAAATGATATTTATTTCTCTAATATTAGTAGAACAGCAATTCACAAATGTATACTAAAAAATGTGAATCTAGCCAGAATAATAGATTAAACACATAACTGTATTTTTAACAGTTGATAAACGTATATATATATTTTTTTAATTATCAATTGTAGCCGAAATATCTTGCAGAATATATATAGATGAAATATTTTTTTTTATCTTAAAAAAGAACGAATTATAACGGAATTCCAAATCACCTGCTATATTTTCTAATAGGTTTTCAAATGCCGAATGGTAATTAGTCAAGAAGATTAGTCTGTCAAAAGTGTATTATGATAAATTGTTAATTAAGGACGTTTGCATTCAAAAATATAAAAAAAATGTACATAGAAAGTTCTTTTCTGATGGAAAATTTTGCTATTGCATCAGTGAATTTCAGTTCTTTCAGTGCAACATTTTCAGTAATATTCTCAAGTCACACTCACGTGATATTAACTAGCTAAAGAGAAATTCTCTAAAAGTGCTCTCAAATTATTCTTGAATTACAATTAAAATTTTATTAATTTCACTTTATTTAATTAAAGTCGAAGTTATACTATATTTCCGGTTCAATTTGCATAATATTTATTCACAAATAGTAACTAATATTTTAGGTAATTCTAATCACTCGAATTAGCAAAATTCTACAGATTGTAATTAATTGTAGTAGAGATATAATTTAATACGAAGCAATAATGTGATATCTATTAAATAAAAAAATTAAAATTAAAAACTATGTGATAAAAGAATATTCTTGATAAGATACTTTATGTGTTTTTTTTTAATTAAGCCGGTTTAATGCATGTATGCATAATTATACTATTAACTGTCAAAATTTAATCATACTAGTCGTACATAATCTGGACTGTCTAAAAATTAAAATCCTGTAATATTTGATAATATTAAAGATTGTTTTGAAGCACAAAGCCTATTAAATGTTAGGTCACTCTTCGATTATTTTGTACCTTGTGTTACCTGTTAAAAGTTATAATTAGAATTTTATTCCGTCAGTATATAAGTATTTTATTTACACAAATCAGCATTTATGAAATAAAATCTCTGGTTCTAATATAGAATTATTGGACTATTAAGGAATAGTTGTACATTTTGCCTTGTCTATTACGTCCTTGAGCTTGTATTGTATATCTTGTAAAACATGAAATGAGTAAAATAATAAACAACTTTATAAGTAAAAAATTATTATTTCATTTCTACGCAAGGAGGAAAACCTTTTTATTCAATTCCTTCTATTAGCTCACACTCTCCCTATATATATCTTGTTCAAATTTTCAATCGCTTATAAAATACTTTTTATGCATCCACTCAAGTTCAAATGCATTTTTTTTGAACTTGTAGTGGATGACACTCGATGTTAATACAGTTTTTTCAAATATTAATTCAGTAATTAAATTTAATTCATTAATTTTAGTTTTTTTTAGATTTAAGTTGCATGTATCTACCAATAGATGGCACCAGATAAACTTAAAAAAATGAATGAAAATTATTTATAAAGGACTTTATGCAATAGAGTGAAAAAAAGTAGGAATTGACTTTAAATAGTTTTTTTTTTTATTACTTGTTATTATATAAAATTAAAGAAAGCATTTAAATTCGATATTTTTATTAAATAATTTCCACTGTAAATAAAAGTGACTTACAGTTTGACCGAAATAAATAGTTCAAAATATCAACCCATTTTTCGCGAATTAAATTTAATTGAACATTTGCTAAGCTCTTTTCTTGTTTTTTAAATGATGCAATTTTTCAATTAAATTTATTTTTGCATTTTAATTAATGCTCAGTTAACTTCCAGTAATCTCCGTACATGACACTAAACTAGTAAGTCATTTAAACTGGTATTATCATTTAACAATCAATAAAAATTTTTAATTCCAAAAGGAAATCTTAATTGAAAGCAGAAATTAATTAACTTCCCTTTTCCTGTATGAGTTGAGAGATCGAAACAGGTTGGGGAAAGAAAATAAATTGATTTTTAATCAAATGTTTTCTTTTTCCTGTCATGATACAAAAAAAAAGTAGGATTAAACATTTTCATTATGTTTGTTTTTTGAAATCTATTCCAATAAATAACATAAATATGTTTAGAATATCAAACATTTGTAGTAATGCGCATGAGTGAAATTGGTTGATAAATGTAAATAATAAAATATATATTGTTCCAATTTAAATTTATTTTTATAACTAATGAAGTTAATTTTAGATATCTTTTTATTCCTAATAAATTAATTATACTGCATTTTCTTTCAATAGCTATATAAATATAATTTTTTTTATTTTCCAAAACAAGAGTAATAAATGTATACATAATTTTAACTGGAATAAATTGTTAATTATTTTAATATTTCAATAGTTTATTTTATGGTTTTATGAAAATTCATTACGTATTGCAATTTCCTTTTTTTTTCAATTCCTTCTATTATCTCACACTCTCCCTATATATATCTTGTTCAAATTTTCAATCGTTCATAAAATACTTTTTATTCATCCACTCAAGTTCAAATACATTTTTTTTTTGAACTTGTAGTATATGACACTGGATGTTAATACAGTTTTTTCAAATATTAATTCAGTAATTAAATTTAATTCATTAATTTTATTTATTTTTTTTAGATTTAAGTTGCATGTATCTACCAATAGATGGCGCCAGATAAACTTAAAAAATGAATGAAAATTATTTATAAAGTACCTTCTGCAATAGAGTGAAAAAAAGTAGGAATTGACTTTAAAAAGTTTTTTTTTTTTATATTACTTGTTATTATATAAAATTAAAGAAAACATTTAAAATCGATATTTTTATTAAATAATATATACAACTAATAAACAACTATAATAAATAACATAAATATTTTTAGAATATCAAACATTTGTAGTAATGCGCATGAGTGAAATTGGTTGATAAATATAAATAGTAAAATATATAATTTTCCAAATTAAGTTAATTTTTTATAATTAATGATGTTAATTTAATTATCGTTTTTATTATATTGTATTTTCTTTTAATATCATGTACATAACAAGAGAAAAATAAAACACAATTTTCCCTGCAATAAAATTATTTTTATAGCAATTTTATAAAAAAAATAAATACTTAAATACGAAAAATTTGATGAAAGTTTGTCTCTGTAAAATCCTTATTAGTTCATCATTATGCTCAAGATTTTATCAAACGATTTTGAATCTAAAAAAAAAATAAATAAAAATAAAAAATAAATAAATAAAAAAACCCGGATTATATATTTTTTTTTGCTGCAAAAAATTAAAATAAACCAAAAAAAAAAAAATTGGATTATATCAAATTCCTTCGAAAACTGAAATTCATATTTCTTGTTAAAATTTTAAAATCTAGTGTAGGTATCTTAAATAGAAATTAAAAACTTTTAAATTTTAATAAATACTTGAGCTTCAACACATGAATAATTGGAGAACAATTTAGTCGGATAATTGCAAGAGTAGAAGCGTACTTCCTTGAAGGTAATTTCAGTTATATCATGATTATTTAAATTCGTAGATAAACATGTAGATTGATTAGCTCTCTGGCGGTCGGTGCCACAGGATTTGACTCTCGACAGTGTCGTGGATATTTGTAGAGGTTCGGAATACATTTTAAGCTATAGGTATCTGTCTAATATGATTCCAGGGCGGTGGACGTAGGGAATAACCTTACCCGGTAAAAAGAAACCTCACAACCCTTAACCTACACCGTAAAAAGAAAACATCTCCTATTTTGGAAGCTGGCAGTTGGCAGATGACCATATTCGAATGTGAACTGTAGTCCCATTGAGTTAGTGACATTTAACATTTAACATTAAAGATAAATTAATTGATAAAAAAAATAATAAAAAGCGAAGTTGAATCCAATAAAGTTTCATGGAATCCAAAGCATGAAAATTAGAAAAAAGCATGTAAAAAATTTTATTGCACGGATTTGGCTGTGAAAACGGAAAAAAAATATATATCATGTTGATATGATAATATTTAGTGGAAATGAATAATTTTTTTTTTTTAAATTCTGTTATATTTTCAAATAACGATAAGTTGAAAATAATTGAACTTTAATAATTCGTATTTTACTCATTTCTCTTTCATTTATTGTATTTAATTTTATAATCACTTTAAAACTTTATTTTTCAGAACCTAAATCATATGAACATAATTTTTATATCCATGTAAAGTTTCTTTCCTTTTTTTTTTTTCCTCTTTACGTTAAAATGTTTTATTTTCTGAGGAAATTGTTTTTAATCGGCTTTTTTGAAAAACATTTCTCTAGATCTACTATTTTCAGCATGGTAGATACATAACTCTAGCTTTTAATTATTACCAAAATAAGAATTTATTTCCGTATTTATTTGATGTTTTTATTAATACTTTTTCCTATTTCTCTTTTAAAAAAACCTGAAGTCTTACATATTTTTAAGAAAAACTGCTTTCAATCGGGCGTTTTCTGAAAAAAAACAAAAAAACTTTAAACTATTAAATTTAAGTTATTTTTAATGTTAATACTACTGTGCCTCAAAAGTAACTGGAGATGAGACTTGGATTTATGCTTACGATCCGGAAACAACCAATCAATCGAGCGAATATCATGACAAAGGTGAAGCAAGACCGAAAAGAGCACGCCAAAGTCGCTCAAAAATCAAGGTCATGTTGACTGTTTTCTTTGATTACGGTGGTGTGGTGCATTCCTTCCGCCTGCATTACATGCATTAGATTAAATTCCTTCCGCCGGGCCAAACTGTCAACAAGGAATATTATTTGAGTGTTATGCGTCGTTTGCGGAAAGCTATTCGCAAAAACAGGTCACCTTTATGGAAAGACAACTATTGGTCTCGCATCCCGATAATGCGCCAGCTTACACTGCATTGATTCTTCGTGACTTTTTGGCCAAAAAGGAAACCCATATCGTTCCTTAACCACCGTATTCACCTGATTTAGCACCGTGCTACTTCTGGCTATTCCTTAAACTCAAAAGACCATTTGGGCCACAAACGCGTCAAACCTTGATTGGTACCGAAAACACTGAATGCGCCAGCTCACACTGCATTGATTCTTGTGACTTTTTCGCCAAAGGTCAACCACCACAATCATCGTATTCCCACTTTTGGCTATTCCCTAAACTCAAAAGCCCACTCCGGGGACTTCGTTTTGAGTCGACTGAAGATATTCAACGTGAATCGCCGCGCCCTTTGAAGGCCATCCCTGCATGCATGCATTTTTTGCATTTTTAGCATATGCATTGAGGACTGGAAAAAAAAGTTGGCATAAGTGCATTGCGTCCGGAGGGGATTACTTTGAAAGCAATGAAATAAATTTGGAAGAATAAATAAAGAAGTTTTTAAAAAAATATATTTCTTACTTTTAGGGCTCACTAGGATCATGACAATGTTCCAGTTTATTAGGTTATTAGTAGCTTATCAAGTCAAAGTTATTTAGATCCTCTTAAAAAAATCCTTTGTGAGAATTGCCTGTAGCATTGAAACATCCAAACCTATCATCAGAAAGAAGTTTAATTTTTGTAAATAATTCACATAAATAAAACTCAACCTATTTTATCATACAACCTATTTTATGCGACCTATAATAAGATTATATATTAACTGACATCATAATTTATATTAATACTGGTGAGAAGTTTACGGGGTTTAAGTGCCAAGATAAGAGTGAAGTCCTTTATCATGACAATATTCCTGTTTATTAGGTTTCTAGTTGTTTACGAATTCAAAGTTATTGAGGTGTTTATTAATATAATGTCTGTCAGAATTGAATGGGAAATTTTCGTATATCAAGATGCTTATCATAGATTTTTTTTAACAACTTGCTTTTCTAAGTTAAACATATTACTTATTATAATAATGTATATTTTCTTTAAAGCCTTTAATTACATCAATTTAAAGAAAATATGTTATATTCTTGTGACCATTTTATACTAATATAATAATAAAATTCCTTTTTCTTCTGTTATATTTGTTCAATTCTTTATTTTATAAAATTCGGCACTGCAGTATTTTTGGGCACTGTAGTATTTCTACTATAACCAGATTAATTTAATCTACAATAATATACTGACTGTCAGAATGGAAGGGGAAATTTTCATACATCATGATACTTATCATAGATTTTTTTAACAACTTGCTTTTCTAAGTTCAACATATTTCTTTTTATAATAATGTATATTTTCTTTAAAAACCTTTAATTCCATCAATTTAAAGAAAATATGTTTTCTTATGACTATTTTGTACTAATATAATAATAAAATTCTTTTTTTCTTCTATTATATTTGTTCAATTCTTTTTTTTTTTTTATAAAATTCGGCACTGTAGTATTTTTGGTCACTGTAATATTTCTACTATAACCAGATTAATTTAATCTATTGTTCTTCCTTATAATAAAACAAATATCGAAATCTTTCTTAAAACTTTTCCACAAGCAATCCTTAGGTATATGGCTATACCTATTTTATTAATTTCTCTCAGCCATCCCTGCCCTGTGCCTGCCTGCCTGTTCAAGTGAGCAAGGGCAGCAATCGATACGGCAGCTGAATGGAACTCAGCACAAGGGGAAAAAGGAACCACATGCCGGGCTATTTCTCGCATCGTTGGAGACGTCGGCTGGAAAAGGGATGGAGAGGTCGCTTCTTTCGCAGACCTAGCGTGAATTTCTTGAAAAGTTAAAAGCTACGAGATGAAACGATAGAGGATTGGTCATTTCCAGGATATATATATTTGTCTTTTTATTCACCATCATGGAAAAGGAATACTTTGTTATAGTTTTAACCTGCATTTGACGGATTCTTATATTTTGCAGCAAAGATTGTCATGCAGACCTGTTTTTATAGAAAAAAAAAACGTTAATAATAAGTGAAATAACTTAAATAGAAATGGCAATAAAGTTAGAAATTTAAGTTGGTCCATGTTTCCAGCTATGATCTGATTTCACGAATATTATACGTCGTTATTATACGAATATTACACGTTATCACGAATATTATACGTCGTTATTATACGAATATTATACGTTATCACGAATATTATACGTTCTTCATTTTTGATTAGAATAATACTATTATCAATATCAACCAATTTTTGGCTCGTAACTTTGTAGAAATTCAAGCAGATAACATGCAGATGGGCTCAAGACTCTTTGAAGCCATGCCATCCCCAAATAATTTGTTGAAAAGGGATTTCAACAAATCGGAAACGAAGTTATTTTATTGAGATTCTTTTAAGATACAACAAGGCAAGGTGAGGTATCGCCTACAACATGCAAATTCCGGACAGTTACCCTTAAACGCCCTCCCGGAAACTATTTCCGTGTCTCATTTCAGTAAGTATTGTCACGCAAACCTGGTTTTATAGAAGAAACGTTAATAATAACGGAAATAACAAAAAATATAATTTGAAATAAAGTTAGAAATGATAGTTCGTTCATGTTTCAAACTATGATCTCACTTCACGAAGATTATACGTTATTTAGTTATTACGTTCTTCGTTTTCGATTACATTAATAATATCTGCATTATCAACCAAATCTTGGCTCGTAGCTCAGTGGAAACTCACGCAGCTAACATGCAAGAAGATTGTAGACTCATTGAAGTCATGCCTTCACCAAATAATTTGCTGAAATCATTCCTTCCCAAAAAAGAACTTATTTCACTAGGATTCTTATAAGGTTCTATCGCCTACAACATGCAAATGCAGGGCAGTTATCCTTAAACTCCCATCCGGAAACCTATTTCTTTCCTATATTTCAGTAAGTATTGTCATGCAAACCTTGTTTTATAGGAAAAACGTTAATGATAAGGGGAATAACATAAATAGAAATGACAATAAATTTAGAAATTTAAGTTCATTCATGTTTCGAACTATGATCTGATTTCCCTAATATTATATGTTAAAGTTAATAAGTTCCTAAATATCCTGGTATGTCCATGCAGTGCTCCTGTCCTAGACCTGCTCAAACGGCTTTAGCTAGACTAAGGACTGGCCACATTAAGAGTTTGACCTTTAATGGAGACGAGAAGACATATGCCCTTTGTCATTGTTCGACCATCGCCTCTCCCTCTCATCTCATAGATTGTATTGGTGCCTCTATGAGGCAACTGTTGAATGAGGGGAGGACAGTTTATGATCTATTGATGCAGCATGATCTACTGGACTTGGTTTAGGATTCTAAATCAAGGGGATAAGCAATAACAACAAGTTCATCTTTTTTGATTACATTAATACTATCTGCAATATCAACCAACTCTTGGCTCCTAGCTTAGTGGAAACTCACGCAGATAACATGCAGGAGGGCTCAGGCCTCATTGAAGTCATGCCTTCACCAAATAATTTGTTGAAATCATTTCTTCCCAAAGCGAAGTTATTTTAGTGGGTTTCTTTTAAGGTTTTATCACTTAGAATACACAAATGTAGGACTGTCACCTTTAAAAGCTCTCCCAAAACCCTATTTCCTTCCCATATTCCAGTAAGTATTGTCATGCAAACCTGGTTTCATAGAAAAAACGTTAACAATAAGAGAAATAACATAAATAGAAATGGCAATAAATTTAGAAATTTAGGTTTGTTCATGTTCCCAACTATGAACCAATTTCAATAATATTATAAGTTAAAGTTATTACGTTCATCTTTTTCGATTGCATTAATACTATCTGCAATATCAACCAACTCTTGGCTCCAACTTAGTGGAAACTCGTGCAGCTAACATGCAGGAGGGCTCAGGATTCATTGAAATTATGTCTTCACCAAATAATTTGTTGAAATCATTTCTTCCCTTAACGAAGTTATTTTATTGGGATTCTTTTAAGGTTTATCACCTACAACATGCAAATGCAGGACAGTTACTCTTAAATGCTCCCCAGGAAACCTATTTATTTGCCTCATTCTAAGTATTGTCACGCAAACCTGGTTTCATAGAAAAAACGTTAATAATAAGGGAAATAACCTAAACAGAAATGACAATACATTTAGAAATTTAAGTTTGTTTATGTTTCCACCTATGAACCGATTTCAAGAGAATTATTCGATTACATTAATACTATCTTCAATATCAACATATCAACCAACTCTTGGCTCCTACCTTATCGGAAACTCACGCAACTAACATGCCGTCCCAGGACTCATTGAAGTATTACCTTCACCAAATAACTCGTTGAAATAATTTATTTCCGAAACGAAGTTATTTTATTGAGATTCTTTTAAGATTTTATCGCCTACAACTTGCAAATGGGTGATAGTTACCCTTAAAAGTACTTCCGAAATACTCTTAATTAATCATTAAAAAAATAAGACATGAAAATCGAAATTTAAATATATCTACACTTAACATAGTGACATAATTAAGAAAAGTTTGGATTTAACTTGTTAAAAGGAAAAAATATGCATACTTAACAAAGGTACACATATATCTTACTAGTTTTAAAATCGCATCTAATTATTTAAAAGAAACTGCAATCTTACAAAAAATTATTGAAAGGGCTTTAAATATATATACAAGAACTTTATAAAAATTATAAAATCTGATTTAAAGTTAATAAAAAAAACAATTATCAACGACAAATGTATCTCAACGTAAGACTATATGCAGACTGCAGAGTGAAAATTATTTCACTAGTAAAAAAATGGAAATATGTGATTGCAATGACTGATCTGATTTTAATAGATAAAGAGACTCTAAAGTTAAGACGAAAATTTAAATTCCAAACTTCTTATTCATTAAAGCAATATCCCCATGGCAGATTTCGAGACAGGAGATATTTTCTTTTTACGGGCAAATTTCAAACTATTGAACAAATATTGAATGTAAATATATTTAGATAAAATATTTAAGACTGAAGCAATTCAATTTTACAGCATGGAATTCTGCAAATGACGTTAAGATTTTATAGAGTTAGTTTCATTGATATTTTAAACCAATTTGTTTAAAAGTATAACTTTTAAAACATATTTTTTCCTATTTTTAGGGAGACAGTTACATATAATTAAAAAAATATCAAAATAATCATCAAGTCTTCTCGTTTTCAGAAATGTATAAATAATATGCAACATGAAGAAAAACAAATTATCTTAAACAATAGAAATCAACTTTTTTGACGCAGATGGATATTTTAAAGTCATTAAAAAAAGGATATCAAGCAATATATAATTCCAATCATGTCTGAATTGTTTCTTAACTTCTTTTAATGGTTCATTTGGTATAAGTTGTTTGGTTAAAAAAAAATTGTATTTCGAATAGAATTGAATGCATTATGAAAATGTATTTTGCATTAGTTGATAATTTCATGTAAAAAAAATTAATAATTTCGTAGCAATACATTCACGTCAAAGAGAAGCTGAATTAGCGACAACTATAACTATAAAAATAAATACAACTTACTCAAGATAAAATCAAAGGTTTCTTATCTCAAATATTTCATAGGAACATTTTGAGGACAAGAAATGATATCCATTTGTTGTATACATTTTTGTTCGGCCAATTTGTTGCATACCTAATTGCTTCATACATTTATTGTATATCATTTGTTGTAAACATTTTTGTTCGGTCAAGTTGTTGCATACCTAATTGTTTCATACATTTATTGTATATCATTTATTGTATACATTTTTGTTCGGTCAAGTTGTTGCATACCTAATTGCTTCATACATTTATTGTATATCATTTGTTGTATACATTTTTGTTCGGTCAAGTTGTTGCATACCTAATTGCTTCATACATTTATTGTATATCATTTGTTCGTACCATTTATGCCATCAATTTTTAGAAGATAATTTTCTTTTTTATAATCATATATATCATATTGGTTCATATTGGTTTGATGAAGGTTCAATATATGTTGACACAAGGCTTCCATGACAAATCACTATGAATTCCTTACCATATCTATGAATATTTATAAGTTTAAATTATTTAAAACTTTGAATACTCATCACATAAAATATACCAATCAGTAAATTTTAATCCAATGAAATATGTCTGTAGGGAAGAAAATTAAATATAGATCAAATTTTTTATTATTTTGTCAAAGGTTTGAACATGTTACTTTAAAGAAAAATATATATTATTATAATATATTAACAATTATGTAGTTTATGTCAATTAATATAAATTCATCAATAAAGCGGGATTTAAAAATATTTTAATCAATGTTAGATAATTAATAAATAATACCCATTTATAAATGTATTTATGATGATTTAAAATGAGAGAAATTTTGACATATCAAAGTAACGAGAAATTTAAGATGCTTTATATGAAAATTGCAGGTTTGTTTAGATATAATTGAATAACTGGTTATTTTCATGTAAAAGA
This sequence comes from Caerostris darwini, assembly GCA_021605075.1. NCBI lineage: Eukaryota > Metazoa > Arthropoda > Arachnida > Araneae > Araneidae > Caerostris > Caerostris darwini. Next base: position 92,036 of record BPLQ01007856.1, read on the forward strand.
TTTGTGAAATATTTCCTTTGTAATCATTTACCCACAGTTAACTACATTTTAACAATCCTTCATCTCATTTAGAAATATGCAGTATATTTTATTTCGTATTTTACTAATAAATTGAAAAGATTTATCCTGTTGTCTTCAACTTCTGCAATTAGATAAAGAGGTACCTGATAACAGGAAATATCATCCTTAGTGCATATATTCAAAAATATTAATTAAATTATCTTCTTAAATTTCAACAATATTCATTACCCGAATGCCACAACATAATTAAAATAGTATAATTCACAGAATTCATTAAAATATTCAATTAATTAAAGCGATAATCATTTCAAAGGATATTCCAATAAATTAAGGCACTTTGACACGAACAATTATAATTCAACTGAGACTCATTTGCTCATTATTCAGCTCTACAGTTAGAAAATGTCCCATTTTAGGAAATATAATCCTTAGTGTATATATTGGAAAATATTAATTAAATTATGTTCTTAAATTTCAACAATATTCATTATACGAAATCCGCAACCATGTTTAACATGGTATGATTACCAGAATTCTATAAAATATGCAATTAATTAAAGCGATCACAATTCCAAAGAATGTTCCATTAAGTTAAGGCGCTTTGATACGAACAATTATATTCCAACTGAGACTCATTTGCTTTCTTATTAAGTGCTATGGTCAGAAAATGCCCCGTTTCAGGAAATAACATCCTTGGTGCATATGTTGGAAAATATTAATTATATATTTTATTAAATTACGTTCTTAAATTTCAACAATATCTATTGCACGTAATTCGCGACCATGTTTAAACTATCATAATTCACATAATTCATTAAAATATTCTATTAATTAAAGCTATAATAATTTCAAAGAATGTTCCATTAAATTAAGGCACTTTGACTCGGAACAATTATATTTGAACTGAGACACATTTGCTTTATTATTGAGTGCTAGGTTTAAATAATGTCCCGGTTTAGGAGATATCATCCTATGCATATATTTGTGCTTATATTGAGAAATATTAATTAAATTATGTTCTTAAATTTAAACAATATTCATTATGCGAAATACGCAACCATATTTAAGATAACATGATTCACAGAATTCATTAAAATATTCAATTAATTAAAGCGATAATAATTGCAAAGCCCCTTAATTCAATGTTCCATTAAATTAAGGTGCTTTGACATGAACAATTGTGTTTCAACTGAGACACATTTGCTTTCTTATTAAGTGCTACGGTTTGAAAATGCCCCGTTTGGTATCTTCTATATCACTTAAAACTTAGTCTTCACCAAATGGCACACTGTATAAAGGACTAAGTGTATTCCCTTTTGTCCAGAACGACTTTGATCTGCAAACTATTAACTCTAACGATTTCCAGAATGTCACACTAGCTTTTGAGTAGGAAATGGGATTCGTCTGCTCGGAATGAGATGGGCTTGAATTCTAGAATTTCAGTCCTTATTGCAACCCCGAATGCTTAGAGTTTCGAACTACGCAGAATATTATGTAGAAATAGAATAGAAATACTACGTAGAATATTAGAAGAATATTGGAAATTGTATTGGAAAATTTTGAGTAAATTTAATTTGCAAGTTTCAAATTGGTATTGTAATAATTAATCAGTACTGATTGGTAGTAATGACTTTGATTTTCTGTTAGAATAGTAGAAGGTCCAATTAAAAACTCTAAAATCCTCTAACAGAAAGCTCCTGGGTTTATAATGGGAGTAGGAACAACAAATTATTATGCAGAAATAAACTTCCGTTTATGTCAAGGTTAAGGTAGGAGGGTATATTTTAAATGTCTTTTCTTGAAGACTTTGTTCAAAAATTCTGTAGAAAGCGTAGTTCAGTAAAGCAAATGCTAGGGACGAACCATGGCTGGCTATGAATTTGTTACATATATGCTGCTCTAGTATGAAATAGTTAGAAAAATATGTCTGGTATTTTCAAGAATTCTTATTTAGTTTTTATTTAGTTTTTTAATATTTTCATGAATAAGTATCCTTTATCGAAAATGGATGTAAAATAGAATAAATTAAAAATATTTTGAGAATATTTAATAACTTACTATTATAAAAACAGTTTCTTTTTCTGCTGCGACCTCTATACAAACAATTTCAAATTTTATACAATTAGTATCAGCTTATAAAATAAATTGAAAGAGATAATAATTCCATTGCATTGCTTGCATATTTTAAAAGAAATATAACTTGGTAACTTAACTTAAGTAAAATAATAGAATGTGTTAGAGAAACAAGATTCTAGAGTTTTTTTATCAAGTCGGCATTTCTTACAAATTGCAGTAACGAAATGTGTAACAAACCCTCATCTCCTGTTGGTGATCTAGATATAGGAAAGCCTCAAATCAAAACACCTGATATTAGAAAACAACAAATTTAAGACAAATTAACAGAAGATATTAATGTTGGTTCACTTAAATTAAATTAACTATTATAAAGTAGTCAACAAAATGAACATGATCAATATTCATGTGTAGAATATAACACGAAAAAAAAAAATTATCAAAAAATCTGCATGCTAAATCTGGACTAATGCAATACATTTCGTAGAGCTAAGAAACTCCAGTACACAATTTACATTAACAAAATTAAAATATGGAAACTCATTTTTCTATAAATTTGTAATTATTAAGCTTTCTTTATTTAATAATAAAATTGATTTCTAATGATGTTTCTGGACAGGGAATTTTAGTTTGAAAGCCAACTATCAATATTAAAAATAAATAGTTTAATGAATGTATTTATACAACCATTCATATAAGGAATTTAATTCAAATATTATAAAATTTGCTAGATAACTGCAAAGATAGAATTTAATTTTTATCCCATACAAATAAACAGCCACAATTTGAAATATTTGGCTAGATAAATATTAATCTTACAGAAAATATTTGCTATTGTAAACTATTATTTTTTCCTGGTTATTAACTATTATTTTTTCCAGGTTATTAACTATTATTTTTTCCTGGTCGTTACCCTTTTAATAATACATATCAAATAAATTTTGTAATATATAGTAAGAAAAATTGGCATTATTTTGAATTTAAAAATATTAAGGAAACAAACACAAATCTTGTGTCATCTTATATATTTTGTTGTTTTTTACAAAGTATATAAGATGACATAAGGTTTATGTAGCAAATAGAATAAATTTTGAAATGTAAGGAAAACATATGGAGATCAATTTGAATATTTTATTGTTAAAGGCTGAAACAATTCAATCATGTTATGTAAACACATTTGTTTATTCAGAACAATGATAAATATATCTGTGCATCCTTCAGCAAGAATCCTGATACCCTAAATAATAACTGAAGCAAGAGAAAAAGCACTAGAAAAATCCTTGGACATCAAGAATATCGTATTCTGCATGTTGAGTGTTTTGGATAAAAGCCAAACAAACAACGAACATAAATATACAAGGAAATCCCATTTCAAAATTCTTTGCTGAGTCAATATTAAATTGCTACTATTTTCAACATTTTTCTATTCCATTCAACTTGAATATTTTGATTAATTACAAGATATATGTCAAATATTTGATAAATTTCGTTATTTTACATAAACTGAAAGATTTAAATACATTAGTAATATTTCTTTATGCTTTATGCTTCAGCTAATATTTGGATCATATATTTCTTTAACAGTAAATTTTATGAGAGAAAAAATAGATTAAAATTGATACTTTTGATATATAATAATTTATTTATAAAAATAAAGCTTAGAATTATTTTTATATTAATATTTTGCTCATTAGTGGGTCTTAGATTCCATTTATAAACACAATTGTGAGTGCATTACTCATTATTTAACGCATTAAGTACTTGTTTGCTATTGTTGTAAGGATATGAACAGCCTGGTGATTTTGCTAATGTGAGTTTCTTATTACGTTGCTGGTAATGATTGCTCAGTTGCTTATTTTTTTTTTAATTTTCTCCCTATATTTGGCAATTTATTTCACTAAAGTATATCATTTATTAGGTCATTCTAGAGTTTCCTTATTAAATAAATAAAAGTAAGTAGTAATTATTACCTTGTAAGTAATTATTACCTTGTAGCGATTGATTGCTACAGTCACGAACATGCATGCCATAAAAAAACTGTTACTTTGAATGCTCGTGCGATGTAAATGTTTGTCCATGAGGTTAAATCAAACTGCATTTAGTGCGTTAAGAATCATAAAAATTGTATGAAGATTGATTGAATTGTATATTGATTGTATAAAATTGTATTGTTTACTGCATGAAGAACCATATTATGTATTATACATTATTGGTAAATCGTTTTTAATATTTTTAAAAAATTTCATAATTTCTTTTATATTTATAATTTGAATTTCGAAACAGGTACAGTAAAGAATATATTATTTATGTCTTTCATTTAGAATGTCTAAGAGACCTGTAGAATAACTAAAGAACCATAAACTTTTATGAAGAATGAATTGTATATATTTATTATACATCATTGGTAAATCGTTTGAAATATTTTTTTAAAAAATCATAATTATTTTTATATTTATAAGTTGAATTTCGAAGCAGTATAGTAAATAACATGTTATTTATGTCTATAATTTAGAATTACTAAAAGACTTATTTAATTATTTCCAATAAAATAGGGTCATTTTCAATACGTCAAAAATTAAATTGATGTTTATTTTACTCACGAAGTAAAAATATAACTTCACTTTATAATTGTTCTTTTCAACTTTTAAGATATATTAAAAGATTAAAACTATGATTTTTGAAACTTTTTCTCAAATCTTTGAGTTTTATTTAGAAATTTTTAGTTAAGCTCTGTAAATTTCAAAATAGTCGAAAAAACATAATGAATAAAAATATTTTAATAATAAAATATTTATGTATTAATTTAGGAGTTATTAAAAGTTGTTTTCATGTATTTATACATTTTTTCGGGCTTTTAATTTTTAAATAAAAAATTTATTGAAATCCAAAATGCTGGAAGATATTTTGACTGAAGAGTTTATTTTCAAAATTATTTCAATTCATAATTTGGATAAACATTTAATTAATGAAGAACATAAAAACACTCACCAGATCTTTAAGTGTTTATTGATATCAAGACAGAATTATTAACAAACATTTTAACTCTTATCATTAATTATAAGAATTTCTGGTCATTAATTTAAAAAAAGGGTAATTTGAGCAAAATAATATACTCTTTTTTCGAAACATAAAATAACAAAAAAGTTTTTTTCCAATTCATGTATCAAACAAATCTACAATTTAAGAATAAAAAAACATATTTACTTAGAAAAATTCTATTTGAATTGTTAATTTTTTTTTTTAAGAAAACTTTCAACAATAGGAAAAAAACTTCCACTTCTACTACAATTAAAAAACAGACGATTTTTTAAATCTCCACTTAATTCCTTGGGGTTTTTTTAAAGCCAAGGAACAAATATCCCCTTTTATAGACCAGTAAACATCCAAACTTGTAAAAAGAAAATAAATGTTGCGTCTAGTTCTTTTCACTTTCATGCTGGGAAATAAAAACGCGAAAGATTTTAGTTTTATTTAGCGAATTTTTAAAAATTATTCCTTTTCATCATTTTATTAAAAGTTTAATTGATGAAGAACATAACAGCACTCACCAGATCTTTAAGTGTTTATTGATATAAAGACATAATTATAAACACGCATTTTAACTCTTATCATTAATTATAAGAATTTCTGGTCATTAATTTTAAAAAAAGAATAATTTGAGCAAAATAATATACTATTTCTTCGAAACATAAAAAAACAAAATTTCCAATTCATGCATCAAACAAATCAACAATTTAATAATAAAAAAAAAACGTATTTACTTAGAAAAATTCTATTTGAATTGTGTAAGTTTTTTTTTTAAAGAAACCTTTCAACAAATAGGGAAAAAAAAACTTCCACTTCTACTACAATTAAAAAACAGACGATTTTTTAAATCTCCACTTAATTCCTTTGGGGTTTTTTTTTAAAGCCAAGGAACAAATATCCCATTTTATAGACCAGTAAACATCCAAACTTGTAAAAAAAAATAAATGTTGCGTCTAGTTCTTTTCACTTTCATGCTGGAAAATAAAAAAACGCGAAAAATTTTAGAATAAAAAAAAAATGGAAGAAAAAGAAATTCATTCAAAAAGTGGAAAGGCGAAAACTTTTTTTTTTCTTCCTCTTACGTATTTCAGCGTCCTATTCAAAGAGGCACCTTCTTTCAAAATCTTTTTATTTTTCTATACGTTTTCTCGCATACGTAAGAGGATTGATTTTATCCAGTATTCCCCGGTTGCGGTTCTAAATGCTTCAGAGAAAGTGGTTGAAAAATGTTCCGATTTGCTTCAGACGTGTCGATTTTTTTAAAATAACCTTCTAAATTTCCAGGATAAAACGACCAATGAAGCAAAACCACACATTTCAATTGAGAATTCCGATGTGTAAATTTGCATTTTACCTTAAAAATGGAAAAATAACGAAAATTTAGGTGAATATTTCTTTTCGTATATTGGAGCTTTCTACAATTGTGCTTGAGTATAGATAGAAATCTTTTCTACTGATTTTTACGTCTTTTATTATATGTTTATTTTTTTAAATTTTTGAACTTTTTTAGAGCAAACAGTGGGAAAAGTCCCCGATTTGTTTTAGAAAAATCGAGTTTTTTTTTCAATATATTCTAAATTTACAGGATAAAAATTCTAACAAAGCAAAGCAACATGATTCTATCGAGAATTGGGCTTTTAAAAATATATGCTGTATCAAAAATAATAGAGGGGAATACATTTATATACAACATTTATTATGTGTTCTATTTACTCTACTGAAGGATCATAGAATTATGTTTTATGTAAACTTTTCACCATCTAAAGAAACTGAGGCATATGAATGAACTTGTTCGGATGTGTCGAATGTTCTTAGAATGTGTTTTAAAGTACCAGAATAAAGCAGTTAATTCGAATTCTGAAATCTGTTTATGTTCGAATTCTGAAATCTGTTATGCTGTACAAATAAATTATATCTTTAAAATGTTTATTGTCTAAATTATTTAGTGTTTATTATACAATATTAGGAGTGCCACGTAGTCGTAGTATTTGCAACGTCTTATATTGCAAAATGATCTACAAACACATCCTTCAGTCTGGCTCTCAGTGTGAGTTTCTTAGAGTTCTGCAGTGGAACTCAGATAGTTTGTTCCATTATCATCGGTGGCATTAATACGGCTTTTCTGCGTCACGATTGTCCCCGTAAACACCTTCACAGGATTGAGCTGACTTCTAACCCTGTCTGTCTCCTGTGTGATAACCAGGAAAAATGGGCATGCCTCACCTTGCTTCCGGTTCAGCACAGCTTCCTGTTTTTCTCTGGAACGATTATTGGATTGCCAGACTTAAGTTGATGGACTAACTGATGCCATTTGTTTCTATCTTGTTCTTTGCATTTATTGTTTTATGATATCTGTTGCCCTATAAACTTATCATTGGAAACAAAACAAGAAATATACAATGTTATATTTTTACATTGCAATAAAATATTATTTATTTCATGAAAATTTTAGATGCTTTAAAAAAAATAACTTGAAACATTTCGGTTATCTTTATATGTATGGAGTTTTTATATTTTCTATATTTGAAGAATAAGAAGACTTTGAAGCAAAATTACACATTTAAAAATAATACGTATTTTAAAATTTTACTTCTCAAAAATGATAGTATTGAATGGTTTCAAATAATAAATTACTTTATGCCTTCATAAGTTAAAGAAAAATCTCAAAAGTAGCAATAACTCTTTCAAAAATCTATCTGACACGTAATTTGAGAATGTTTTTTTTTTTAAATAATGACAATTATAATAGTCTGAATAAATCAGAATGGCGTATCTGAAATTAGCACAAAAATGCATGCGTTTGATTGAAACTATACGATCTACTGTGATATCGAAATGAAATCTAAAATTTTCAAATCGTCATAATTATTTTGAGGCATCATTAGTCGGCAGTACTGTCATGGAGGACCATTTGTTAATGAAACAGAAGAATTTTGTCAGAGTTATAGGTGGTCAAATTATAAAATCGTAAAATGGGAGTCCTACAATGGTTCGTATATTTTACAACAATTTCAAACCATAAGTTCGGCATCTTAGCAGTACAACCAAAGATGGCTATGTAGTACGTTACGGTTTATCGCCCTATATTCGTAGCTGTGTGTGAAAAATGACTGGAATATCTTCCACAAAAGAATTTAGAACTTATTTTGCTGAAGCAACCGGAACGATGACATCAATATCTTCTATGATAAAAGACCTCATGATAGTTGTCAGCATATCAGGAAATGGGCAATTTGTGGCTACTCATTTCACTTAACAGGTGAAAGCTTCTCAATAAATTTACTAGATGATTGACTGAGATATGTACTCTACACGAAATGTAGAATTATCATTGCCAATTGCCCCGCAAAACTATAGCAGACATTATTTAATTTGAAAAAACCTTGAACCTCTTATTATTAAGACAACATATAGGAAATTTATGTGAAAGAGATGGTATTATCTGTATGTGTGGGATTTAACCAATTTATTTCGGCACAGAAACATCTATGTATTTACCTTGGGAGTCGGGACTTCTAACGACCATAGTGATGGCATCATTGTCTATTTTTGTTCTTATCCCGATGCAATAAAGTATAATTTCATCATAGAAAACATGTAACCACGCAAGCCAAATGTGATGAAAGATTATCTTGATGCAGCAAAAACTTTAGCTTATTAAATGACCAGGTCAATTTCTAGATCGGAATCTCATCGATCATGTTTAAGATACTTTAAGGATTCGTGTATACCGCTCTGAATTCTCTTTTTAATTTGCTATATTTTAGTTTTCTCTTAATTCATGAAAGCCAATATATCTTACTATGATTCCTTTTAAGCTATTAGACTACATTATTTATGGCATCATACATCATTGCTTCATGTGATCATATCAAATATTGCTGAGGAATTTTTGTAATGAAACATTTGTCTATTTTATGTATGTACTAATTTCTAAAATCTTATAATTGGTTTTCATGTTTCTATATGAAACTATGACAAAGACTTGCATACAACAACACCCTTATATGCATACTTTGTCTCACTTTCATTAAAATTACCAAATATCATAAGTTTTGTTATTCATGAAGTCACAATTTTTGAGTTTTCGCTATTTTTGCGATTTTTTTTTCTTAACTGACGTAATGTGTATAGAGTAAATAAACTTGTATAACATTTTTAAGTGTATTTCTTACATACTTATTAAAGAATTTATTAATAAATTTAGAGTATATCGGTTAGCTAGTTAGATAGATCTTCTCAAAATTGCAAATTTATCTTTCAAAAGAAATATATTCATCTCAATCCGAATGGCACAATGGTAAAAGTTTATACTGACTTATTGTAGAAGGAATGTGCTTCTTAAATCCTTTATTAAAATCATTTATTGTATATAGATGCAAATGTAAGAGGGAAATTTAAAAAAAAAAAAAAAAACTAAGTGATATGCATTGATATAGACATATTAAATTTCAATAACACAGACAATTAGAAAATGCTGATTTTAAATAGGTTCTTTGCCATAAAGGATTTATATGAATATTTAGCTGATTTCAAATACATTGTTGAATAAATCTGTTCGCTAAAATTGAAAAATGGCATTTTACATTCATAACTGAAGTCTCTACGGTGTTTATTGAACTCAGTTATTAATTAAATGACTTTCCTTGGAGTTGTGTAAGTTGTGGCTTATTATTTATAAATTAGTCTACAATTTATGCAAATGCAAAATATAAATATTTTTTTTAATTTTATGTTAATGGCATAAAAACAAATTTCTCAGTCTTTTAAACTATTAATATTTAATATGTATTTATACAAAGAAATGTTTTTAATTAAAAATATATTTGTATAAATGCTTTCATAACATTTAGCAACTATTTTAACATAACAATACATGTTATTCAATTTATGTCTATTATATCTGTTTATGTAACTTACGACTATCTATCCACAAATAATATATATATATATATATATATATATATATATATATATATACATCTGCATGTAAATTTACAATTTAATCGAAATTCAGATGCAATATTCTTTAGTACTATACACTGTATCAAGTACAAAAAAATTTTGAAAATAATTATTAACCTGCGAGTTCTACTATAATTGAAAACTTTTTTCATTCATTCTTTCAACTTTCTTTTTTAAGTTTAATACATTTTGATTATGTATCACAGAGTAAAAAAAAAAGTGCGGATTTTGAAAAGTGATATTTATAGAAATAAAAGATGTAAAAATTTACTATTTGAAAAAATATTGTATCTCAACTTTTATTGCTGAGCTATTTATTCCCATGAAACTTCAATCTGAAGTAAATCCGAAATATTTTGTCGTTTAAGCTGTACCTTTGAGACTGAATAAATAAACAGAAAATCCCAAAGACATTTTTTTTCGTGATGCTAACAAATCCAATGAATAAAAATTATTACGAAAAAATATTATTATTTATTTAAAATTTGTTTTTCCTTCAGATATAAAAGCTTAGTAAGCTTTCTACAAGACATCTTTTACTGTATGTTTTCATAGATAGAGTATTAGTTAATAAGAAAATATTTGTACACAAACAAATAGAGCCATGCATCTTCATTTTAAAGAGAACAGTTTCAAAGCACTAACAATAAGAGACTGCAATTTAGAGTACATATATTTTATCCCGTGTTAAATGTTGTATATTTATTTATAAAAGGCAGTATCTTTCATTTTAATGCTGTTAGTAGAAGATATGTTAACTAACAGAAATTTAGCAGGAATTGATTAAATTTATCTTTATACAATTTCAAATAGTTATTTTTATTTTTATTTGGTTATAATTACTTCATGTCATTACATCTGTTTTGTTAAATATTTATTTTTCATCTTTAGGTATATTTGAAGAAGCTTTAAATAAATCTGTTTTAAGCTCTTTTACTGTTTTTAGTTGTAAAATATTACAGCAATAATTCAATAATCTTAATAAAATTCTATGTAAATTATGTACTTTGCATATGGAAAGCTTTGTTGATTCATAAACATTTACATTTTTAAATCAAAAGACGTACAAAAGGTATTTCATATTTTTTAAGATAACTATTTCAAAGTTATTGAAATTCATTATTTCTTTATAATTTTTTTGATATTTTTAAGAGTGATTTAATTACTTTGATATTTTTAAGAGTGATTTATTTACTTTGATATTTTAGTATTCGTTATTTTATTTTATCATATGTATTTTGCAATCAATAATTTTAGAATATGTCAAAACATGGAGACATGGAAACACTTTTTTTTAAATATTTCCTGATTAAACACTTTCCCCTGTAACATTTATGCATTATGGATCTATATTTCAACTAAGGGATCTAAATTTAATTCTGCAAAAGAAAATTTCTGAGAAATAACCAATTATCAAATATGTTCTTTTTATTCTAACTTGAATGATTACAAATGTTATGTGTTGATTTCTCCATTTAATAACTGGTATATCATAATAATTTCTATAATAAACTCTGCTAAATAGTTGTGATAAAATATTGCATACACATAAAGAAATCGGATCAATTAGAAATATTAGTATATCATTTATATTTTAAATCAATTAGCTAAAGTAATATTAGAATTTATTCCTGCATAGTTTGTAAAACAAATTAAAAAAAAGGTAAAGGACAGGAAACTCATAAACATTCATTATAATTTTATATAAATGTTTCAAAATGAGTTAATTAAAATATCCTTCATTTTTAAATAAAAATATTCATATTTGTATGCCTTAATTCCAAAATTTTATTAACAAAGTTATCAGCTATTTAAGTAGATTTTATTCATTTTTAGAATAATTAAAGCAATTCCAATAGAAATTTCTTTCTATAATTGTATTAAGATGAATTAATTAGCTTAACATCTATTATATTCCATGAAAATTACTCTATTGCAAAAAATCTCTAAATTCAACATAGAGATAAAAGATTCATTTTGAATACAATATAAAAGAGTTTAAATAAAGACTTTGAGCAGAATTGTGGTAGACTCATAACCCTAATGCTGAAATACTAAGAAATCTTTTTCTCTTTTCTTTTCGGAAATGTATGATTAATTCAAAAACACTTTCTTTTTACCTAGTTTTTCTTAATATTTTGTTAAATTAAAAATTGCATGCAAAAAACAGTTAGTACCTTATTGAACGCAATTATTTAAATTTTCATCTATGAGAATATTACTGATTACCCAAGAGGATTTGGGTTTTTATTTTTTTTTATATTTATCAATATATGTACTTATTTGTCTAAATGATTGATTTTATGTGACCTATATTCTTCTTGAAGAACAGACTTTTCATATTTTTTTGAAAATTTTATTATTTTTTTTAATATACTGTCTATTTTATTTTGAATAATGTCAATTAATTTTATGAGCAGTTTATGCTTTTTTTTTTTTCATTTCTACGTCTTTTTTTAAATGGATTTCTTTGGCTTTCAGTAGCTTATACTGAACTCAGTAGGTTATCATGTTCAGGAAAAAAAATTCTGGAATTAATATTTGAGAAAAAAAAAATAATAATAATAATACGACAGAATGTCAATGATATATATATATAAATGTCAAAAAATATGTATAAGATGATTTCTAATTTAGCGCAGAAGATCCTAATTTAAATGCATAAAGTTTGTCTAATATTTATGTATTTTTTCTGATATTTAAGAAAATTTATTCTCTTTTACGATGGTTTTCATAAATTCTTATTTAGTATTTTATTAAAGATATCTTGTCCTATTATAGATACTATTTTTATACAATATTCTTTTTTACTTGAATTTTATACAAATTTTTTAATTACTTTCATGGATCTAAAGTAAAGCTTAAAGTTTTTAAGATTTTGTAGAATTGATAAAATTTTAAATGGAAAGATGAAGTCTATGAAGTCATTTCTTTTTAATGCAATAATTATTAACATAACTACTTCTTAGAAGTAAGCTTTAGATTTTTATAAGTAAAAAGCAGTCGTAGTTAAGGAATACTTAAGAATTTTGTAGAATTGCATTCTTATTTAATTAAAAATATTCTTAACCTCCTGAATTACTCAACTTACTGCGTCTCAAGAACAAAAAATGGAGGTTGTTTTTCAATGATGAGCATTCCGCTTGATACAGAATATACAGTTATTTAAAATGTGGCACGGTGTACTTGCAGAATAGCACGCATAAGTAAAACCACGGTTTTAAACAAAACACTTCCAAGTGTGTAAATGGAAGATTCGCTATTTTCTGTTACAATGCTATTTTAATATTAAATATTGTTTTAAAAAGTCTTCTTCTGCCAGTAAGGAAAGAAAAAGAAATTTGCTCATGAATATAAAATTATCATGTGTAAGCAAGCTCTTATCAATAATTTGAAATGTATACTGGAAGTTCTTGTTTATATGTACTTCCATAGCCTTAAAAAATGTAATTCTATTGAAATACAGGAACAGTGATTGGATTTTCCATTGTACAATTTCTTATTTAAATAAAGAAAAAATTATTACATCTACCGAATTAGGATTATACGAAAATTTAACAAACACAGCCAAATCCATGAAAGTCGAAAATAATCCTTTTTTTTTATAAAGACATATATACAAGATTTTACGAAAGTTTAATAACCCCAGACAAATTCATGAAAGTTCTAAAAATTTAAGTAAAAAAAAGAAAAAGAAATCAGCTCACAAATATAAACTTACAAAATGCAAGCAAGACTTTTTAAAAAAACTGAAATGTATAATGAAAGTCTTTGATTATATGTATATTCATAACCTTAAAAATTGCAATTCTAATGAAAATACAGCAACAATGATTTGATTTTCCACTGTACAATTTGTTTCTTAAATGAAGGAAAAATTAGTATTATTACATCAACCGAATTAGGATTATACAAAAGTTTAACAAACACAGCCAAATCCATAAAATAAGGAAATAATCCATTTTTACAAAAACATATAAACAAAAAAGTTTAATAACCTCAGTTAAATTCATGGAAGTTTTAAAAAAATTACAATTTTTGCAACTAATATAGAAAATGGAATCTGAATCTCATGAATCTCTAACTCTCCCATATAAGCACGAAGTTCAATTATCACTTTAAAGAATTTGTGGCATTACAATAACATAAATTAAGTTCAATACACCGTAATTACGGTATTATAAGAACGTAAACCATGTTCCCTTTTCACTAATTATTGTATTTCAAGAACATAAATTAAGTTCAATAGGCACTAATATTAGTATAAGAACGTTAACTATATTCAATAGATATAGGAATATCATATGAATACTTCATCATCACATAAACACTGTAGTACAAATGCAATTTTCGATTAACTTCGCTCTCATTTGCTTTATTCATTCACCATCTTATGCATCTATCAGTATTTAAAATACAAAACAAATTTTCTTCATTTGTGATTTTGGCGACAGTATTTCTATTAATTTTATAATATATATATTAAGAACTACTGCACAATTTTAATAAAGATTCATTCATTTTTTTTTATCATTTCGGGAGTTTTAATTTCTAAAACACAATCTTTGGACACATTTCTATTTTTTTTTTCTCCTTGTTTTTTGCGTACAATTTTTTATTTCAGATTAATACCATTTTCACAAAAATCGAATTTCACGAAATTCTCTTTTTCGTGTCAGAAAAATAAAATAAACTAAAAACAAAATTTAACTATAACGTAGTAGACACGTAACTTTCAAAAATTGATTCCAATACCTTACTAAACATATTTCCAACATAAAACTGAGCTTATTTCATTTTAGAAACGCGATGAATCATAACAGTATATTACCTTCAAGTAAGACATAGTGGGATGCAGCTCTCTATTATAGGCCAAGATGAATAAATTGGTGGAGTGTGAACTAAGCCAGTACTTCTGTATTATAACGCCGTACTCCTGAATCAGCGATGCACTCGGGTGAGTGAAATGCAATTCGGGTTGATACTGAAATTGCATGCCAGTCCAAGTCGGTGAAATGTTCTGCCTAACTGGCAGAAAAGCAGACAAGTTAAGATAAACTGCAACTTGAGATACATTGTACAGCGTTACTGCTATACACTTTATTAGGAAAACGGAGATAAATTTTTTACGACTACCTTACAAAAGGCAAAGGTAGTGTTTTGTAGAGTTCCTAAGAGAAAAATATCTCTGCACCTCTTCTACATAATTAAAGAATTAAAATTAAAATTTATGTGAAAAAGATTATTGCATATAAGAAATTAAAAAGAAATAATTAAGGATGAGTGCCATACTCAGTGAGAAATTTAAAGTTAAACTTTAAACATGAACAAATAAATCAACAGATATTGCAGGTCAAGGTTTGGTTTGTCGCTCTTCTGTCATTTTGTGCAATCTTTAAGCTAATTAGATTGGGACTACAGTTTAACGAGTATTCCGAACCACCAACAAATATCCATGCCACCGCCAGGATATGAACCTGAAGCCTGTGGTACCAAAGGCCAGAGCGCTAGCCAATTGCGCATTCCTCATTTTAAAGAAAATATTCTATCACTCCTTATGAAAAACGTATTTAATAAAGATTATTATTTATTCATAAAAGTTATAAAATAAAGTAAAATCTACGATACAGATAAATATCATAAAAACAAATGATAGGGTAGTATAAAGCAAGTTTACAGA
Organism: Caerostris darwini; assembly: GCA_021605075.1. Classification (NCBI taxonomy): domain Eukaryota; kingdom Metazoa; phylum Arthropoda; class Arachnida; order Araneae; family Araneidae; genus Caerostris; species Caerostris darwini. The sequence continues at coordinate 107,802 of BPLQ01007856.1, forward strand.
CCAGGTCAAACAATTTTAATAAAAAAAATTGAAACCGAAAATATAGATCGGTATTTAAATAGAATAATAATTAATTTTTGTATTTTTTATGTAAAAAAAATAATCACTATTTTTTTTTTTTTTTTTTTACATTTATATGTAATTATAATTTAAAATAAGAAAATAAATAAAATAAGTACGACAAAAATTCAATATTTTACAAAATTTACTATAGTATGTCTAATAAAATAATCTTCATTCGTTAAAAAAAATAAGAAAATTTTATTTAACATGTATCATTTGATTATAGTTCACTATCATGGCTAAATTTTTGTATTTAAGACTAGCCTAGGATTTATCAACAATATATTTTGGTCAGAAATTTTAAATTTCATACAAAATATTTTAAAAATATTATATTTGAATACCAACTTTGTTACTAACTTTAATTTTTTTTATGTCTTTGATATTTATTGCAAACATTTTTAAAACAAAACAAGTTGGTGATCCTTATTTAATTATTAATAAAAGATTTATTTTAAAATATATATCACATACATAGATCAAAATTTTACTAAAATATTATAAAATAACAATTAATTTATTCAAAATACTGTGTTCATTCTAAAAACTCATAATACAAAGTTAACTTTTACAATAGCTAATATTTATTAAAGTAAACAAATAATTATGTTTGTTAAAATAGGTAAATACTGGAATAGGTAATAGTGGAGGTAAATAGGAAATACCGTATGTTATAAAGTAGCATCGAATAGTTTAGAAATTGATTAAATCAAATTACTAACTTATTTCTATTTAATTAATTCATATTTTTACATAATTTTTGCTCTCATAAATATATAATTCATATCAACCATAGTGAATTTAAGATGATCGCCTCATTTTATGAAGTGAATTATTATTTATGTTTGCACTTTTATATTTTGTTTTGCAGGAATATTTTCGCTATAAATAATTTATTTTGTATTATGTATTGAAATGTTACTTTATGTGATTTTATGTATTGTAACGTTAATCTCTTTCAAGAAATGGTTCTTTGAATATAATCTCAGTTTGATCAATGAAAGATTTATTTAAAAATAAAGATTTTTCTAATTGATTTCTTCAAATATTTTTAATTCAAGAATTATATTAAATAAGTATAAATTAAATTAATTTTAAATTTAATTATTACAAAAGGCTTTTGTAAATTAGAATTTATTAAACTTATGTTTTCAAATTGCTAATATATTTGAATTCTGCATAAATAATAATTTTAATTAATATTTTAATGCTATTTTCTTTTGTAAATTTTCCTTTGCTTCCATTTACTTTAATATAATGTATTTTTCATAATAATATGATAATTCCTGAAGAGTACATTTAATAACTTAAATGCAAGTTCAGACATATAAAATTAAATATTTTCAAGAAATCCATTTTTATTTAACTTGTAATAACTATAATCCTATGTAACTATACGAAAGAAATACTTAACATATATTTGTTTAAATAAGAGATAAGTTTGTTTTATGTCGAAGCATATCGTGTTTCAATATGTTTTTAATAAATTATTCGAGAGTTTGAAGAAAACATCTCCTGTCTCGAAATCTGCCAGTAGGCAGACGCCTTGGTTCGCCCTGAAGCTGTTGCGCAATGAAGAATAAGAATTAGAGAGATCTTGCATATTTACATAAACCTATTTTAATATTCATGAAATATATTTATGTTTCTACATGATTAAATACTTCTTAAGACATTTATAAAGTAAATATGAATAATTGTATTGAAAAAATTTTGAAATTCTGCAAAAATAAATAATTAAAATGAAAAAGATGTATATTTGTATATTTTTTTTTCCTTCATAAAACCGGTTTAGCAAAAAACATGGGTTTTTCTTTCTAAATACTCAAATTAAATATTTTAGTTAATTTCTTATATATGTATTTTCCACTCATAAAAAGTAGCACACATTTTTAAGGACTGCTTTGTAATTTCAAAAGTTAAACTGTATCATTTTAAAGGCGAAATATATTATTATGTGAAAGAACTTTTGTTATTGCCTGATTTTCATACAGTTACAATTGCAATAAAGTTAGAAATTCAATGATAAATTTAGAAAAAAAAATTAAATCTGAAGTTACAACCATCTAAAAATATTATTAGGGACCAAAGATTGTGTTAAAGATCTACTAAGCAATAGCAGAAATATATAATTTAAAAATATAACGCTTAAATTAATTTTACACAAGTGTATCAAATGAAACTAGAATATGGTATATATAGGTACATAGGTTGTACATATGGTACACATCTAGGTACATCTATGTATGTCTGTATATATATATATATATACGATAATTTATACTATATGTATTTGCCGTGGTTTAAAATAATTTACTTAATGACATAATGTTAAATTTTAAGAAAATAAACTTTCTAAATTATTATTCAAAACTTATTCATTTTTATTAATTCTTAAAAGAGTCTAGATGTTTTATGGTATTCAAAACTTGAATCAACCTACATTAAAAGAAAAACTTTAAAGCATTTGATATGTTTTAAAATCATCATACAAATAGTACATTACATTTATGGGTATGAAGGCAAGCCTTCTTAATCTTTTTTTTAAACATTTGTCATTTTTTAAATTTTTTATTCACATTTTCCATGTAAATATATTGTTTAATTTACTTATTTTAATAGTATTGAACAGTTAAATAAATATTAATTTACTAAATTGGGGTAGTACTCAGAAAAAAACACTATTTTATATACAGAATTATATAAATCTCTAATATTTCTTTGTTTCTGTGAGCTTCTGTTTTTTAAATATATATTTTTATTAAACTGAGATGTAAATATGGCACGAAATATGTACACTTAATTTATCATTTACATTTCCTTCATTTAAAGCGGGCTTTTAAAAATACGTATAATAAACTCAAATATATGATTTTTTTAGTTTGACAATTTAACAAGTAATATATAAAAAAAATTTTAAGTCAATTTCTACTTTTTTTTAATTATATTGCATAAAAGTCCTTTACAAATAAGGTTGAAATTTTCCTCTTACATCTGGCGCCATCTATTATTAGATGCATGCACCTTAAATCTAAAAAAAAAAACTAAAATTAATTAATTAAATTTTATTAATGAATTTATATTTGAAAAAAAATGTATTAACATCAAGAGTCATCCACTAAAAGTTAAAGAAAATGTATTTGAACTTGAGTGGATGAATAAAAAGTATTTTATTAACAATTGAAAATTTGAACAAGATATATATAGGGAGAGTGTGAGCTAATAGAAGGAATTGAAAAAAAAAAAGGCAAAAAACAGGTTGAGGACGTTCAACATTAAAATATTCTTTTGCAAGAATTGTTTATTTCTATAAGTATTTTAAAATAATAATGTTTATCTGAATATTAACATATGTCACAGATTGATAGATTTTATTCAATTTTGCACACATGTTTATGCAATGTGTGTTCTTAAATAAATTTAATTATTCCATTATTATCTGAAAATAAGAATTTCAATATAGGACTAATAATAATAGGATTTTTAATAAATATGCATTTATTTATATATTCATATCCAGTTTATCCAAAAACTCTTCTTGTTTTTAGGAAGGAAGAAAAAATTTTTATTTCTTGTTCAATATTCAAGAAAGTTACCAAAATGTTTCACCAAAAGAAATATTTGTAGAAAACTGATTGTCAGAAAGCTTTAGAACATAGATGTAGTACGTTCCCATTTTCTATCTTAAACTGCGGTAAAAAATTTCTTATTTTGGCTAGAAAATATTTCTTATATATTTGTATTCTAAAGTCTGCTGGAAATTTTTAGGATAGAACGACACATCCGTTTAGTACCCAGTCAGACCAGCGACAAATTCAAATTTTTGTCTCTCACAAAAGTATGAAAAAAAAAAAAACAGTAGAAGTATAAAACTGTAAGAGGAAAATAGTTCTTTTAAATTTGAAAGTAGGCGCCAAGCCAACTTGCCATAAATGATGGCGAACAAGACGTTGATGTCTGAAGATATTCTTTTTAAAGGTTAACTTTCGAAAAAAGTAAAAGGTTTTTCCTTTTTCATTCTAAATTGGAATGCAAAGAAAAGTTTTTGCAGCAAGTCTTTGCTCTGAAATATGGGTTGAAATTCTGCACAAAATAAAAGCAATAGAGTACTCGTTCAGTCAATTTGAAACAAAAACTCTCGTGCATAAATGAGAAAATAGAGGGGAGTTGAGATGTTTGAAGCTGAGGAGAGAAAATATCTGCTGAAAAAGTTCCCCAATAGAGAGATAATGCAGCTTTTTGTCGTATATGTCGCTTTTAGATTGCCTTACTGTTTCGTCCACTTTAATATGTTCCTTTTAAAAAGCAAACTTGTTAGTCCATGAAGAGAGAGGGTTAATCTAAGAGCTATTACGTATAACTATTTGGATGATGGAGGTTTTCGAGACTGTCATAATAAAAAAGGAGAAATAGAATTCTTTTTTTGTTATAGAATGTTTTCTTAAGAAAATATTTTCTCGAAATATCAAAGGAGAGATGAAAAGAATCATTTATTATATTTCCTGGATTTCCTTTCGTAACTTCCTGTTGTTCATTTCGATCCGAGGTAACTATCGTAGATTGTGTCATTGAATTTTATTTCCGTTAAGAGTAAAAATATTGAAAAAATTGTAATTAAAAATTTTATAAACATATTTAAAAATTGTAATTATATATTTTCGCGAAATATCAAAGGAGAGATGAAAAGAATCATTTATTATATTTCCTGGATTTCCTTTCGTAACTTCCTGTTGTTCATTTCGATCCGAGGTAACTATCGTAGATTGTGTCATTGAATTTTATTTCCGTTAAGAGTAAAAATATTGAAAAAATTGTAATTAAAAATTTTATAAACATATTTAAAAATTGTAATTATATATTTTCTCGAAATATCAAAGGAGAGATGAAAAGAATCATTTATTATATTTCCTGGATTTCCTTTTGTAACTTCCTGTTGTTCACTTCGAGCAGAGGTAACTATCGTAGATTGTGTCATTGAATTTTATTTCCGTTAAGAGTAAAAATATTGAAAAAATTGTAATTAAAAATTTTATAAACATTTAAATTTAAATTAGTGTAAATTTTAAATTTTGATGTTTATTTATCACGTTAAGTTATTTTTTTACTATGATTTTAACTGACTTTAATGATTGTGTCAATAGCTCATGGTATTGAAAGAAGTGAATTTTAAAGAACTTCTTAATTAATAAAACATTATGTAACAAATTAATTTATTATAAATAACATTTATTACTATTAGTAAATAACATTATCAATAAACTTTGTAAATAATAAAACTACTAACTTATTACTAACTTGTAACGAACTTTCATTAAATTATTAAATTTATTGCTAGTCATATTATTAATAATACACTTTATTGATTAAGTTTGCAAATTTCATTAACAAACTAACTGTAAAATTTTTTAATTACATAAATTTATTTAGATTGGTTTGGTTTAATTTTAAAAGTTTTTTTTTTTTAGATATTTGTGGCATTTATTTACAATGGTTTCAAGGATTTAAAAATTAAAAAAAAATATAGCAATAGATTGAAAAACAACAACTATATTTAGATACTCTATGGTAAAATATTTTTTAAATTTGAATTGTGTTTTAAAATCGTACCACAAGAATTTATAATGAAAATATATATATTAATCAATGAATAATTTTTTACTCTAATTAAATAAAATGTCAAATCAAAATAAATTATTTTTGAAAAATAATTTATTAAGGAATACTACCTATGATATTTAAAAAATTTCTCAGGTAACTATTGATAATAAAGCTATATTTTGGCTTTGTTTTTTTTTTATTTTTGCTTTGTTTTTTTGAAAGATGATAACAGCTTGCTACTTTTGTAACTAAGTTAGTTAAGAATTAATATATTGATCATAAAATAAAATGCTACTTTTAAAGCTATTGTGTTTTGCACTTATTTTTATGATACTATGGTTATTTCACATTCTGCATTGGCTTGCGTGTGTGGTGAGCAATCGAGAGAGTTCAAAATCGTCACTCATTTACATTGCTCGTAAGTGATATTTCATCAGTTCTTATTTATATATACATATTGATTTTAAATTAAACTGCAGTAAAAATACCATACCATTTGAATGATGAAAGGTAAAGTACATGTACTTTATTTGTTAAACTATATTTTTACTGGAAAACTTCATATTTTTAATATTTTCAGCATTAGATTGATTACGATTGAGATTTTATTTTATTTACATTTGAGATTTACTTGTTTTGTCAGCCGAATTTTTTTTTTAGTTTTTGAATTTATTTGAAACTCAATTTTCAGAATTTATTTTATACAAATATTTTGAAAAAGCGATGAAACACATAGTATTAAATTTAAATTATAGTAATTATGCATAATATAATTGGTACGCGTTTTTGTAAAAAAGATATTACATAACTAAGCAAGAATGCCAAACTTGTAATCTTTATAACATGCACCATTCACTGAGAATTCAACCTCAATTATTGAGAAATACAAATTGCTTACTGAGAAATGCCATGCTTATCATTATTGTACATATTAAAAGTTTTGATATCAATCATATAGTACTCCATAAGGAAAATATTGGATAATTCAGTAGACAAAATATTTTCATAGGTAAAAGTAATCAAAAACCATGGCCATTTTAAGGGCAACACTGGTAAATATTTGCTGCTCAAAATGGTAAACACATGAATGTATCAAGTAAAGAAATAGTTTAATAAATAAATAAATCGCACGTTCTTTACCTTTCATCTCTCAAATAATATGCTTTTACTAGTACTAAATGAACAAGAACTGATGAAATATCACTTTCAAGGGACATCAAAAAATGATGTTTTTCACTTGCTGATATAAAGAATGACAAAATATAAAGTAAATAAAGTTGTAATGCACATCTGGTTTTCATTTTACAAGTTTTCAAACAAATATATGCCTTGTACTCCTGTGAATAGGGTAATCGAATATAATAACTTTTACGACAAAAATAAAAATAAGCAAATCATTTTTATTATTTAGCTTAAAAAGTAAATTATGTAAATAATTATTTAAATTACCATTGTTTAATTACCTTTTATTAGAAAAAATATTTAACCTATTAATAAATATTGTTAATATTATAAAAAAAGACTTTTAAAACATCTAACAAATCTTTGTTAGATTAAGAAAATATTCTTTCTAATATTATTGACTTTAGAAATAAATATTTTTTTCGAAATATCTTGAGGGATATAAAAGATCATTTTCTATAAATCTAGATTTTCTTTCACCACATTTTGTTACTTTTTTCTGACGATTGAGACCGTTATAAATGATTGCGTGGTTCATTCTTTGGTATTTGAAGAGTAGTAGGTCTTAAATTCAGAAGATTTATTATTATTGTAGAAGTATCGTCAGTTAAATTTATAAGCCTGTTATTTTTTTTTTTTTTCTAATTCAGGAAACTTTTATTTTGATACGCTATTCTTTTTTTTTAAAGTTTTATATGTACAAAATTTGATTTATCAACTCAAAAAATGTGATATAAAATTTTATATATATGAAGAAATCTTAAAACTATATAATCACATTTTAAGGAGTTTAATAATATTATCATTTGATGAGTTTTATCTGTTACAAATAACTGGTCATTTATGGAAAAAGGTAGTATTAAAATATAATTATTTTGTCATTTAAGAAAAAGTAAATATATATATTTTTAATAGAAATGTTCCTATGAAATTTTTATTGTTTTATCCTTAAGTAAGATTTTACATCAAAATTTTGGACGTCTGTTATTTTTAATATTTAATTTGTCTAAAGAGAAAAATTAAACATTAATAAAAAAGTATAAGTAATTACTTTTATATATTCAATGCTAAACTAATAATATTCAATAATTGTATTATGAAATTCTTATCAATTAGATATGTGACATAAAATATTTTTAACAAGTTAATAATATATTGCATTATCATGAAATATTTATTTGTTTTTGTTAAAATTTATCTATCGAAATACCCATTTACTAATTAATTAAATTTTAAATAATTATACTTTTTAATAATTTATATATTTTAATTGGAAAAATTAAATATTAAATAGGAATTACAATATTAATAATTAGTTTTCTAGCATTACGATAGATTATTTAAACTTTATCCTTAAAATTACGAACTAATAATATAATCGAGGGATATTAATATAATTACATAATACAAATTTTTTTTTCATTTAGAATCTGAAATATTAGAAATTTAAACTTTATGAATTAAATATTATTTAAAATCTACGAGGAAATAAGTGAAATTTAAGATATATATATATATAATTAATTTGTAAGATATTCTTACATAATTACGATAGAAATATATATAATTTAATTATCTTTTATTAAAATATTTTATATTTTTTATATTTATCAAAATTTTTTAAAATCTTTTTTTTTTAATTTTTGAAAGTTAATCGTAAATATAATAATATATTTTAAGTTTTGGTTTTACAATAAATAATTTAATGGCGAAATAGCACATATGACTGTCATTCTAATTTATTTTCAAAACGCAATGTAAACTAATATATATATATATATAAGTAAAGTTTATATATATATTCTTTTTCAATTCCAGTAAAATTATATTTCCTGTGTTTAAAATATTATTAGACATGAAACGTAAATCATAACAGTTAAAACTATAAATATCTGTTCATGGTTATATTCTATTCTAAGCAAAACTAAAATAAAATTGTTTCTTATAAGATCTAAGAAAAACATTCAGTGTGTTACATTCTGTTTTAGGAAATATTTCAGAATTTTTCTCATGAATTTTAAAGTATACTCGTAGAAAATGCTTAGATTTATTGTAACTGTAACTGCAAAAAAGGAGTTCCCAGGTGTTTTAAATGCGAACAACGATGCACAAGGAAAAAAGCATGATAGACGTATTTTGAAATTTAATGTATTTTAAGATAGTTCAATTTCTGTAAAATAAGGTAGAAACTCAAAGATGATATGTTTATAGTCAGATATGTTATTTTGGATGAAAGCTTTATGACATGATACATTATAAAGAAAATATATTGCTTGAAATATAAAATCTTGACATTTGAAATTCAGTGTGAGCAGATATGAATGAATATGATTTTTGAAGTATATTTTCTAGCTAAGTTTTTATTTTAATTTTATCTTACTAAAGTATATTAGAATTTCATTAATTAATATGAAATACAAATATGGTCGTTAATTTTAAGAGATCACTCTAATTTTAAATTTATTCCCTTCATCTTTCAGTTTAAATTATTAACATTTATGTTATTTTTATAATTTAAAGATGATATAAATGAACATTTATAAAATTCAAATAATAATAATTCTTCTTGTTATTATTATTATTATTGTAGTGTGGGGTTGTGCAAATGGATCGTTACTGGCTGTGGTTGGGTTGAGACTTGAGACACAAGTTTTAGAACTCACAGTTTTATTTGCACGGGCACAGACATCACACACAAACCACAAAATGATTAGACAGAAAATAATTAACACAGCTAAAGACAGTTAATTATAAATTCGTGGAAAGTTTCCACTTCTAAGCCGAAAATAAAGATGCTGAGGTACGCGCTGGATGCGCGAAATATATTTCCTCTCTGGTTGAGAGTGTGTATGCCAACGAATACACAAGGTTGCGCTAAATATATTTCCTCTCTGGGTAAGATACTATAAACTAGACGTTTCACGACGACATTTCCTCTCGGGTGAGAGTCTCGAGTACTACTGACCATTTCACTTGATCGCCACAGGGGGCGTTACTGTAGTGCGTGGAAGGAACACGGTTACATCATATACATATATAAGAGTGATTACTCATTTCAAGAAATTACTCCTTATTTCTAAATTTAAAAGATGATTAGCGTGAATTAAAATCTCAAACAAACATTATTCAATTATTTATTTTTTATCATGTATTTAATGTTATCATATGCTTATATTACTCTAACTGTTAAATATTAATTAAAATTTATTAGTTTACTCTTACGCATTAATAATTATAAGTGTTAAGGATTTCATTACATAATATTTAAGTTAAGTATAATTCAATGTATTTTATATTGTCTTTTGTTATATTAGTGTATGTCATTTAGTTATCATATTCACATTTTTTTAATACTTATACATTAAACAAATTTAAAACTATAACTTTATGTAGATTAATAATTATATATTAATAATTATTATGTAGATTAATAATTATATATTTATAATTATTATGTCAATTAATTTTTAAATAATGCTTAATTTACAATAACTTAAAAACAAATAATGTAACTAAAAATAATTGTAATACACCAACTCGTATTCAAAAGCGGCAACCAAATTAAATTCTATTCTGATATATAGATTCACTGCAACAGTTAATCAAATATTTATTTTCAGAAAACCTTGAAATTTCTGAAGAAAAGGAATAAAGCACTTTAGTTGTGAAAGTGAAAGTGGAGGGCGAAACCATTCAAGTTGGGTGTCCTTCTTGAGGAACAATGGGTGATGATAAATGGCACTCGAAAAGACGAAGGAGGGACCGGATCGAAACTGAAGATAAATTGGAGAAGACCACATTCAGAACTTGTGAAATATACTGGAAAGTGGGAAAAATTGTGTCTTGTGGAAAACTTTAATAATTTTTTAGAAATAAATGTAGAACTTCAATAAAAATGCATAAAGTAAGAATTATATAGAACATACTTTAAAAGCATCACACCTAATATATTAAAGAAATGAGCTTTTTTAAACTATTCACATTCAAAGAGTATTATTTGGTTTAATCCTCTAACTCATTTTCATGGTTGACCTGATGCTATATGCGAAAAATTTGCAAATATATATTAAGTTTAAAAGCGAGTTATAAAAATTCCTAAACGGTTAATATTGATGTACTTTCTGTAATTGTCAGGCAATTATTGACGATACATATATATATATATATATATATATATATATATTAATTCACGCTAATCATTTACTTATATATATATAAGTAGATGATTAGTAGATGACTCTTTTTTTATTATGCATTTAATGTTACCATACGCTTATGTTACTCTAACTATTAAATATTATTTTAAATTTGTTATTTTACTCTTAAACATTAAACATGTCATTAAATATTACTAAATAATACAGTTAAGTGTAGCATAATTCAATGTATTTTATTTTGTATATTGTTACATTAGTATGTGTTATTCAATTATCATATTCAGATTTTTTGATTATTTTAACATTAAATTAAATTTAAAACTATAACGTATTTGTTGTGCTTGAATATTAATTTATGCAGGTTAATTTTTAAATAATATTCAATTTATAATAATTTAAAAACAAGTAATGTTAAATTTATAATAATTTAAAAACAAATAATGTTTAATTTATAATAATTTGAAACAAATTATGTAACTAAATATAAATATAATACACCAACTCGTATTCAAAGACTGTAACCAAATTAAATTCTATTCCGGTATATAGATTCACTGCAGCAGTTAATCAAATATCTATTTTCAGAAAACCTTGAAATTTTTGAAGAAAAGTGAAATAAAGCACTTTGGTTCTGAAATTGTGAAAGTGGAGGCGGAGGCCATTCAAGTGCGGTGTCCTTCTTGAGAAGTGACAGAGAACAATGGGTGGTGATAAATGGCACTCGAAAAGACATAGAGGGGGGCGAACTAAAGATAAATTGGAGAAGACCACATTCAGAACTTGTGAAATATACTGGAAAGTGAGGAAAACTGTGTCCTGTGGCAAACTTTAATAAGCTATAAAAAATTAATGCAGAACTTCAATAAAAATGCATGAAGTAAAAATTATATAGAACATGCTTTAAAAGCAGTACACCTAATCCATTAAATATATTAGCGATTTTTAATTATTCACATTTAAAAAATAGTATTTTTCTTATTTGTCTACCGCATTTTCATGGTTGACCTGATGCTAAGTGTACAAATTTTGCAAATATAAAAATATATGTAAAGTAAGAACAAAATCGAGTTTAAATATTGCTAAATACTTAATATTTATGTACTTTCTGTAATATTACGGTAAATATATATATATATATATATACATATGCTTGCACATAGAACCTGCCATTACACGGCTACAGACACTAAAATGTATTAGCTCTTTCATTAAGATACACGTCTGTTAAATCTAATTGACTTTCTTAAGCTCTAACATTGGTCATTCTTGATCTATTAGATTCTTCCCAATTTTTGGATATATCCACATTATTTATGAATCTACTTGCTGTTCTCCATTTAGAATCTTTTCTTGTCTGATTACATGACTTACTTTTCATAGGTGGCATTTCAAAATTTTCTATAAAAATCCATGTGAAATTTAACGAGACATCTACAAATACATTATCCCACCATCTAAACTGACCTCTATGGCTAATATTGTGCGGGAGTGTTTAAAGGTCTAATTAAAAGCAATTAAAACTTTTTATGTTTGATGGTTAAATATTTTTATGTATGTCGTCCTTTCATGAATCACTCTTGTAAATATTTGCTACTGAAGAGATTGACCCGTTGGTACCTCTTAGAAAACAAACTCATTTACATACTGGATGGAAGCACTAGATGTTAGTTCTTTTTCTCTGGATGTTACATTCCCTTTTGTAACATTATTAGTGTTTATAACAGGGTTACATATCAACAATCGGACTGCATGCTTGGAATTTTCTGCGTTTCCTGCATTATGATAAGCAACTAGTGAAATTTATCCTTGCAAATGATATTATTCCTAAAAGATATTATTCCTCCATATCAAAAAACATCGGTCAACGGAAACAAACAAAATAAAAAAAAAAAAAAAAAAAAATAGCGCCATTTTTTCTCTAATATATATTATTTATACAGAAAGAAGGAGATATATGCTCGGGCATTATTGAAAATTAGAGCACTAAGATGTGCAACTTCGTTTTCCTTTAAATTTGTTGCTTCGTTTCGAACATCCACGGCCATCAAAAATTTTGAAAGAAATTGTTATTAATTATGTTTTGATTTTTAAAAAATTATTTTTTATAGCCCTTACATATTTACGTCATCAGATGATGCCCGTCTTAAAACTCTGGTTTATTTCAATGACTATTAAAAAAATACGGTACAAATATGAAATATAATTTTTTCTGTTCATTCACCAAACTAATACTTTTGTATTCTTAAAACAAATGCTAAGAAATTAAAAGTGAAAAATTGCAATTATTGAGCCAATTTACACTGAAGTGACAAAAGTCATGGGATAGCGATATGCAAATTTTCATATGGCAGTAGCATCGCGTAGAACAGGTATAAATGCGCAGTGCTTTCGCAGAGCCTTCATTTCTGTTCAAGTTATTCATGTGAAGAGGTTTTGACGTGATGATGACCGCACGACGGGAATTAACAGACTTTGAACGCGGAATGTTAGTTGGGGCTAGACGCATGGGTCATGCCATTTCGGAAATCGTTAGGGAATTCAACATTCCCAGATCCACTCTGTCAAGAGTGTGCCGAGAGTATGAAATTTCAGGCATAACATCCCACCTTGGACAGCGCAGTGGTCGACCGCCTGCACTTAACGACCGAGACCGGTGACGTCTGCAAAGAGTCGTAAATTCTAACAGACAAACAAACACTACGTCAAATAACCGCAGAAATCAATGTGGGACGTACAAGCGACTTGTCTGTTAGAACTGTGCGGAGAAATTTGGCTTTCTTGGGCTATTCCAGCAGAAGACCGACTCGAGTGCCTTTACTAACAGAACGACATCGCTTGCAGCGACTCTCATGGGCACGTGAGCATATCGGTTGGTCCCTAGATGAATGGAAAACCATGGCCTGCTCCGATGAGTCACGATTTCAGTTGGTAAGAGCTGATGGTAGGGTTCGAGTGTGGCGCAGACCCCACGAAGCCATGGATCCAAACTGTCAGCAAGGCACTGTTCAAGCTGGTGGTGGCTCCGTAATAGTGTGGGCTGTTTTTTCATGGCAAGGACTTGGTCCTCTGGTGCGACTGGACCGAACATTGACTGAAAATGCTTATGTTCAGCTACTTGGAGATCACTTGCAGCCATTCATGAACTTCATGTACCCAAACAACGATGGGATTTTTATGGATGACAATGCGCCATGTCACCGGGCCACAACTGTTCGCGATTGGTTTGAAGAACATTCTGGACAATTCCAACGAATGATCTGGCCACCTAGATCGCCCGACATGAATCCCATCGAGCATTTATGGGACATCATCGAGAGGTCTGTTCGTGCCCAAAATCCTGCACCATCAACGCTTTCACAATTATGGCCGTCTATCGAGACAGCATGGCTCGATATTCCTGCGGAAGACTTCCAACGACTTGTTGAGTCCATGCCACGTCGAGTTGCTGCACTTCGCCGGGCGAAAGGAGGGCCGACACGATATTAAGAGGTATCCCATGACTTTTGTCCCTTCAGTGTATATGATTTAAAGCACGTTAGTCAAATTTTAAATTTTTAAATTCTGAATAGATATTTCTTCTTAAAAAATGTACGAAAATTAAAAAGAGTTTCAATTTCTGTATCCGGGCAAGGCAGGATCATATTTGTGGAATATAATAAAATAGTCAACAAACTTTTAAGGTTTATGGGTCAAAATAGAATAGCGTAAGCTCTCGAGCATAAGAAAAAAATGAAGAACATCAAAATGCCAAATTATACTATTGTAACAAAAAATCCATTTATAATTTAATAAAGAATTGCAGAAAAATTGATTTTTAAATTGGTAATTTAATCAATAACGTTGAAAGAAAACTCGATCGGAAAATCAATATTAGCGATATTGAAAAATTAACAGATTTCGAAAAAATCAATTTATCAATATTTGAGTAATTTAAAAAAATGAAATAGTTTTAGAAAGAGAATTAAGAGAAATTAGAAAAAATATCAAAAACAAATACTGAAAAAATAAGGCTGCTGGAGACTTATCTAATCGATTTCAAAGTATTTATTAAGTTTTTGAAATCTTTTCATAGAAAAAAAATGTTTGGGGTACAAAAGTATTATTCGCATTCTAAATAAAGAAAGATACAGATGTTGTTGCAAATAAATGAAATTTTTATGTTCTTATATATGTAATTAATTTATTAATGTAAAATTACTTTGACTATTATTTATATTTTGCATGTCTTGTTAAACAATTTATATAAATGTATATATTTTGTATGTATAATTATAAATAAATTACTGATAAATTTATGTAAACATGAATCATATAAGCATAGATTTTAAAAATGTATGTTTATATTATTCATGCTTACATATTGAAGCCTATAACTCAGATTACGAAATTATTAAAATAAAAGTCAAACAAATCAAGAAATCCAATTAAAGAATTCATAAATTACATTAATATTAATATGGAAAAATATCTCACAATATGGCGACTACCTTTATAATCTGATTTGACTAATAAATTATTAGTTTATCATTGTGCATTTAAAAAAATCAATTATTCATATATAAATTTTGAATATTAACAATTAATAATGCGTGTTTGCCCAGTAGCAGATCTAATGTATGCAAAGATGAGAGTTCATATTTAATACAACGAATTTCAATGGCTAGCGTTAACAAAAAGTTCCACCAAGTGTGAGATGAGCAAACTTACTTCCACCATGCAAAATTGCATAATACTGCAAAATTCTAACAATAATAGTTATTGGCTACTTAAGAACCTGCATACAGAGTGATGGGTGCTTATATGAATAACACAATTTGAAAAGCTGTCTAGACATTACAAAATTTTTGATTTCAACTGTTGGATTATTTCAGATTCAGATCAGACCTTTCAGCCAATGATTTCAACTTTTTCTTCACCTGAATATATAACTTACTTAATTATTTTCTGATAGATAAATAATAGAAACATCAGTTCTTTCACTATTGGACATATGGAAAAATGCTTACAAGTAAATTCTGGAAAAATGATCAAGGTAAATAATTAAGTTATATTAATAAAATACTCTTTTCAGTAATTTTTTTCCTCTACCCAACAAGACATATAATCAATATATGTCTATTAATTAAAAAACGGGAATAAAAGAGACATTTTTCAAGCGTCTTAGCTCTCTCAATTAAATAGTTTCTCTTTTATATAGTGGAAGAACATAAAAAAGCTGATTCCAGAAAAATAAACATTTATATGTTATCTGCTTTCTAAATATTTTATATAGTTTTTATTTTTAAACACATTTTTTTTACTTCCTTATTCTAAAAATGAATATTTACGAATATTTAACATCATGTAAAATGGCAACCTGCAATCGCTGCAAAAAATAGAATCGAAACTTTTATTTAGAACAAAATGCAAAAGTATTCATTTTAAGAAACAGTGTTCTTCAATGTTGAGCAAATTTATTTTCTCAAATGTATGTTTTGAATATCTCAATACAAATCCCAAGACAATTTTATTTCAGCTTTAGGCGATAATAATTTCGCCCATTCTCCTACGTCTCTATCAATAAAGCAAACATATTTGTCCTTTGAATTATATTGTACTAAAAGAGATAAAGTTTTTTAAAACAAAACTTAAAATGATACTCATGAGAAAGAAAATTTTAATAAATGAGAAATCTGCGATATGAGAAAATCCCTTATTATGTAATCAACATTTATTCTTAAATGAAAAAATGCTTTTTTGTCGTTTATTCATACAAAATAAATAAAACGAAATATTAGTTCTTATACGTAACATTTTCTAAAATTTAAATCAAATAGGGTTTATGAAAATAATAATTTAACTTAGAGTCGATTGATAAAAGGAAATTTACGTGACAGAAATTCAAATGTATATTTTGGAAATTTAATTTAATAAAATTTATGCGTTCACGTATGAGTGATCCATGTATAAATAATTTTCAGGTTTATTTTATTTTTTTTTAAATGGTGAACAAATAAAATATTCCAAACCAAAAAGTTAAATGTAAAGGGATAAATATTAAGTATATGTACATAAAATATGTGTATTTAATTTCACATGTGTATTAGTTATGTATATGTAATTATATGTAATGTATAGGTATGAATATTTAAAAATATATAGATATATATAAAACAAAATATTAGTTCTTATACGTAGTATTTTTTAAAATGGAAATAAATAAGATTTAAGTAATAATAATTTAACTTGCTGTCGATTGGTCAAAAGGAAAATGCATGACATTATATTCGAATGCATATTTTGAAAAATGATTTAATTTAATAAAATGTTTGCTTTCATGTATGAATGATTCATGTATAAATAGTTTTAAGATTTAAAATATTCTTAAAAAAATCGTGAACAAATTTTACATCCCAAACCAAAACGCTATAAGTAAATGGACAAAACATTAAATATAAGTATATTTAATTTAACGTATGTAGTATTTATGTATATGTGACTATATGTAACGTATAGGTATTAATATTTAAAAAATTTAGGTATATCTAAAACGAAATATTAGTTCCTATATGTATTATTTTCTTAAATGGAAATCAAATCTGATTTAAGTAATAATAGTTTAATTTACTGTCGATTGATAAAATGAAAAAAACATGACATAAAACTAAGCGGGATATTTTTAAATACGGTTTAATTTAATAAATTATATGTATTCATGTATGAGTGATTCATGTATAAATAATTTTAAGGTTAAAAATATATTTTTTTAAAAACAGTAAACAAATAAAACATCCGAAACCAAAAAGGTAAATTTAAATGGACAAATATTAAACATATGTGTATTTAATGTAACATACATATTATTTATATATGTGCAATTTATATATATTCAACGTGTATATGCAAATTAACATATGTATATATATATATTAAACATATGTATATTTAATTTAATTTATGTATAGGTAATGTATATTTAACATGTGCATATGCAAATTAACATATGTATATGCATATTAACGTATTTATATGTGTATTAAACATTTGTTAAACATATACATATTTAATGTAACATATGTTAAATATAATTTTATTATATTTAATAAAATTAAATTGTATAATCAAGCATGAATATCATAATATAGATAATACATGTTTTTTAGATTTGTTATTACTATTTCAGCGTTTTTAAACTAATGAGATCATCCCGACTAACTCGTAAATAATAACAAATATTATCCGTTCATTAGCGTTCCTTAAGTAGAACAAACGGAATGAAAATTAACCTTTTTTCATGTCACACTCACTAATAGATCCTCACTAACTGAAGCTAAAATTAAAACTGTCACCACCACTGTTAACGCGATAACATCGCCCTCGGTTTCCTTTGCTAAGCCTAAAGCAGTTAATAGAACGTATTCCCAGCAGCTGCAATCATCCGAATGAGATTAAATTCCGCTGGTGGGGAGAAACAAAGTTTAATTACTTTTTTTTTCTTTTTCCTGTCAGTTAAATAACTAGAGTAATTTCGTCGTACTATCAACACCTTCTTCATTGTGTGAGAAACTATTTTTTTTTATTTGTTGATATTCTCTCCAGCCACCTAACCCCTTGATAATCCTAGGAAAATTCTTTTTTTTTTTTTGTTGCTGTTGCCAGCGAAAGTTCCATTATATATATATATATATATATATATAGAGAGAGAGAGAGAGAGAGATATATATAATATTTTTTTTTTGGTTAATGGTATTAATCATATAATAAAATAAATTTAAAAAATATGTATTAGTTTTCTACTTTGAAATATTTTTCTGAAATAAAAATATGATATTAAAAAAAAATTCGTAGATAATTAAAGAGCTTCCTGCTGGTTTGGGAAAAAAGAGATAAATTCATGATGGAAAAAAAAATTTTATGATAATAAGGAGAAAGAACTAAAAATTCTCTAGGCTAATAATATTTCATTATTTTTAGATTTGAGGCTTCCATTATTAAAGAGCTAAATGTGTAATGAACAGATGTTTTATATGAACGTCAATTAAAATTGTTTAACGTATAGTTTTTAAAATACAGTAAACATCCCAACTCAAAAAGTTAAATTTAAATGGATAAATAATTAACATATGTAAATAACAAACGTATATTTAATTTAACATATGTATTATTTATGCTTATGAAATTATATGTAATTTATGTACAGTTAACATGTGTATATGCATATTAACATAAGTATATCCATATTTAATATATTTATTAAACACATGTTAAACCGATATATATTTAATTTAACATATGACTATGCATATTTAACTTATGTATTTTAAACATCTGTATATTTTATTAAACATATTTTTATTACATTTAATCAAATTAAAATGTATAGCCAAATAAATTATAGTATAAATTAAACATGAATAGCTTAATATTCATAATACATGTTTTTTAGATTTGTTATCACTGCATCTGAAACTAAATTGATTAGATTTGTTATCACTACAATTTAAACTAATGAGATCATTACGACTAACTCGCAAATAATAACAAATATTATCTATCCATTAGCGTTCGTTAAGTAGAACAAACAGAATGAAAATGACTCTTTTTTTAGGTCACACTCACTAATAGATACTCACTAACTGAAGCTAAAATTAAAACTGTCACCGCCACTGCTTAAGCGATAGCCTCGACCTCAGTTTCCTTTGCTAAGCCTAAAGCAGTTAATAGAACGTATTCCCAGCAGCTGCAATCATCCGAATGAGATTAAATTCCGCTGTTGGAGTCGGGGTGGGAAACAGGGGGGAAACAAAGTTTAATTACTTTTTTTTGTTTTCTTTTTCCTGTCACTTAAATAACTAGAGTAATTTCGCCGTACTATC
Source organism: Caerostris darwini (assembly GCA_021605075.1). Classification (NCBI taxonomy): domain Eukaryota; kingdom Metazoa; phylum Arthropoda; class Arachnida; order Araneae; family Araneidae; genus Caerostris; species Caerostris darwini. The sequence goes on from BPLQ01007856.1 coordinate 127,657, forward strand.
AACACCTTCTTCATTGTGTGAAACAATTTTTTTTATTTGTTTATATTCTCTCCAGCTACCTAACCCCTTGATACTTATAGGCAAAATTTATTTTGTTGTTGTTGCCAGCGAAAGTGCCCTTATATATATTTTTTTATTAAAATATTTTTTGTTAATGGTATTAATCATATAATAAAAGAAATTAAAACAAAAAAATATATATATTAGTTTTCTCCTATGAAATATTTTTCTCGAAGAAAAATATTATCTGATTAAAAAAAATATGGTAGATAATTAAAAAGAGCTTCCTGCTGGTTTGTGAAAAGAAAGATAAATTCATGATGGAAAAAAAAAAAGGTTTTTATGATAACAATCAGAAAGAACTGAAAATTCTCTGCGCTAATAATGTTTCATTATTTTTATATGTGGGGCTTCCATTATTAAAGAGCTATATGTTTAAAGAACAGATAACTTATATGAATGTTAATTAAAATTGTTAAACGTATATTGTTCTGAAAATACAGTAAACATCCCAAATCAAAAAGTTAAATTTAAATGGATAAATATTAAACATATATAAATAAAATACGTATATTTAATTTAACATATGTATTATTTATGTGTATGTAATTATATGTAATTTATGTACAGTTAACATTTGTATATGCATATTAACATAAGTATATTCATATTTAACATATATATATATATATATATATATATTAAACAGATATATATATATATATATTAAACAAATATATATATATATATATATATATATATATATATATATATATATATATTAAACAGATATATATTAAACAGATATATATTTAATTTAACATATGTATATGCATATTTAACTTATGTATATTAAACATATGTATATTTTATTAAATATAATTTTATTATATTTAAAAAATTAAAAGTGTATAATCAAACATGAATAGCATTATAGTAATAATAGAATTCTTTTACGAATATTACCACTATTTCAGCGTTTTTAAGCTAATGGATCATGACCTAACCCCTTGATCATCAACTACCTAACCCCGTGATACTTATAGGGAAATTCTTTTTGTTGTTGTTGTTGCCGACGAAAGTTCCATTATATATTTTATTAAAGAAAAATATTTTTTTTGTTAATGATATTAATCATATAATAAAAGAAATTAAAGTAAAAAAAAAAAATATTAGTTATTCTCGTATGAAATATTTTTCTGGAATAAAATATGATCTGATTAAAAAAAAAAAAAAGTTAGATAATTAAAAAGAGCTTCCTGCTGGTTTGTGAAAAGAAAAATAAATTCATGATGGAACAAAATTTTTTTTATGATAATAATGAGAAAGAACGAAAATTCTCTGGGCTAATAATCTTTCATTATTTTTAGATCAGAGGCTTCCATTATTAAAGAGCTAAATGTTTATTGAACAGATAACTTACATGAACGTTAATTAAAATTGTTTAACGTATAGTTCTTAAAATACAGTAAACATCCCAAGTCAAAATGTTAAATTAAAATTAATAAATATTATACATACATTTAATTTAAAATATGTATTATTTATGTTTATGTAATTTATGTACAGTTAACATGTGTATATGCATATTAACATAAGTATATAAATATTTAACATATTCATATATATATATATATATATTAAGCATATGTTAAACAGATATATATTTAATTTAACATATGTATATGCATATTAAACTTATGTATATTAAACCTATGTATATTTTATTCAAAATATTTTTATTATATTTAATCAAATTAAAATTTATAATTAAACATGAAAAGCATAATATTGATAATACATGTTTTTTAGATTTGTTATATCTATTTCTGAGCTTTTTAAACTAATGAGATCATTACGACTAACTCGCAAATAATAACAAATATTATCTATCCATTAGCGTTCGTTAAGTAGAACAAACTGAATGAAAATGACTCTTTTTTTAGGTCACACTCACTAATAGATCCTCACTAACTGAAGCTAAAATTAAAACTGTCACCGCCACTGTTTAAGCGATAGCCTCGACCTCAGTTTCCTTTGCTAAGCCTAAAGCAGTTAATAGAACGTATTCCCAGCAGCTGCAATCATCCGAATGAGATTAAATTCCGCTGTTGGAGTCGGGGGTGGGAAACAGTGGGGAAACAAAGTTTAATTACTTTTTTTTTTTTGTTTTCTTTTTCCTGTCACCTAAATAACTAGAGTAATTTCGCCGTACTATCAACACCTTCTTCATTGTGTGAAACTATTTTTTTTTATTTGTTTATATTCTCTCCAACTACCTAACCCCTTGATACTTTCACTGAAATTTATTTTGTTGTTGTTGCCAACGAAAGTTCCATTAAATATTTTTTGTAAAAAAAATATTTTTTTGTTAATGGTATTAATCATATAATAATAGAAATTAAAAAAAAAAATATTAGTTTTCTCCTATGAAATATTTTTCTGGAATAAAAATATGATCTGATTAAAAAAAAAAAAAAAAGATAGATAATTAAAAAGAGCTTCCTGCTGGTTTATGAAAAGAAAGATAAATTCATGATGGAAAAAAAGTTTTTATGATAATAATAAGAAAGAACTAAAAATTCTCTGGGTTAATAATGTTTCTTTATTTTTAGATGTGAGGCTTCCATTATTAAAGAGCTAAATGTTTAATAACATATAACATATATGAACGTTAATTAAAATTGTTAAACGTATATTTCTGAAAATACTGTAAACATCCTTTTCTGTGAATAAAAAATTTTCTTACTATTGATATTTTTCCAAAAAATATGTTTCAAAAACATATTTTCTAAAATTAAAATTTCATTTGAGGATATTATCAAGGAATATATAATATGTTGTTGTCGTATCCCCTGAAGTGCACAAGAAAATCAAATATCGTGGTATTCCCGAATAATATTGGCTAATATATAATTAGTTTATACTACAATATATAGCACTTGCTTTAAACAAAAAGAAGCCTTAATTCTGTTAAAGCATTTCTTTAAATAAATAATAATCATTTTTTCATATATTATGGATCCGTCCTTCATAAAATTAAAAAAAAAATTATCTGACATTGCAGACTGAAATTTCATATTTGTATTCCATTATGTTTTATCTGGTAGACAATTCTAACAATTCTTAGCTTTTTTAAACGAAACTGTAATTTTTATTTCAAATTAATGACAGAGCAGAAATGTATAAGGCCGATTTCATTTTCTTACTTCATAATTGGAATTTATTTCATACATGATTTATTATTTCTGAAAATTTAATTTGCTTTAGTGTGTTTACACACTGTCTGAAATGTATTTATATTTTTGCTTCGTGAAGTTTAAGAATCATTATTATTATCTGATGATAATATGATAAAAATTAGTATCGTTAGTTTGAGATTCATGTATAAATAATTTTAAGGTTTAAAATATTTTTTAAAAAATAATGAACAAATAAAACATCCCAAACCAAAAATAATGTTCATGTACATTTAAATGTAATATTGACGTAAATGTGATATTGTACATTTAAATGGACAAATATTAAGCATAACATATAACATAAGGTTACATATGTATATTTAATTTACCATATGTATTATTTATGTGTATATAATTATACGTAATGACTTATAAATAAGATTTAAATAATAATAATTTCACTTACTGTCGCTTGATAAAAGAAAAATAAATGGCATAAAATTTGAATTCATATTTTGAAATACCATTTGATTTATTAAAATGTATACTTTTATGTATGAGTGATGCATGTATAAATAATTTTGAGGCTTAAAATATTTTTAAAAAGATGGTGAACAACAAAAACATCCCAAACCAAAATGTTAAATGCAAATGGACAAATATTAAACATATAGAAAATATACATATATTTATGAAACATGTATTTTCATGTTTGTATTATTTGTATATAAGTAGTTGTAGGTAATGTATATATAATTTATGTATATTAAACAAATGTATATTTTATTAAATATACTTTTATAATATTAAAAAAATTAAAATGTATAATCATACATGAATAGTATAATATTAATTATTCATGTTTACTTGTATTACCACTATTTCAATGAACTTTTTAAAACTAATGAGATCATTACGACTAACTCGCAAATAATAGCAAATATTATCTATCCATTAGCATAATCGTTAAGTAGAACAAACGGAATGAAAATGACTCTTTTTTTAGGTCACACTCACTAATAGATCCTCACTAACTGAAGCTAAAATTAAAACTGTCACCGCCACTGCTTAAGCGATAGCCTCGACCTCAGTTTCCTTTGCTAAGCCTAAAGCAGTTAATAGAACGTATTCCCAGCAGCTGCAATCATCCGAATGAGATTAAATTCCGCTATTGGGGGGAAACAAAGTTTAATTAATTTTTTTTTCTTTTTCCTGTCAGTTAAATAACTACAGTAATTTCGCCGTACTATCAACACCTTCTTCATTGTGTGAAACTATTTTTTTTTTTTATTTGTTTATATTCTCTCCAACTACCTAACCCCTTGATATTTTACTGAAAAATTTATTTTGTTGTTGTTGCCAACGAAAGTTCCATTATATATATATTTTTTTTTCTTAAAAAAATATTTTTTTGTGAATGGTATTAATCATATAATAAAAGAAATTAAAGTAAAAAAAAAATATTAGTTTTCTCCTATGAAATATTTTTTCTGAAATAAAAATATGATCTGATTAAAAAAAAAAAAAAAAAGGTTAGATAATTAAAAAGAGCTTCCTGCTGGTTTGTGAAAAGAAAGATAAATTCATGATGGAAAAAAAAAATTTTATAATAATAATGAGAAAGAACTAAAAATTATCTGGGTTAATAATGTTTCTTTATTTTTAGATGTGAGGCTGCCATTATTAAAGAGCCAAATGTTTAATGAATAGATAACTTACATGAACGTTAATTAAAATTGTTAAACGTATATAGTTCTAAATATACGGTAAACATCTTTTTGTGAATAAAAAATTTTTTACAATTGATTTTTACCAAAAAATATATTTCAAAAACATGTTTTCTAAATTCATTTGAGGAACATTGTAAGGATTATATAATGAGTTGTTGTTGTCGTATCCCTTGAAGTGTACAAGAAAATCAATTATCATGGTGCTCTCAATAATATTGGCTAATATATAATTAGTTTATGCTGAAATATATAGCACTTGTTTTAAACAAAAAAATATCATACGACTTTTAAAGCATTTCTTTAAATAAATAATAATCATTTTTTCAAATATTATTTATCCGTTCTTTAGAAAAATTTTTTAAAAATGACATTGCATGGACATGACTGGAGTTTCATTTTTGTATTCTATTATTATGTATCTGGTACATACTAAACAATTCTTCGCTTTTTTAAATAAAACAGTAACTTTCATTTGAAATTAATGACAAAACTGAAATGTTATCGTTATTATTATCGTCTGAAGATAATAAGATCTAGAATTATTATCGTTATTATATCGTCTGAAGATAATATGATAAAGAATTATTATCGTTATTATTATTATCGTCTGAAGCTCAAATAAAAGTTTCTTGGGATTTGTATTGTTATATTCAAAATATAAATTAGAGTAAACAAGTATTCTTAGTATTGGAGAACACTGTTTCTTAAAATGAATACTTTTGCTTACTGTTCTAAATAAAAAAATTCAATTCTATTTTTGTAGATATTTCAGGTTACTATCTAATATCTCTACTTGAATTATATTAGATATTAGATATATTAGTAAAGATATGAGATAATAAGTTTTAATAAGAATATTATACATCTTTTGTATATTTAGATTTTCTAATAAAACAACTTCTTATGCTAGATATATTATTTATTTAAGCCGTTTAACATTCGATATAGTTATAATATACATGTTCCAAAGCCTAATAACAAAAAATCTTATAGACAATGTCTATCAAATCAATATAAGAAGTTTATGAATTCAACATAGGGCGTAATTTAAACACAGCAATTACATCATCTGATTGATGACAAGATTGCAAAATATTCAGTTAATACCGGAAATCCATTCTACCCACTAAATTACATCCAATCACCAATTCATGTCTACCCATATCTGCGTTCCGATTACCTTATACCAATCTGTGTTCACTTAATCGCATCCACGAACCTAACCTATGTGTGAGATACATACACGTTTCAACCTAAATCAACTCTATGATAATGCAATCTGGACTGCATGCATCTTTAAGCATGAAGTGGGAAATCTTCGTCCTAAACAAACAATACACCACGATAAGGACATGCCTGTGTGCTCAAGTACCCCAATTCGCTTACTCCAAACACGCTCCCTAGTGTAGATATAGAGGGTTCGGGGTGAATACAAACACCAGAGAGAGCACAAACGCAGTTAAGAGAAACAGGATGGGGTATATTGGCTCTCAGAACCCCCTGTTTAACATAGCTGCTATGTACTAATCGATATCCTAGTGTAATGAAAGCCACGTAGATAAGTATCCATTATTGACCACGTTGGGTCATGTTATAACGTTACCGGAATGCACTTTCCGTTGCATCTGAGAAGATTAGTGCATTTAATGTAGGAAATTGTTGGAACTTATTTAGGTGGGTCGATAATTTCGTTAGGGATTCACATGTGGAGTCTTAGAAAAATGCAACTGGTGTGTAATTATTTTTCATAAACAAATGAATTATTTTGTGTGTTTAAATTCACGTTTGCTTTTGTTTGGTGAAAAATAATAAAATTAATTTAATAATTTTTGACATTCTGCTTTTTTTTAAATAAGCAGGATTTTGTTGCTATAATTTTTAGTTTTAAAAACTAATTTGTATTTTCAAGAAAGCTTAAAGCAAGTTTTTAGGATTGAGAACATTCTTTAATTTGCCACAATAAATGGATGTGTATGCATATATGCATTAAATGTGTTAAATAACACATTTAATAATTTATTTTGTTGAAAAAAATACTATATTATAATTTATATATTAAATTTAATAAGCTTTATAAAACGCTTGATATTTATTAAATTCCACAGAGCTTATTTTTAATTTTTAATTAAATTTAAATTAGCTCAGTTCATTTTTAAAATTGCAGCTTAAAAGTAGAAAAGTTGTAATTCATGCAATACTAAGAATTCAATTGTGAAAAAACTGAATAACATGTAAAAATATTATTTAAATAAAGCTGTTTTAGTATACATTAAAATAATTAATAAGAACAATACAGACTCATATGTCAATTATCATTTCTTTATCAAATAATTATAAAAATCCTTACACTCTTAAAGGTAAAGGACGACCATTTACCTGACTCAAATTAAAAGAATAAAAATTACTATAACAAATATAATTTATAAAAAAATACATAAAATAGTTGAATAATTATACAAATCGTTATTTTTTTAAATGTCACTTATAAATAAATATTAGAAGTAGCTTTACAAATAATATAAACTTGATATTATTTGCATATTATGCTTAGTATTTTTATTCTACTTAGATTCATTGTTTCAGGAAAAACTGGCATATTACCTCATGAGATAAACAATGAATCCGTATTCTCCATTTGAAAATATTGTGGCAACAAATAGAAAAATATTTATTAATATGGTATGAACATCTTGAAAGGCTACGAAATTTTATACTCCAAAATACAAAGAAAGAAAAATACTCCCACTATAAAAACTCTACAAAAATAAATATTAATAATAAATAAATAAATAGGTTATGTTAACTTCAAAAAAGAAATTGAAGATAATTTAATGTTTTACTGAAATAAAGGATTTTTTTTAATTCAAGACAATACCATAATTGATTAAATTCACTTTATTTTTCTAAAATTAACACAGGACGAAATTCAAACATGAAAATACATCAATTTTTTTTTAAATCAGAAGAAATATTTATATTATTTAAAGTTACAAGTGATATTGTTTATGTATTTAGCAAGTACAAATTTCACGTCTTACATTTATCAGACCATTATTTGCTGTGTTTAATTGTTGTGATGTCTGTTATTAAACGCAATTTGATAATGCTATTATAATTAACTGCTTTCTTCTTACAATTTCATTTCTCGGCTGTTCATTTCTCACTATTTTTTACACAATTAGACGTGAAATCTAATTCAGTTTACTGTCCTCAGACAGTCTAAAGTAAGTTTATTAATTATTATTTTTTAAATTTTTATTGTTTATATGTATTAGTAATCGATGGTTTTCGTGAATTTGAGGAAATACAACAAAATTTCTTTTTACAGTTCTTATCAGATTATCGATATAAATTTTTACTTTTGATAAAATTTCATTTTCTGAGTCACATAAACATAGTTTATTCTCAATTGAAACTACTTGTGTATTATTTCTATCAGTCTAACTACAAATACAATTTCTAAATTATCATGAATTTTTAATTCACCTAGTATTTAAATGCTATCTTTTTCGACAAACTTGCTAAAAAGATTTTGTTTGTTATTAATTTCGTTACTTGGGATTAAGCTTCAATAATCAAAGATTCCAATAGTAGCGTCCATTAATTGATGTCGTTTTAAGTAATATTACTATTGAATTCCAATTCTATATTTATGTTTTTATGTATAATATTTCCTATTTGTGGTCTCACCATACTGAACAGATTGCTAAACCTTTAATTTTTGAACCTACAATTACAATACTCTAGCTAACAGTGACGAAGTATTGTTACTATAAAATTAACAAATTCCAATTTGGTTTAAGCAATTCATTCTTCTTTTAATTGAAAAAAAATTACAAAGGTTTTTATTAGCGTTTTCTTTATTTTTAACAGAACTGGCTTCATTAAACTTTATTCTCATAATATTTTTCAATGATATAATCCAACAATTTTCATTTTCAATAACTAAATAAACCAGTTTTGGGATCATTGCTGACATACATTTTATGAATATTAAAATGTCTGAATTAAAATATGCCAATGAGATATTGCCTCTATTGTTAGTTAATAATATTTATTAATAGTACATTTAATCTACATTATAATGCAATTTTAAATCCATTTAAATAAAATTAATAAAAACTGACTTCTTAATATTTGATACGTCACTTTACCTTTTAAAAACTAATTTTTTCTCAGTAAATGCATTTCTGCTAATTTCCACTTAAACAAAAAATTTAAATATCTTTCCTTTTTATGTATTGAATATTTCAGAATTAAATCGTTAATTATGAATTTAAAAATACTTTTCAAGTAAAGAGGATTGAGAATTGTAATATGTTCTATTATATTAATAACTTTTTCTTATAATTGTATAGCTTATACATTAAATAAAAAATAAAAAAAAAACATTTTTAAATTAAAACTATGAAGTATTTTTTATATAAATTGAAAAATATTGATGTATTGAAACAGTAACTGCCTTTTTTTTTTTTTCATTTTATTTTTAGAAATATTATCAATTTTTTTCAGTTAATCATGTTAATTAGAAGATTACAAAGAGAAAATCAATGTGATGTTCCTCAACTAAAAAGGGTACCAAAGAATTTGATTAAAATAGATTTTTTATGAAAGAAATTAAACCCATAAAATGTACGAATGAAAAAAAAAAAAAAAACATCCTTTCCATTTTTAAAAAATTTTTATTAGGAAAAAAATATATCTTTGGAGAGATTAAAACTTATTCATTTCTTTAATTAGAGGAAAGTTAATGATTTAAATAATTTTCATGAATATTTCTGTAGCTTTAATTTATTTCTGATATTTGCCTTTCATATGATTTGACTGTCTAATTAATTTACTGTAGTTTTATTGAAATTAAATTTTTAACTGTGGATATTTTTACCATCCAATTTTTTTATTATTTTTTTTCCATGCAGAAAAAAAAAGTCATGTATATATAACTCAGGCTCTGTGGTAACGTGTGCCGTTGGTGAGCATTAAGGCTGAGGTTCAATCCGCTAGCAGCATTGTTGTAGACACTGTGTCATAAGCGAGGATCATTCAGGATGGGTTAATGTTCAGCATCTTGCCTCATTAGTCAGAATACCTGCTGAGAGTTTTCTCCTAAACTATATGCAAATACGGGGATGTTCATCCCAAAAGTCCTCCAGGAAGTCACTGCCTTTCTCCTTTAGCAACTCGAAGCCAAGTCTCGAGTGCACCAACACAACAGAAGCTGTCCACTTTCCCACCATCCTTGGGTTAGACTACTCGTGGGGTGTCCGTTCCTCACTGCCGGACACTAAGGATTAGACACAACAACAGCAATACATTTGGCAAGAAAACAAGTAATATAAAAAAAAATAATAATAAAGTCAATTCCTACTTTTTTTTCACTATATTGCAAAAAGTCCTTTATAAATAATTTTCATTCATTTTTTAAGTTTATCTGGTGCCATCTATTGGTATGCAACTTAAATCTAAAAAAAAACTAAAATTAATTAATTAGATATAATTACTAAATTAATATTTGAAAAAACTTTATTAACATCCAGTGTCATCCACTACAAGTTCAAAAACCTTTATTTGAACTTGAGGGGATGAATAGAATGTATTTTATTAGCGAATGAAAATTTGAACAATATATACATAGGGAGAGTGTGAGCTAATAGAATGAATTGAATAAACATTTTGGTAATAAAATCATGAAACTTGTGAACAACTTACAATTACCATTCAGTTGCTCAACATTTATTTCTTATGTAACTTTAATTAGGGAATAAATCTAAGGATACCATTTCCAATCCTCATGTGACTTTGAACCCAAAGGAATGACATTCTGGTCAACGGCCTTATCATGCTCATCCCTGGCGTAAACGTGGAAACTTCCTGTTTGGCTTTCTAGATAATCTACGAACTCAGCTTTTTTTTTTAAATCTAAAATTTTTACCAATAACCCGCCATAGGTCTTTCTGTCAAATGTGATATTCAAAGAACGGTAAAAAGCACCATGCTAGAAAAAAAACCAATATAGTATTCGATACTCTTTGAAACAGAAAATCCTTTACAATCGATTTTTAAGGCAAAAAATAAACATTCTTAAGCAAAAGTTGACTTCAAAGGAAAATTTGTTTGCTACAGCCCGCAGTAACTATTTAAGCTCTCAAACTTACAGATGCAATTTGAAAAAAGTTCGGTCCATTGAAGCAAAATATAAACAAAAATTGGTCGAAAAAGTTGTATACACAGAAAAGTTTCAATCGCAGATACTTCTAGAAAGCTGTGTCCGAAATAAGCAATTCAATACAAGAGAAAGTTGCCTGGAGTCGAATAAGAAATGTTCAATTCAGAAAATCTTGTTGTAGATAAAGAACTTCGAATTAATCAAAGGAATCATAAATATTAAGTAAAAGTCTTGTTTTATCGATACTTGAAGAAATGTAATCATAAAAGCTTTTAAAATGTTTCAAATAATAGATAAATTTATTTATAATTAAACAACTTTATTAACAACATGCTCATTTTCAAGATACAAACTAAATAAATGTACCGAAATCAAAACTACTAAATGCAAATTTCATGCATTTAATTATTGAATCAGAATTTTATTAAGTTAAAATGTGTTTTTTTATATTTATTAATTTAAAAAATTTTAAAAATATATTTTTTAAAACATGTTTAGACATTCAAATGAAAAAAATAAAATATTTAAAAAATTTCTAAAACAATAGAAATTTAATAACTGAATTTTCATAAATTATGATACTTACCAGTTATTTTAATTGACCATTTCTAAATATTGAAATTTAGACGGAAGGAAAATAATGCAAGTATTATTTATTATTAACACCTTCTAAAACACTACAATAAGGAAATTCGATATATCTGAGAAAACCATATAATAAATTTTATTTAAGAAATTATCAGGATGAAAAACGTGAGTGTTAATATTTTTTTTTTTAATTTAAGTTTTAAAAGGTTTTTTTTTACTTGTAAAAACCTGCACTTTTACTTTTACACACTTTACTTTATTTTTATTAAAGTACTTATTTTTTTGGATAATATGAAAATTCAGACATTGTACAGTAATGTAACTGTAACATAAAAATGAAATAATGAAATATCTAACAAAACACAAATTATTACTCGTCTCAATATTTTTATTAGAATTAATTTTTTACAGTTTTTTAGAATAGTAATTATTTCTATGGGTTCAACTTTCATGGCGATAAAAAAAATAACAAGCAACTGAAGATATATTATTAAAAGAAACATTCTCTTGCAATGACACAGTTGAAATTTTCATCACTTTCTTATAAAGTACAAAAATTGTACAACCGATTTCAATGTCTACATGTTTAGAAAACAATTATTTCCTGGTTTTATTTTGCCAGTTTGCTATCATTTTGGTTATTTCAATTTATACTGATGATCATGGGCCTATTTATTTAAAATTGTAATGTGCAGTTTGATAAATTTTACTATAGATAACTCTAAAATAGCAAAGAATGTTTGGTCTTCCATAAAGAAAATATTTTAAATTGTTCAGAAATATTGAAAAGTAAATTTAATGACGTAAATATCACTATATTCAATGTCATTTGTATCTAACAATTAGATGTTTGCCTGTATGATCTAAAAGCTTAGCTTTCATATATCCTCTACTAGTCCATTTTATGGATGATTATACTGCTACATCATACAGTGGTGCAAAGTGGTCTCTTCCATAACCCACACTCCGTAAAAAGAACAATTCCATTTCTAAAAAGACGATTATCTCGAAATGCCAAGCCTGCAAATTACTTAAGTTTCATGACCAATTAGTGTCAACTTCTGTAATAGAGCGTAATTCTGCTGTGCACATAGTATCGTATGAAATAGATCGCATTTTCTGACGGTTTATCTTTTCTCTTTGCAGATGTTGCAGTTCCCTGAAGACAGCAAACATTGAGGTAATAAGTTATGTCTATGTCTATACCTATGTCTTGCATATGCCACATGGTCGAGATGTAAAAAGCTGGCTAAAGCTATAAAAGAAGCTACGAACAGCCGTTTGCCCCTCTCGTGTTGACGATGTTTTAACTTCATAACAGCAGTGGTTGCTGTAAGAAACCCATAGAATGGTGGTACTGAAAACACAAGGTATGCGAATGAGGGAAAAAATCAATTGATTGTTTTGCAGGGTGAACTGCTCCAACGACATCATTATCTAGTATGTGATATAGACACTTTCATATCATCCGTGCTACATTCCACCACCTGATGGTCATTTAGGGGAAGTTAGTTCACCATTGCCTCTAAGAAGCCTGTTTTTAACTCAAAACAACGAAAGAGTCGTCTGGAGTATTGCCACAGCCGATCATCATGGTGGATAGCAGACTGACAGCATGTTTAGTGATGAATTGCCTTTAGTCTTGGAGCGGATGGTAATAGGTTAAATGTGTGTCCCATGTGTGGTGGTGAAAATATCAGTTGCATCTATAAGTCTTTGTTTTACGGTGGCACATAGCCATTATTCATATTATGATGGTGTGGGATGCACACTATTACAAAAGGAGTTCGCGCCTACGTACAATATTGGCAGCTCAGCGATATGTTCATAGCAGTATATGTTAATTTGAATTGTTCTTCCTGACACGTCATAATAGGGCCATCTTCCAACTAGTCAAGGACAGACACCATACCATTTATATATCTCTAAACTCTATCAGTTTTGCTGGCGTTCCATCTTCGTCAGTAAGATATAGAGACCTTTAGACATTTGAATGTGTATAAAGCATGATAAGCCCTCAAATTTGGGTGCGTCAAAATGTCGCAGATCAGCAACAACTCCATTCAAATAACTGACGGAACGTAGAGCAGGATGCCCTTAGAATTCATTGCATACCTTACATAAAAGGAATCATCAATTTAATGATATAAGCAATCAGCATCAAATTTTAAGCCACTTATGTATTATACAGTCTTAAAGTGCCCAGGTTTTGTTATGAATTTTATGTAAATTTAAGTTCAATAGAAAACAATAATTTTTTTCATGATGTTTCATTTTTTTCCCTTACAAAGGAATAATTTTTTCACAAAATAAACAGCTTTAACAATATTAAATACATTTCATTTTAAAAATTGGTGTAAATTTTTTGTAATTATTATTATTTTATTATTTTTGTTTTTAGTATGAAGTGTGTCAGATTTCTGCTAAAATCTAATCCTAGATTAACACAAATTTTTCTTTTCATAGTTTCATGTTTTACCCGTTTTAAAACAATGAAGTTTAATAATTAAATATGCTTTAAAAGGATTTTTAAATGTTAACAAATAGTTAATATTCTTTATTTTTTTTGGGGGGGAAGAGGCCAAATTAAAAAAAATAGAGAGCGATATAGGAGACTTCTTGTATTTAGAACATTTTAAATGCCTCCCCATTTAAAATAAAAATCTTTCGTTTTCTTTATATAGTGTTAGTTTTTTTATGATTCTTTTTTAATTAAATATAATAATTAATTTTTTGAAAATTTTCTGAGAAATTAAGAAAGAAAAAGCAGAAAGATATACTTCTTTGTGGTTATTTTAGAGTTAGGAATTATTTAAATAACATAAATTAGACTTCTCTAATCTCTCACAGTTTGAAAGAGACATTACTATAACAGAAACAGAGAAACAATACCCCCAACTTTTCAAATATCCAGCTCTGGTTAATAAAATAATTAGATTCAAACTGCATTGCTATCTGGAGCTTTTGATAATTGCAGGGGTATGAAAACAAAACCAAGCACTTTAAGTGAAGAAATTAATTCCGCCATCATTTTATCCCTAAAGACACTACTGTAATACATCTCTTTGCTCCTTGGGAAACATTATCAAAAAGCTCTGGAGCTTCCGCAACTGTCATTTCATCAACGTATTCAGTACTTAAACTCAAATCCTCGTAATTGCTTTCATCTCTTTAACATTAAAGTTCTCTCTTTTTTAAATACTCACGTCCATGCTTCGACATTTAATGCAGTAACGTATTCTTCTACTCATCGCTATAAACGGCACTCCCAGAAACCATTTCCAACAAACCGATTGTGACAGAGAGTATTAAGCAAATGTGTAGCAGCGGTAATGGCACTAAGGACATTTTATTCAGGGAGATAGCGAAAAAGAAACCGATAGGCTCCGAAGGGAATGGTGACTAGCACAGACAAAAAAATTGCGTTAAGGGTAACCGATCCGAGCCAATACCTAAGCTCCTTGGAAAAAAAAATATAAGTGCATTCTGTCTTAAGACATTTAGGATAATTTTCATCTTTGTCATTATTTACCGAAGTTCTGTTGTTGTACGTGGTACTTGCTATTGATTGGCGATGCTTGTATAGGTTTTAGTATTGGTATTTGTTTTATTTTATTCTTTTACTTAGGTAAAATAATGCCTAGTACTTTATTTAAATTTAATCAAATTGGTAATCATTTTTCAACAACATTATGTATTTTCCTGTATTGTTATAGTACTTACATTGATTATCAGTTGATGAGATTACCTATATGCATGAAAATATTTACAAAATGTACTGTACTTTTTGTGTATTACTTCTGTTCGTAATGCCATTAACAAAATATACATTAAGATGATGCTATAGAAATAAAGGGGATTTCTTGTATTCAGAACATATTACATGTCTCCTAATTCAAAATAAAAATATTTTGTTTTCGTTTTGTTTTGTAAAATCATTTAATTTTTAGTAAATTTTCTATGAAAAAATAGAAATAAATATTTCTTGTTTATTATTATTATTTTTTTACTTTAGGGAGTTAGGAATTTTCTAAATAACATAAATTAGACTTCTTTAATCTCTCACAGTTTGAAAGAGACATTATTAAAACAGAACAGAAATAGAGAAACAATACCCACACCTTTTCAAATATCCAGCTCTGGTTAATAAAATAATTAGATTCAAACTGCATTGCTATCTGGAGCTTTTGATAATTGCAGGGGGATGAAAACAAAACCAAACACTTTAAGTGAAGAAATTAATTCCGCCGTCATTTTATCCCTAAAGACACTACTGTAATACTTCTCTTTGCTCCTTGGAAAACGTTATCAAAAAGCTCTGGAGCTTCCGCAACTGTCATTTCATCAACGTATTCAGTACTTAAACTCAAATCCTCGTAATTGCTTTCATCTCTTTAACATTAAAGTTCTCTCTTTTTTAAATACTCACGTCCATGCTTCGACATTTAATGCAGTAACGTATTCTTCTACTCATCGCTATAAACGGCACTCCCAGAAACCATTTCCAACAAACCGATTGTGACAGAGAGTATTAAGCAAATGTGTAGCAGCGGTAATGGCACTAAGGACATTTTATTCAGGGAGATAGCGAAAAAGAAACCGATAGGCTCCAAAGGGAATGGTGACTGGCACAGACAAAAAAAATTACATTAAGGGTAACAGATCCGAGCCAATACCTAAGCTCCTTGGGAAAAAAATATATAAGTGCATTCTGTCTTAAGACATTTAGGATAATTTTCATCTTTGTCATTATTTACCGAAGTTCTGTTGTTGTACGTGATAGTTGCTATTGATTGGCGATGCTTGTATAGCTTTTAGTAGTGGTATTTGTTTTATTTTACTTTTTTCAGTTAAAACAATGCCTGTTTCTTTCTTTTTTTATATTTAATCTATTTGGTAACCGTATTTCAACAGTTATGTATTTTCCTGTATTGCTATAGTGCATATATTGATCATCAGTTTATGAGATTAATTATCTGCATGAAAATATTTAAAATATATAATGTATACTTACTGTGTATTATTTCTGTTCGTAATATCATTTACAAAATAGTTATTATAAATAACTCCTTTTCTTTAATGCCTTTTAGATAAAACAATGCCTATTTCTTAATTTTTTTTAATTTAATCAATCTGGAAACCATATTTCAACAAAGTTAAGTATTTTCCTTTATTGTTACAGTGCATACATTGATTATCACTTTATGAGATGAATTATCTGTATGAAAATATTTACAAAATGTTATTGTGTATTACTTCTGTTCGTAATAACATTTATAAAATGTTATTACGAACATATGAACAACTTATGTTCTTATGAACAACTTATATTCTTTAAAGCCTATCTTCGTAATGCCTTTAAGATAAAACAATGCCTATTTCTCTTTTTTTTAAATTTAATCAATTTGGTAACCATATTTCAACAAAGCTATCCATTTTCTTGTATTGTTATAATACATACATTGATCAGTTTATGAGATCACTATCTGCATGAAAATATTTACAAAATATATTGTACTTATTATGTAATAATTCTGTTTGTAATAAAATTTACAAAATATGTATTATGAACAACTTTCTTTGTGAAAAAAATGGTCCAAATATTCCAATTATATTTGTGATATTGTTTTATTTCAATCTCGTCGTTTAATTGAATAATTTTTAGTGGTTAAGATTACACATGCAATATTACTAAAGTTTAATTAATGCAATTTAGAAAATAATAAAATAATATTAGGGAAAAAAAAAGTTTAAAAAATATTTATTAACACTAAATTGTTTTTATTTTGAAAAAAACCTCTAATTAAAAGATGATAATGCAGAATTAAATGAAACTGTATAAAATTAAAAAGCAGTACTTAAAAAATTATTATAATTTGGATTTTCATCAACTAAATAAATCAAGAAAAACGATATAACAAACTTTTAGTTGCACTTTAAATAAACTTTTTTTAAAAAATTGCTTTTCTGTTGTTTTATTTCTTAAATTGCAAATAAAAATATTTTTATTAACTAAATAAATCAAGAAAAATAAAAAATAATAACAAACTTTTAGTTGCACTTTGAAATAAATAAACTTTTTTAAAAACATTGCTTTTCTGTTGTCTTTATTTCTTAAATTTATGCAACTAGATTGAATAAATATTTTATATAAAAGCACATTATTTTCCTCTTCTTTTATTATTTTTCTGGTACTTAACACGTTCTTAATTAAAAGGAAAATTGGGTTTTTTTAAAACATTTTCTTAAGTAAATGTTTCCTCAATAGAAATGTCAATATGTTACGTAAATATTATTAGGGGGAAATTGCTTGAAACACAAAAGGAAAGCCCACAGTTTACGAAACTCTACTTAATTAATTGTAAAATAGACAAACAATGAAAAACAAAGAATATAATTGTCTTTTAATTAACTTAATGGCTATTTAATTTAGAGAACTAAACTTACTTCTTTTAAAATGATCAATTTCTTAATAATTATATTAAACTTTTAATAAAACTCCTTAATTATGTTGTAAATAATTTCATTTGAAAATTATTAAATACTAGTTGAAAATTGCTCTTTAAATAGCAAAAACAGAATTCAATCATTATATGAATAGCACAAGAATCTAAATTAATAAATTTATAAGAATAATTTCAAGGTATATAAGAAATTTCTCCTGTTACCTAAAATGTATGTGGTCCAACAAACAATATTTAAGAGATTTCATAAAAAACTTTTTTTATAATAAACATCTAATAAATAATAAATTTTCTTTATTGTTTTTAATTCAATTAACTTTCAAATCATAAATTATAATATTTAATTACTTTTACAATAAAAAATTGTAAAAGTAATTTTTAAACTCTCATTTTAAAATTAATTTAGTTGCAAACAGATGAAAATTTACAACAAATTTATTACAAATAACAAATAAGGACAATAATTTAACATGAGTGCATTATATGGAGTTTAAATAAATGTACAATTAAGTTATGCAAGCTAATAATTAATAATTTAATTAAAAAATAATAATAACACAAATCTATTAAATATCCAAATAAATCTAGATTTCAGATTAGTGTTATTTTTAAATAAATTAGCATAATAAAAACAAATTAAATGAAAAACCATATATTTTCAAATGGTTTATTTTAGCATTATTTGTTAAGTAAAATGGTAAAAATAATTCAATAAAGATATTTACTGTTAAACTATTTTAAATCGTTTATTCCTTTCATTCAGAAAGCATAGAATGTAGTTGACTAAAGTTATTTTTGAGGTGTTATAAATAAATGCATACCGTATACACTATACAAAATAATTAATGGTGTGCTAAATATTCTACGTAGTTATTCTTTCATTGAGAAAGTATTGAAAATAGTTGGATAAATTTATTTTTATATGTTATTAATAAATACATACCTTATACAACAATGCACAAAATAATTAATGGTATACTAAATATTCGCTATCGTTATTCTTTCCATTGACAAAGTATACAAAGCAGTTGGCGAAATTTATTGTTTAGTTGTCATTAATAAATGCATACTATATACACTGCATGAAGTAACTAATGGTATGTTAAATATTCTAAATCGTTATTCCTTTAATTGAGAAGGTATAGAAAGCAGTTGACGAAATTTATTGTTTAGTTGTTATTAATAAATGCATACTATATACACAGTTATTAATAAATACATACCGTATACACTGCACAAAATAATTATTGGAAAACATTATGTGGAAAACTTTACAACTAAATACTAAACACATCGATAAAATGTTCAGTAAGGATACTTCATACCAATAAGCATAACACAAAATTATCGGTTTTAACGATATACTTTTAGATAACCGAAAAAAAGATTGGGAAGTTACCAATATAATAATGTAAATATTTTTTTATAAATTTCAATAATGTAAATCTCTGTTTAATTCATATTTTATAACATAATTCCTAACAAATAACTGCATTTTATATTCAGAAAGATCTTTCAGTTTATTCTTTAAACTCCATAAATTATATATTATTTAAAACAAACTAACATTTTTCACGTATATATTTTATTTTCTTAACTGAACTTAAAACAATAAAATTTTAGACGGAAATATGACCTTTTTAAGAAAACGTACATGATTTTTTTATTCAAAACGTTTTAAATATGGCTACCATATTTTCACATGAAACGCCTTAAACACATTTAATTAACGTAAAACAACTGTCTGTTTCCTTAGAGAATAAAGACACGTGCATAAAATTAAAAGATTTTTGACTCTCAAAATTACGAAATAAACATAAAATGTTTCATGTCTAACAGTCATAACGTGCATGTTTTCTACCAAGAGATGTATGTTTGGTTTTAATTTATGAAACATTTTATTATTTTTTGTCTGCATATAACATCACGCTATCTTAGTATCAAATATTAGAATAAAAGTAAATTTTATAGGGGCAGAAAACATGTATAAATAAATGAATGACTACGTTCCTTAACGTTTTACAATATATTAGTTAAAAAAATATCATGGTTTCTAAAATGTCATCTTATTAAATTTGTTTAATTTCTCGAAATTAATATTTAAATAATTTTCACCAATCTAAAGAACTATATTAATTTCTTTTAATTGTATTTGAAACAATTGTGATTAAAATGCAAATAAAAAATTAATAAAAAATATGTGGAGATAAATAAACGAAACGAAACACAATAAAATATAAAAGATTATTTATATAAAAGATTAAATTGCAAATATAATTAAAATAAATTTTTAATTAAACTCTATAAAATAAAATAAATTAATTAAACTATTTTAGTATCATAAGAAAATATTAAACGTTTTATAACAAATGTTTGTTGTAGCATAATAATTTTTATTATATATTACATATGTATTACATGAAATATAATAATATATAGTTTATATTAATTAATAATATATCAAATAGAAATACTAGAACAGAATACAATATTAATATTTAAATAATTTTCAACAACTTGAAGAACTATTTTTATTTCATCTCATTGCAGCTGAACCATTGTACTTAAAATGTAAACAAAAAATTAAAAAAAACAATTGGAGGTAAATAAATAAGCAAAACCAAACCCAATAAAATATAAAATATTATTTCTATAAAAGATATGATTGAAAAAAAATACTGCAAATTTATTTGTTAAAAGAAATTTCTAATTAAACTGTATTGACTAAAATAAATAAATTAAACACGAATTAATATCAGGAAAAAAATATGAAATGTTTTGTAACATTAAATCTTTGTGGCAGCATAATAATAATTATTAAATATTATATATGCATTACATGAAATATTATAATTATAGAAATATTATATTATATAATTACAATTATATTAATTAGATAAATTATTAATGATATAACAGTTAGAAACTATACTGAATTAGAAAAAATACTGAGGATAATATGTGGTTTAAATCTAATTGTTCGCCTATTGAAGTAGATTTTGATGTATATTATACGGTTAATTATAATATACTTAATATCAGTAACATTTAAAATTAAACATTAGCACTGGAACTGTTTTGATACAAGAATTAAAATATGATTATTTACCACTAGATAATTTTTATCCCCATAAATTTAATTTTATCACATTTAATGTAATAAATTTTCAACAACTATTCTTCCAGAAAAATTGCATTTGTTTGTTTTTAAAATCATTATATATTTTTTAAATAATCTAAAATTAAAATTTCATTTTAAGCTTTCATTAAACTCGCACTTTCTGTTTGTTGCTATTTTCAAAATGTCCAATTGATTTTTATATTATATCATTATAACCAACAACGAATTGCTTCCCTAATAACTAATTAATTAGGTGAATGTTTCAATCTCTTGAATGAACTGAATTTCCTCTTACATCCAAAATCATTAAAATGAATTGTGTATATTAATGATCTATTAATACGTATACATTAGAAAATATATTAATAACACAATCTGTTTCGCTTAACCCAGTGCAATAAATTAACTATTATTCAATAAGAGATCATTTATTTTTTGTAAATATTAAGACCATAAAGCCATATAAATAAAACAGGGTTGCTTACATAGATACTTTTCTGGAAAAAATTATAATATTTTTGAATAAAAACAAATATTATATATTATAACGTATATATACATGATTCAAAAAGGGATACCAGTGAGTAAGAAATAATAAATAAATCTG